>JABMIG010000062.1:242945-686137 GCA_013187285.1 Cyclotella cryptica
GGGATGCTGTTGTTGGAGGCCTGCCAAGTTTCCCACTGTAGAGTTGGGAGAAAGGTGTACAATTTAATTGCACATTGTTAGCTTATCCTCTTGGCTTGAACTGTGAAAACAAACAAAAAACATTGTCTCACCTTGTGCGCAGGATTGGTTAACAGGGAATTCTGATGGCTAGTGGTGGGTGTTGGTGGAAAGGCCTAATTTCCTCTGTGGGCCAAGATTTCTGTGGTAAAGTTGAGAGGAAGGTGAACAATTTAATTGAAAAATGTTAAATTGTCAGGGAAGGCAAGAGTGAAAACAAAAAAAACCAAATACAGTCTCACCTTGCGCGTCACATACTCAGTGAGTTTGCTCCCCATGTGTTCAAGATTATCTGTTGAGATGGTAAAATATGCTCTCTTTGATGGCCTCTATCTCTGCTATTAATGATGTTGATGACATGAATGGCGCAGGTTCGTAAAGTGCTAATGCTGGAGATATGAAAAAAACCAACAATCGTGCTGATAGCACAGACTCAGTGAGCATGCTCCCTATCTGTGCCAGATTATCTGTTGAAAGGATGATATCTGCCCTCTTTGATGGCCTCTGTCGCTGCGATTATCAATGTTGTTGACATGAATGGGGCAGATTCGCGAAGTACTAATGCAGGAGGTGTGAAAAAAATCAACACTCGCTTTGATAGCACACATACTCAGTGAGTTTGCTCCCCATGTGTTCAAGATTATCTGTTGAGAGGGAAAATCTGCCCTCTTTGACGGCCGCTATCTCTGCCATTAATGATGTTGACGACATGAATGGCGCAGATTCGCGAAGTGCTAATATTGGAGAAATGAAAAAAATCAACAATCGTGTTGATAGCACAGAGACTTAGTGAGCATGCTCCCTATCTGCGCTGGGTTATCTGTTGTAAGGATGATATCTGCCCTCTTTGACGGCCTCTGTCGCTGCGATTATCAATGTTGTTGACATGAATGGGGCAGATTCGCGAAGTGCTAATGCAGGAGATGTGAAAAAAATCAACACTCGCTTCGATAGCACACATACTCAGTGAGTTTGCGCCCCATGTGTTCAAGATTATCTGTTGAGAGGGAAAAATTTGCCCTCTTTGACGGCCTCTATCTCTGCCATTGATGATGTTGATGACATGAATGGTGCAGATTCGCAAAGTGCTAATGCAGGAGATATGAAAAAAATCAACACTCGCTTTGACAGCACACATACTCAGCAAGTTTGCGCCCCATGTGTTTAAGATTATCTGTTGAAAGGATGATATCTGCCCTCTTTGACGGCCTCTATCTCTGCCATTGATGATGTTGTTGACATGAATGGTGCAGATTCGCAAAGTGCTAATGCAGGAGATGTGAAAAAAATCAACACTCGCTTTGATAGCACACATACTCAGTGAGTTTGCGCCCCATGTGTTCAAGATTATCTGTTGAAGTGGTGAAATCTGCCCTCTTTGACGGCCTCTATCTCTGCCATTAGTGATGTTGTTGACATGAATGGTGCAGATTCGCGAAGTGCTAATGCAGGAGATGTGAAAAAAATCAACAATTGTGTTGATAGCACACATACTTAGTGAGCTTTCTCCCTAACTGTGCTGGCTTATCTATCATATTTATTTGCTGCATTTTCATTAGAGAAGTATAACCATACGATGGCAGTATTCCTAGGGTATAGGCAACTACAAAAAAGTGAATGTTCATAAAAAATTCTGCCTAGGTTTTCATAATTTAGCTGAACAACTGTTGTTTTAGAACCTTGTGTTAGTAAAATTGTAAGCAGTTACACCAATGGGAAAATATCCCGAGGATCTTGCTAACTGTTAGTAGAAAATGAGAAAGAAAGCTTGACTCCACCCTTGAACCGACCGTTGAGCCTGGTGTTAGCTATTCTGTCAGTAAAAAAATCTTACTTACAGTGTCACTAACAGTAATATGAGCCTTCCTAACAATTCGTTTGCAGTGTAGTGCTCCTATTGTTTCTAGCTGTCATATATATTAGTAAGTAATCATGAGGCGAATACTCGACCACATTGGTCAAAAGGGCTGTTCAGTGATTCCCACGTTCTGCGGGCTCATCCACGACAAGTTTTGTCAATTTTTGCTGATGAATGATTTTTCATACTATCTGGGCTGTTGCGAATTTGAAAAAGACTACGAGCGCGCACTTGGGCAATATTCCTTAATATTGCTAAACTGTTGGGATAGGTACTTCCCCTCACCCTACAACGATTCATTCCCAATAAAAAACCGATCACGATCGTTTTAATATAGAGAAATTTGTTATTAGGCGGATCTATACCATATTCGTCAACAGGCTGTTCAGCGATCACTCCCATGCTGTGGGGGCTGCACCGCGACCAGTCTTGTCTATTTATGTGTAGCAATGAACTCCCATGTCATAAGGGCTGTTGCGAATTCAAAAGAGACTCATTCACGCGACTCCTCCTCATCCTCAGAATAAAACTTGGGCAATAATTCTCTTTCTTGCAAGACTGTTGGGATAGGTATTTGACCTCGCCCTAAAACTCTATTCATTCCACAGAAAAAACTATGCCCATCTTGGAACCTGGCACAACTCTAGGTAGCTCCCACTTTGTCATAATTGACCAAAATGACGTCAGAAGTCGTGCCCATGCACATTTGATTTATTAAATTGGAAAGCACATGTAAGTACTACAAAAGTCATGCCAGTGCACGTTGCGCTAGCTTATCGGAAAGCACTTAGGGCCGTTCCATAGTAAAAAAAGGATCTGCGCCTCGCGCGTCAACACGTTGCGCGTGCTTGATTTGACACACAGGCAGCGTTAGTGTGAAAAAATGTTGGACAACACGTCAAGGAATGCGAGTCAAGAGGAGTCAAGATCTGGAAGATCCGGCAAATTTGGAACAAAGTAAGTAGAAGAAGAAATAGAAATAACCCTTCCACTCACCATTTGGCGATAAGATACTGATGCAAGTAATCCCACAAGTCATCCTTTAGTGAATAACAGTATGCATTGAATGATGCATCACAATCGGTGAGATTCATCATAGTTTTTATGTAATTTAACTTTTATGATAGTCTATCTACTCAATCAACATCTTGGGTCTTTCCCGACTCGAATGTAAATATCTCAGCCATATTATTGATAAGGGCCTCGCTGCAACAATCAACCTCTTGCCAAGAACATTATCCGTTGATTTTTGCATCGCCATGGCCCAGATCATAATTGTGTATGAGTTATTTGAGTGTTATGGAGGTCAACAATCATTACTCCAGTCTCCATGTGTCACAAGTCAAATGTTGATATCATGGTCCTCAGATCGATTCAGGACCCGTCGCCGCTGTCTACCCTGAACCCCCAACATAATTGACTGAAAATTGTATTGGGTTTTATGATATTGATGATGGTTGTATTATCATTGATGTATTCGTCACAATCGTATCTTTATCCAGAGCCAGACTAATTTGCTTGTGTTGTTGTGTTGGCTGCTGTTTGGCTGGCCCAATGAATTAAGGAAATCTGTGGTCTTCTGTGAGGAGGGGTGAACTCTAGCGTCCCTGAGATTTGATACTGTGGTATCACAGACAATCTCCCAGGCAGCAGGAGGCTACGTAGGATCACATAGGCCTCGTACAATTCCTGATACATGACATATTTTAGGATGATTTGGGGACTTACACCCTCTTTTGGGAGACATATATGGAGCTCCACTCCATTCATACAACCAGAGACAACCCCACAACTCCATCCATCCCTCACTGTTTGTCAGTTGTGTTTGGGGGTGAAGAATATGGTACCTACCAGTCAAAAATTTTAATTAATCATTATGGCTATACCAAAACATTAACATTAATTTGTAAAAGTTCCTACATATTTATGCTACAATTCTACGCTGGTTAAGCCAAACTATGCATGTGAGCTATTTTTTGGGCACACCAAGAAGATGGTCAAAAAATGACAGATATACTTTTCTACGTACAAAACATACTAGATTCTATGAGAAACTATAATGAATCATTATGTCTGCTACTACGTTGTGGAGATCTAAGAAGACAATACTTTCTGAATGGATTAGGCTTCCAGGAGCTGGACATAAACTACATCAAAAGGTATTCAATAGATTTGCAGTGATACATGTGTCTCAGATGCATAATGTACTGTCACAAGAACTGGTCAAAGATGGGCAATATTACTGACATTTAAATGATTCATTTTAATCAAGATTTTTTCAAAATCTTAGTTGTGTTGGAAACTGAGCTGTTTTCTCCTTCTTTTCCTTCTTCTTCTTCTTCTTCTTCTTCTTCTTCTTCTTCTTCTTCTTCTTCTTCTTCTTCTTCTTCTTCTTCTTCTCCTTCTCCTTCTCCTTCTCCTCCTCCTCCTCCTCCTCCTCCTCCTCCTCCTCCTCCTCCTCCTCCTCCTCCTCCTCCTCCTCCTCCTTCTTCTTCTTCAGTGAGACTGTTTTTTTTGCTTTTTGCCAAAACAGGTACTGACCATGAAGTTGATGTGAACTTACCTGTAAATAATTCATTTTTCGCTTGGACTTACATTGGTAGTTATATTGTCCTAAGTAATTGCCTACCTTTAAAATTATATCTTTTTGTATAACGTATGACATTATTTTCTAGAATGTTTCTGTAAACTTGAAGGGAACATTAGTCACAAATTATCATTTTAATCATACAACAATGGTTCTGTAAACTTGAAGGGAACGTTATCGTGTCACAAAAGAGTGTCTACGTCTAACAAGAATGATTTCGCAAACTAAAAATGGGTACATACTTTTAAAATAGGCGTGAGAGCAAGCGCGGCGCGCCCATTTGCAACTACTATAGTACATATTAATTAAGCGTAGAAAAGTGGCATACTACTACAAGCACTTCATTTCAAAAGTACATCTTCCTCTGTCTCTACAACTCGTATTCTGTTTTGCTAGCTGCAAAAAATCTTGCAGCGGCTGCTGGTAATTTTGGTCTGGTTCCAATGCAACATAAGAATCCATCACCAAAATTATTCCACAGTAATCGTAAAAGCTCAACAAGGATGTAAGACTTTTCTGTTTAGGTAATAACAGTTATTATTTCAGTGACAACGAATCAGGCAAGGGTTGGGGCTTAACTTCAAACTAGGTTGCAAATTCTGGAGGAATTCCAGCAGAATTACGCGTTACTCCGGAATATTTGCTAATTTTGACAGTAACGTGATTACTGTAATCGCGAGATTACTGAGAAAGACTTATTTAAGTACTTTGCTCAATACTTAAGGACTGTGACACTGTGACATCACAAAATAAGACTCATTTTGACAAAATTTACAGTAATATGTCCGGAATCTACAGTAATTACTGCAGTAACTCTGATTGGTTACTGGTTAAAGTGTTTTTCAGACAGTAGCCAAAATCGGAATTTGCAACCTAGACTTCAAATTCAATTTCAAGTAATGCTTTGGTCTTCCGTGAGATCTGTGGTGATGTTTTCAACCTCCCGCAACGTGACTTGTCTGCGCTCACCGAGTTCGACGTCAAACGAAGTTTTTCTTTATGTCGTGCGAGCTGAGGGAAGTAGATCGGGCTATCTACGACGCACAGACATTTCCCGCAACGTGGTGTTGACTCGCGTGGTGCTGTCGATAGCCAACCTTAAACAGAGTGAAACAATAACCAATTGTCGGACCCCGAACTGTCAGGTGACCTTTTCAATAGTGTGAACCCCCCAGGTAAAGAAGGGCAGGTCACTACTGTAGTAGCACAAGCATGCTATAAGCTACTGAAAATCCAGCCTGTAAGAACATCGAACACTCTGACATAGGCCAAGAATCAGCCATTTTTGTACCCTAGGGTACAAAACCTAAATAGAGCATGAATCAGCCTTTTTGTACCCCTGGGTACAAAACCTAAATAGGAGCATTCTCAGGACCCCAAGTAGGAGAGTCCACCTCCCGACGGCATGGACTCCCCAACATGGAAGTTCAGAACCCCAAATAAGAGAACACACTTTTGGAAGATCTGAACATCTTTCAGAAGGGTATAGACATACCATATTGTGTAGAAGTCTACACAATGTTCGCTTGCATCGTTTGGACTGGAGTGCAGTTCCACTGCCTTTCCATCCTCACAATAGCACAAAATATAGCTCATAAAATCAATTCTTCGACACCTGTCGAAACTACCTATAATTTTCGCGTGATATTTTTTACGACGATTTTCGCTCAGGTCACTATCTATAGATAACCGTGGTGCGACCTTCGCGACCGAAGCCATCGACATCCAACCCTTCCGACACAAGGTACGCTAACAATTTTTTTATCGCGAGCGCAATTTTAACTTTTCGCACCAGCGATACGCTTTTTGCACGATCGACGATTTACCCAAAATCGGCTACACGATCGACAATTCCTACGGTTTCGCGATCTACGAGCTCTCCAAAATAATCCCGCGATCAGCGAGCATCAGCGATAAACTTCGAGCGATCGACTTCTGCGATCGGGATTCCTACGAGTCGGATTAATTTCGTGATCGAGAATTCTCGCAAATACCTTGGAGCAAGACTTTCAAGAAATAAAAGCCGACGAAGAAAAATTTAAAAATAAAAAAATAAAAAATTCTTTTTCGAAGCTAACCTCAACAGGGCACCCAAGACCTTCTTCAAGGCCTTGTTTTATAATACGCCCTTGGCGAGGCAATTAAGAGGATGTCGACCAGCAAATCAAGCCCAGAAGGACTCAAGCCACAGGAGTGTGAACGGAGTTCAGGGAGGTCCAAGCCACCCATTTCCTACATTCCCACTGCCATGGACACCCGAAGGTAATCAACAAAATCAAGGTCTCCAACAAAATGACCTTGTCTGTCACCGTCTTCGATGAGGGAAGTCCTGAACAGTTCCTCAACCATGTCCAGACCTCGATGGAAATAATTTCCCAGAGAGGCTTAGACACGGACTCACGGGAAGCCTGTAAGGCAGATGCAAAGGCTGAGGCAAAACTGACTGCGGCCACTGCGGCCAAAGCCAAGTTCAAGGGGACGGATGAAAATTCCCCGTCCCTCCAGTCATGGAACAAAGCAACTGCTGCTAAAATCCACACCAGTGAGGCCCTAGTGTCCGCTGGCCAAGCGATCTTCCTGCAGTACTCCACTCAATTGTCGGAGACTGCCCGTCGTCCTTGGACCACCATCGTTGGGGAGCAAATCAATTGCGAACCCTGGACCGATGTGTATGGGACAGAGCATCCCACAAAACGCCCGGCATCTTGGACCTCCTTTCAGGAATGTGTCCAGTTGCACCTGCAGACCGTCTTCAGGACGGATGCAGCGGAGCAAGAACGTTTCTACATCAGCAATGGGCTGAAGAAACCAAACAGGGTACCCACCAGGGACTTTGTGCAGAGGATCCAGCGCCTTAACGGGTATGTGGAACTCTTGCCGCCTGTTTTACTCTTCCAAGGCTGCAAAGTCTACGAAAGTATGCGGGCCATTTGATGATGCCGACTTGGCAAGCCACATCCTCAGGATGGTTCCTAGGAACTGGCAGGACCAATATGAGCTCAGTGGAGCTTTGGTACCACAGAGTGTCAGGGAACTTCTTAAGTCCTTGAACGCATCGAGAAGGCCTACCCCACCGAGAAGGTTGGAGAAGGACCCAAGACCGTAGCCAAGGCTAACGACTCATCTAGGAAGAAGATGGTCTCTTTTAGTGACCGGATTCGAAGAAACGCCGCACAGAGAAGTACTGTTCTCTCTGCAAGAAACATGGGGGCGCACATACCACCCACAACACTATTGCCGGAAGTATGACTCAATGGGACCCCAAGTCAAGCTTCAAGGGAGAAAACCAAATGGAAACTCTCGTGGACTAGAGAGACCTGCTCGAGGAGGAAGTAGCTATGCGCAGCTATCCGCTAAAATCGACAAACTTACCAAGTCCAACAAGAAAATGAAACGCGCTATCGGAAAAAAGAAGCGTAAGCATCACGAAATGAGCGACAGTGATGATTCAGACTCATCTTGAGATGATGGGTTGGGGAGTACTAAGAAATTGTGTAGTAAAATCGATTGTAATGAAATGATTAACACTTATCTTAGTCCGATTAAGACTTCCCCACGTGCCAACATAACATTTTCTGGTTCAAACAAGACATGTTCGAACCTGGCAGAAGACCAGGAAATCTTCCAGTCAACCTTACACAGAGTGAAACAATAACCGAATTGTCGGACCCCGAACTGTCGGGTGACCTTTTCAATAGTGTGAACCCCCCTTCGACAGGTAAAGAAGGGCAGGTCACTACTGTAGTAGCACAAGCACGCTATAAAGCGACTGAAAATCCAGCCCGTAAGAATATCGAACACTCTACAGGGCGTCGTACCAGTAACACAGTCATCAGGATCCTACTAGACAGTGGATCTGATGGTGATCTCCTGTTCCATGCAAAGGAACGGAGAAACGCTTTCCCTACTTGACTAGGCAGGTGCCAAAGTCTTGGCGCACGTCGAATGGGAGCTTCCTAACCAAAGGAAGGAGCTAAGTCAACTTAAAGTTCTTTGAGTATTCGAACAGTAAGGAGTACACAGTGACTCCTGACGTAGTAGAGTATGATAAGAAAAAGATGGCTAAGCCAGCGTTCGACCTCATTCTTGGATGTCAAACCATGAAAGAGCTCGGAATTGTTCTAGATTTTCGAACAAAAGAAATAACCATTGATCACATCATTTTGCCAATGAGAGACATCAATAGTCTGACCTCATCAAACTTGGATAAAGCCTGGGCTGTTAACAACAGCATGGCAAATGAACCGCAAGCACGCAGGGAAGCGACACAGCGGGTAGTTAAAATCCTAGATGCAAATTATAAAAGGCAGACCTCCAATCAATTGTTAGCACCAATTGTACTCACCTAAGTCTCCAAGACCAAAACTCGTTGCTGGAGTTACTCACAGAATTTGAGGAACTTTTGACGGAACACTAGGTGATTGGAACACAGAGCCTGTGTCCTTCGAACTTAAGGAGGGCGCAAAGCCATATCATGGCAAGGCATACCCAGTACCAAAATCTCGCAAAGAAACAACTATCAAAGAACTGAATAGATTATGCGAACTGGGAGTGGTAGAGTTTCAGCCCGAATCGGAATGGGCGCCACCATCATTTATCACTGGAAAACAAGACGGAACTGTACGCTTTCTCACTGATTTTAGAGAAGTAAATAAACGACTAGTCCGAAAGCCGCTTTCCATTACCCAAAATCAGTACAGTCCTGCAAGAGCTAGAAGGATTTACCTATGCTACAACCCTAGATTTAAACATGGGTTATTATACCATTAGACTGGATCCCCGATTCATCCAAAATATGTACCCTCATTTTCCCATGGGGCAAGTATTCTTACCTCCGCTTGCCAATGGGCATCGCAGGTTCACCAGACATCTTTCAAGCAAAAATGTCAACACTAATGGGAGCCTTAGAGTTCGTGACGAAGCTTACCTTGATGATTTGTTATGCATCACAAAGGCAAACCTGGAAGACCACCTTGACAAATTGAAAATGGTGCTTACCAGGCTACGCCGAGGCGGGCTTGCGAATCAACGCCCGAAAGTCGCCATTCTGCACCTTTGAAACAGAATATCTAGGTTATACCCTCACACGAACAGGGATTAAACCACAGCAGAAAAAGGTACAAGCGATTCTCGCGATTTCATCGCCGAAAAATGTCAAAGACCTCCGTAAGTTCCTGGGCATGGTCCAGTACTATAGAGATCTTTGGGCAAGACGCAGCAAGGTGCTTGCCCCACTCACCTCACTGGTAGGAGAGTGCGGTCACACCAAGGTCACCAGAGCCAACAAGACGAAGAAACGTCCATGGTACTGGGACACGGTGCATCAAAAGCATTCGATGACGTTAAGACTTCAATTGCCAAGGATGTAGTCTTAGCCTATCCCGATTATTCAATGGAATTTGAGATATATACTGATGCCTCGTCTAAACAACTTGGATCAGTTATCACCCAGGGTAATAGGCCCCTTGCGTTCTTCAGCAGGAAGCTGTCGACAACGCAACAGAAGTACAGCGTGACCGAACTAGAACTACTGGCCATAGTGGAAACACTCAAGGAGTTCAAAGGCATGTTGTGGGGACAAAGATTAAAAGTCTACACAGACCATAAAAATCTAATCCAAGACGCCCTCGGATTAACCTCTGACCGTGTCTACCGATGGAGATTGCTCCTCGAGGAATTTGGCCCCAAATTGTTTACATTAAAGGCATACATAACACTGTTGCCGACGCCATCTCTCGCTTAGACATTGGACCAATGCCAAGTGAGCACGAGAACTGGATGACGTTCACCAAATGCTGGTGTCATTACACCATGCAAGAAGAGAGTGCGATAGACACCTCTGCATACCAAGAGGAAATGAATCTGGTATTTGCAAACCGCAGCGAAGAAGATGTAATCTACCCGTTAACAGTACGAGAGATTGCAGAAGCACAAAAGCTTGATGCCAGCTTGAAGACGTTGAAAGACCAGTACTCGACACAATTGGTCGAAAGTACACATCTCCTATGTAAGGAAGGAAAAATGGTCATTCCAAAGATCTTCAACACCGTGCAGTTAGTTGGTACCACCACTATCTACAGCACCCTGGACACACTAGACTCGAAGAAACCCTTCGTGCTGCGATGTACTGGAAAGGTATGCGAAATACCGTCCGAAATATGTCAAAAACTGTCATGCATGCCAAGTCAACAAGAGGCATAAGCATAAGTACGGAAACTCCCTACTAAATTCGCCATCACAAACCCTTGGGATGTACTATGTGTGGACCTTATTGGCCCGTATACAATCAAAGGTAAAGATGGGACAGTAATTGATTTCATGTGTCTGACTATGATTGACCCAGCTTCTAGCTGGTTTGAAATAGTTGAACTACCGGTAATCACTGAGGCGATTATTCCCTGGATACAAAAGGGCGGAAGGGTAAAAGACCCATGAGGAACCTAAGTTAGCATACTTTGATAAGTCATCAGCAATGATCAGCAACTTAGTGAACAAGACCTGGTTTAGTAGGTATCCACGTTGTCAATACATAATTTATGACAATGGAAGCGAATTCAAACTTCACTTCAAAGCCCTATGTGACTCATATGGGATCACGAGTAAGCCTACCAGTGTCAAGAATCCACAAGCGAATGCAATTCTAGAACGAGTGCATCAGGTGATATCATCTATGCTCCGAACAGCTGAAATAGACATGGCCCCTTCAGTAGAGACAAGCGATATAGACAAGTTCGTGACGAACGTCGCTTGGGCCATTCGCTCAACATACCACACAGTACTAAAAGCCTCCCCAGGTGCAGCCATCTTTGGACGGGACATGTTGTTCGACATCCCCTTCCTGGCCGACTGGAATAAAATTGGAGAATATAGGCAACACCAAACAGACCAAAACACAGAACGAGAAAATAGCTCACGTCGTGATTGGGACTACAAAGTTGGTGATCAAGTACTTCTTAGAAAAGATGGTATACTCCGCAAAGGTGAAAGTAGATATGAAAGTGATCCTTGGACTATCACATCAGTTCATACAAATGGCACCATCAGGATTCAACGCGGAACCAAATCAGAAAGACTGAATATACGAAGAGTTACACCTTTTTTAACAACCAAACTTAAAACCGTATTAAATGTCAGTTTCAAAACGACAACAACGGACTCTCCCTCTTCAAACAACACTTACTCGTTACACATGTTTAACAAACTCTTTAGTTCGTTATTGTTACTCTCATGAGAACCCATTTTTTCACCTAAAAACACTTAGGTTTTTGGTTCCTTTTTACCTGATACTCCATTCGTGGGGGCGAGTGACATAGGCCAAGAATCAGCCATTTTTGTACCCTAGGGTACAAAACCTAAATAGAGCATGAATCAGCCTTTTGTACCCCTGGGTACAAAACCTAAATAGGAGCATTCTCAGGACCCCAAGTAGGAGAGTCCACCTCCCGACGGCATGGACTCCCCAACATGGAAGTTCAGAACCCCAAATAAGAGAACACACTTTTGGAAGATCTGAACATCTTTCAGAAGGGTATAGACATACCATATTGTGTAGAAGTCTACACAATGTTCGCTTGCATCGTTTGGACTGGAGTGCAGTTCCACTGCCTTTCCATCCTCACAATAGCACAAAATATAGCTCATAAAATCAATTCTTCGACACCTGTCGAAACTACCTATAATTTTCGCGTGATATTTTTTACGACGATTTTCGGCTCAGGTCACAATCTCTAAAGGGTGACGTCGAATGCGAACTTCCTAACCAAAAGAAGGAGCAAAGTCAGCTTAAAGTTCTTTGAGTATTCAAGCAGTAAGGAGTACACCGTGACCCCTGATGTAGTAGAGTATGATAAGAAAAAGATGGCAAAGCCAGCGTTCAACCTCATTCTTGGATGCCAAATCATGAAAAAGCTCGGAATTGTTCCAGATTTTTGAACAAAAGAAATTACTATTGATCACATCATTTTTCCAATGAGAGACATCAATAGTCTGACCCCATCAAACTTGGATAAAGCCTGGGCTGTTAACAACAGCATGGCAAATGAACCGCAAAGTACGCAGGAAGCAACACAGCGTGTAGTTAAAATCCTAGATGCAAATTATAAAAGGCAGACCTCCAATCAATTGTTAGCACCAATTGTACTCACCTTAGTCTCCAAGACCAAAACTCGTTGCTGGAGTTACTCACAGAATTTGAGGAACTTTTGACGGAACACTAGGTGATTTGAACACAGAGCCTGTGTCCTTCGAACTTAAGGAGGGCAAAAAGCCATATCTTGTCAAGGCATACCCAGTACCAAAATCTTGCAATGAAACCACTACCAAAGAATTGAATAGATTATGCGAACTGGGAGTGGTAGAGTTTCAGCCCAAATCGGAATGGGCGTCACCATCATTCATCACTGGAAAACAAGACGGAACTGTACACTTTCTCACTGATTTTAGAGAAGTAAATAAACGACTAGTTCGAAAGCAGTTTCCATTACCCAAAATCAGTACAGTCCTGCTAAAAGAGCTAGAAGGATTTTACCTACTAGCTACAACCTAGATTTAAACTTGGGTTATTATACCATCCCAATTCATCCAAAATATGTACACCCATTTTCCCATGGGGCAGATATTCTTACCTCCGTTTGCCAATGGGCATTGCAGGTTTGCCAGACATCTTTTTCAAGCAAAAATGTCAACACTAATGGGAACCTTAGAGTTCATAAGAGGCTTACCTTGATGATTTGTTATGCATCACAAGGTAAACCTGGAAGACCACCAAATTGAAAATGGTGCTTACCAGGCTACTCGAGGCGGGCTTGCGAATCAACGCCCGAAAGTGCGTCATTTGTACCTTTGAAACAGAATATCTAGGTTATACCCTCACACAAACAGGGATTAAACCACAACAGAAAAAGGTACAGGCTTGCCTAAAATAAAATGTCAAAGACCTCAGTAAGTTCCTGGGCATGGTCAGTATTATAGAGATCTTTGGGCAAAGACGCATGCGAAGTGCTTGCCCCACTCACCTCACTGGTAGGAGAGTGCGGTCACACACCAAGGTCACCAGAGCCAATAAGGCGAAAAAACGTCCATGGTACTGGGACACGGTGCATCAAAAGCATTCGATGGCGTTAAGACTTCAATTGCCAAGGATGTAGTCTTAGCCTATCCCGATTATTCAATGGAGTTTGGGAGATATACACTGATGCCTCGTCTAAACAACTTGGATCAGTCATCACCCAGGGTAAATGGCCCCTTGCATTCTTCAGCAGGAAGCTGTTGACGACGCAACAGAAGTACAAGCGTGACCGAACTAGAACTACTGGCCATAGTGGGAAACACTCAAAGAGTTCAAAGGCATGTTGTGGGGACAAAGATTAAAAGTCTACACAGACCATACAAATCTAATCCAAGACGCCCTCGGTTAACCTCTGACCATGTCTACGGATGGAGATTGCTCCTCAAGGAATTTGGCCCTGAAATTGTTTACATTAAAGGCATACATAACACTGTTGCCGATGCCATCTCTCGCTTAGACATCGGACCAATGCCGAGTGAGCACGAGAACTGGATGATGTTCACAAAATGCTGGTGTCATTTCACCATGCAAGAAAGAGAGTGCGATAGACACCTCTGCATACCAAGAGGAAATGAATCTGGTATTTGCAAACCACAGCAAAGAAGATGCAATCAACCCTTAACAGTACGAGAGAGTGCAGAATCACAAAAGCTTGATGCCAGCTTGAAGACACTGAAAAGACCAGTACTCGACACAATTGGCTGAAAGTGCACAACTCCTATGTAGGGCGGAAAGATGGTCATTCGAAAGATCTTCAACACCGTGCAGTTAGTTGGTATCACCACTATCTACAGCACCCTGGACACAAGAGACTCGAAGAAACCCTTCGTGCTGCGATGTACTGGAAAGGTATCTAAATACCGTCGGAAATATGTCAAAAACTGTCATGCATGCCAAGTCAACAAGAGGCATATGCATAGAAATGCGGAAACTCCCTACTAAATTCGCCATCACAAACCCTTGGGATGTACTATGTGTGGACCTTATTGGCCCGTATACAATCAAAGGTAAAGATGGGACAGTAATTGATTTCATGTGTCATGACTATGATTGACCCAATTTCTAGCTGGTTTGAAATAGTTGAACTACCGGTAATCACTGAGGCGATTATTCCCCTGGATACTAAAGGGCCGAAGGGTAAAAGGACCCATGAGGAACCTAAGTTAGAATTCTTTGATAAATCATCAGCAATGATCAGCCTTAGTGAACAAGACCTGGTTTAGTAGGTATCCACGTTGTCAATACATAATTTATGACAATGGAAGCGAACTCAAACTTCACTTCAAAGCCCTATGTGACTCATATGGGATCACGAGGAAGCCTACCAGTGTCAAGAATCCACAAGAATGCAATTCTAGAGCGAGTGCATCAGGTGATATCATCTATGCTCAACACAGCTGAAATAGACATGGTTCCTTCAGTAGAGACAAGCAATATAGACAAGTTCGTGACGAACGTCGCTTGGAGCCATTCGCTCAACATACCACACAGTACTAAAAGCCTCCCCAGGTGCAGCCATCTTTGGGCCGGGACATGTTGTTCGACATCCCCTTCCTGGCCAACTGGAATGAAATTGGAGAACACAGGCAATACCAAACAGACCAAATCACAGAACGGGAAAATAGCTCATAATGGTGATTGGGACTACAAAGTTGGTGATCAAGTACTTCTTAGAAATGATGGTATACTCATTAAAGGTGAAAGTAGATATGAAAGTGATCCTTGGACTATCACATCAGCTCATACAAATGACACCATCAGGATTCAACGTGGAACCAAATCAGAAAGACTGAATATACTTAGAGTTACACCTTTTTAACAACCAAACTTAAAACAGTATTATAACGTCAGTTTCAAAATGACAAAAGCGTACTCTCTCTCTTCAAACAACACTTACTAGTTACACATGTTTAACAAACTCTTTAGTTCATTATAGTTACTCCTCATGAGAACCCATATTTTCCACCTAAAAATCACTTAGGTTTTTGGTTCCATTTTTACCTGATACTCCATTTGTTGGGCAGTGACATTGGCCAAGAATATGCCACGTGGTGCTGTCGATTAAAAAAATACTATGTACCCGGTCTCACCCAAACATGTTGTCATTTATTTTTGTATATATTTTCGTACGAGTATGAATTCACTTTGAACCATTGAATGTCAGGTATCTTTGACCAATGGTTTGGCCTCAATATCTGCCCCCTGAGATCCGGCCAAGATTGCACAACCCTTTGGGATTATCTGAGGGGCTTAAGTCAAGCTTGACAGGTCCTCAGCTTCAAGCGACGACTGCTGCAATTGCAATGCCATAACAAGCACAATGGTTCAAAGTCCACCAGATAGAAATTGGTATGTTTTCTACGGAAGAAAGTATGTCAGATATCGTAAGCTCCCAGAACCCATCTAAAAATTGGTGAGCACGTGCAGTTCTCAACCACAATCAAGAAGCACAGAGGAGGACGCCAAAAAATATTGTCATTTTTGACTCCACAAACGGTTTTCACAGCCTAGGTCCCGTTATTTTACTGTACAATGTCGTGAAGTATGGACAGACTATCTGACATTTTCGAGGAAGAGATTTTTTGTGTTGGCACGTACAATCTTACATTGGAATAGTATTTCACGTAGTTTGTGGTTCAAAGTCCACCCCATGGTTCAAAGTGAATTCATACTTGTACTATGCCCAGGATGGTCCAAACTTCTACTGACATACAGGGAATGAATAATAATAGCCCAAGGCTTTTTACTGACTTCTTACCTCACTTTACCCTCTAGAAGACCAGAAAAATTTATTTAGTAAATCAAAGGATACACCCTAACCCTAACTTGTTGTGTGATCCAAGATAAAAATAGAAAAGTACCCATTCTTGTTCTCTTTCATCATCCCTGACTTCACTTTTTGCTAATCTTCAATCATGCAGAATTGCAGGAATGGTTGCACTTTAAGACTTCAATTAGTTCATGCTATGAACTGGCAGACTTTGACAGACTTTGAAGGCCCTGCTGAAGTCTGCCAAAAATCTAGCAATCAGCGGAGAATACTTTATGTTTTACAATCAGATTTGTTAAAACATACATAGGAAAAGTAGAGAATTGTTAAGGCTTCCTAACATCAGTTGACAGATACATGATATTATTTTTTAGAGGCTCCACTATAGCTCACTCACAATAAAAATAAGAAATAAATAATCCAATTCCTACATGATCACGAATGAAACTGACTTCATTAGACTAACTTCTTCAGCCTTCAACAGACTTTGACAGACATTGGCAGACTTTGGCAGCCCCCCCGTGAAGCTCCAACAAGACCCTTTTCTTGGGATCAAGTCTGGGAGCAGCCCTCTCAAGAATGCCTTCTGAGAAGATCGCGCCCGTTGGGCTTAAACACCAATAATGCAAGCGCAAAAGGGGTGGTGAGAAAGCCCCTCCTCCGTTATGTGCCAGACCGGGACCCAGTCCAAGAAGCTTTGGACCTCAAGCCCGAGTCCCTCAAGTGCACACCTCAAACGGTCAGAAACCTGAGTCACGGTTTGGTCCAGACATGGTACCAATGAGCAGTTTGTACTGCAGCGTGAACAAGGAGTATAGTACTGCCAAGAAAATGGGGCTAATTCCAGCCTGCAATGATGCCAAAAAGGCACATGACTCGAAAAAAAGGTGAATGGAAGGCTGTCCTATGCGAACTTGCCAAAGACCCCTCAGTAAAAATGAGAAAGAGAAAGAGCAAGAAGAGTCACTCTCCCTAAAGGCTGAGGTACTTGCCTTAAGGAAAAAATGACTGAATTGGCCCTAGGAGTTTTTCAACTCTTCGCCAACCGTCTCACTGAGGAGGCTTGTCAGCCCTGGGACTTAATTGTCAAGGAGCAGAGGGAGTCAACACCCTTTCATGACATCGTTTGAAAGGAAGAAGTCACCGGGAAAAACGTCCGAGTCATTTTGAAGGTGCCAGTTACTCCACCTCCAATCGTGTTTTGCACATGATGCAGGCAAGAGTTTGAGATTATATATCTCTAATTACCTCAAGAAGCCAACAAGGTTCAGGTGTGTCAATTTGTGCAGCATGTGATGCAGTTGAACAATTACGTGGAAGATCCTCACAGTCTATAGACTCCAGCAGCTAAAAATTGTGTGACTGGAAAATTTGACATTAAAATTACTTGTGATAGTGATAGCTTTTAACATCATCAACTTAGATTTAAAAATGTCAAATAGATATTTACATTACGACAAAAGTCACACAAGTCATGAATGAGCTTTGGCTTTATATTGTTATTGTGTACATGATTCACACCTTTTCTAACTAATCTCATGATATAGCAAGTCTAGAGGTGTGTGGAGAAGAGTGTATCGGTCTATAGACTCTAACCACAGTCCATAGATCCCCATGACAGTCTATAGATGGTCATGGGGGTCTATAGACCCTCTGTAGCAGTCTATAGACCCTCCTCCCATGAAAGTCTATAGGCCCCCATGACAGTCTATAACCCTCCCCATGTCAGTCATATAACCAGGGTCTACAAATGGTTTCTTTGTAAAATACAGTAGATTCTATTGACTCTAAGGGATCTACAGACTGTGAGGTGGGGTTGATAGACAGGGGGTTACAAACGGCTACTAATACATACATTCGCAATCAAAAATCTAAGTTACCTGCAGAGATTACAAAATATAAACCCATTTTAATCCAATTTTGTATTAACTACACCTCTGTAGATGATATTTTTCATTGCTTAAACTGATCACTATGATAAGCTTCAGCCTATAAATTTGATGCCAGTTGAGACCCACTTTTGTTCATGATTTTAAAAAGTTGTAGTCGCCATTGTGGATGTGTATGATCATTGAATCATCAATATCACTGTACGGACCTTGTTTTCTGATATGCTAGAAAATTACAGCTATATTTCTTTCACTACATTGTCTAGCAGCAAATAGTGCTAACAAACTCTAGTTTCTGGAACTACATTGCAGTGCCTTATCCACTGATACCTGTCACCTATAATGTACATTAGGTACACATATTCACAGTATGATATATGTGGAGGCAGACTGAAATAACTTGCTCTGTTTTGTTGCAGTAGAATCACACTTTATTCTACATAAAGAGAAAGTACCCCACACTTTTGAAAACAGTTGGGATATGAATTCACAACTTCAACAGCAAAAGTTGCTCCTATTTCTAGTTTTGTCAGGGGTCCTGTTGCTGTCATAGTGACAAGATTCTCTGTCTAAAAGGACTTTGTAGAACTCATCTGTGTGTTATGTTGGTTGTTTTTTGTGTCCAATCAATCTCATCTATGTTTCAGCCTCTATGTCTGCTGCCTGTGGCGCATATACATGGCAAAATATCTTTCGTAGTGGACATTGTGTAGAAGTATCTCATAATGACAACAATCTCTGCATCTATAAGAACTGCAAAAACCTTTGTGTTGTGTAGATGAGGCTGGTGGTATAGTATATTAGTTAGATGGGAACTATGATGTGCATTGAACTGTGGCATCATACCATTGCTCATTGCCCAAACACTAAATACTGTAAAGCATAAAGAGAAAATAAAGTTAGACAGTCCTGGCTTTTTGGGTTCATGGTATAATGCTCTGTGGTAGGTACTGGTAGGTACTATTAGGTATTATTCATGAGACATACGTATGGTATGGTACTATGGTGACACACGGTAGTTACTTACTGTTACATGTGTATTGTATAGCACCGTATTACATACTACGATAGCAGAAATATCATAAAACATTTTTATGATATTGACGTCATCTTTTCGACAGCGCGAAATAACCACGCTTCTGTCACAGCGCGCACGAAATTCCGATTCGCCAATATCATAAAAAGTTTTTATGATGACCACGCTAAAATTACGGGATTTTTTATGATATTAAGGGTCCCCAATGTTCTTTATATTATCGAGATAGAAAAAAAAACGTGATAGTTCGAAGGATTCGTGACGTATAATACCGGGTTACGTATGTAGATATTTTTGTGATAATTTTTTCGTCAAGATTTTTTTTGCACAATCTCGACATCATACAAAAACCTGTTAGGCGTAAAGAACGATCTAATGTCTAAATATGACGTATTTTTCTCCAAAATTTATCAAATTTTTTATTTCTATAATTATATCTGATCAAGACCAATTTTCATCTTTATCTGTTAGATAATGATAGCTCAACCTTTCAACCCTCGTTCTCACATGTTTGGCAGTCATTTTAATCACACTACGTGACATCATCAACCCTCTCATCCCTTAAACGCATCAACAGTCTCATCCACTAACACACCAACTATCTCATCCCTTTTAACACATCAACGACCATATCCACCTCCGTCTCCTCCGCTGCAGATGAGGTATTGATCCAACGCGATCGTATCACGATGGGGTGGGGCAATTGCCTTTGTTCGCACGTTCGCAAGGAGTGGGGGAGGGGACACAGGTGGCTCGAAAACGGGAATGCTTTTGTAGTGGAGAGGTTGAAGAAATTAAGAAATATCACGTAGAATAAATAAATTACATTTAAAGGGGCGGTCAAAGTAAGTTCCATTATAGAAATAAAATGCGCGAGAATGTTTTTGGGCGGGAAAATGGGATAAGTATTCCTTAAGTACTGGTGTGACAAAATGATGCGAGAGTTACGAGATTTCGTAAATAATTATGGTTTTTTTTTGTATAATTATATTGATAATGAAAAACTTTGGGGACCCCTATTGAAGGCTGTTGATGAAGACTGACTTACTGTTCGTCCGGTGTTCGTCCCGTGTTCGTCCGGTGTTCGTCCCGTGTTCGTCCCATGCTAGTCTGACGTTCGTCCAATGTTCGTCAGACGTTCGTCCCTCTTTCTTCCGATGTTCGTCCGAAGGTTTGGCATAGTGAAAAGTTCGTCAGAATTCGTCAGTATTCGTAAGTCTAAGAATTTAATACTCGCCAAAAATGATTGAAAAAAGATCCACGTGTAAAAGATGCGGGTCTTGCCGGTCTTACTACAAAAGCTGTTATAACTTTTTCCTTTGTTGGGGCTCCCGCAGCTTCTAAAAAATCTTGCTTCGGCTGATTCCATTTAATAATTACCATGAGGCTTCACATTTTCCTAAAAGATCAGTGTTCAATGTTTCGAACTAATTTACATCGAGTTAAATAGCACTTAATTAGCTGTTTGAATATCACAGTAGGAATAGAGCCAGTCGTCATCGTCAAAATCAATTTTTTCATCAATTTCCATGCTCATGTTGTAGAAGACATTTGTTAGACTGGGAAGAGAACAAGAATCAATGTCGTCTAAATCGCTGTCTTCCAGTTCAGGAATGAGACAAGACTCGAAGGAGATACAAGTCTTTCTCTCATATCTTGAAGGCACCTTTGAGGATATAGCATCGTCTTTCATTGCTTTTAGATCGACATCATTGCCATTAATAGCAGCAGACCTCACGGTCGGTATGGAGAAGTACATGAAAGGATCCTTCTCTTTAAGAGATGATAGATCAGAGGAGCTCATGAGTCTGACGTCGATTTGCTTGGGTCGTTTTTCGTGGAACGTCTTCACAAGGAACTCAGAGAAGTCCTCTGTCGAAGGAGAAATTTTCGGGATTTTTTCCAATGAAGAGATATCGTATTCCTTTTCATCACACGAGGCATTCTTCGCTGTATAAACTGAGTAGCTCCTGAATGGTTCATCTTCTTCCTTAAGAGTAACTAAATCGGACAAGCTACTACGCTTCCTATCATTGCGGCTCCCAGCATTCTTCGCCGTTGTTTCCGGAACTGCGGCATGCGGTCTCTTGGTGTTGTTTCCTTGCTGTTTGAATGGGTCATCCATCTTGAGTTGTACTAGATCGAACAAGCTAACACTGAGGCGACTGCTGTCAGTCGGCTTTGGGGCTAATCCGCTCACTGCCTTGTCGTCCCAAGTAGCATTTCCCTTGGAAGATGAAGAGTTCAAATTGAAAGATCTATCTGTCTTGACCGATGACAGACTGGACGAACTGAGGCACTGTCCATCAAACTGCTTGCGGAAGGATGACGACGAGTTATTCTTTGCCAGTTTCCAACTGTTTGACAATGAAGCCACCGACTTGGACACTGTAGGCTTCTGGTCCAGCGTTTCAGGCGTAGCTTCCGATATTCTCCAGTCTCCAGCCTTCAAGGTAAACCCTTTTGTGAACAAGGTTGAAGGGCAAGACACAATACGTTGGTTCATAATTCGAGAATGGGTTATTCAGTGGCGCTCCAGGTTTGGTTCGTTGTTGTTACCGTAATGGAACGGTTTGCTGGTTTTCTGTTTGATTATTTTTTGATATATATTGTGAAAGCAAAAAAATGGAGAACTGTGATACACGCGATGATACACCTGTGTTGAAGACATCTGTTGACAGAGCATTGTTCTCATGCGCACAGCCTTTCGCTCAAGAAGCTTTTAATTGTTCAGGTTGTGGAATGAGTGCGTGTCGGACAAGAAAAATACCTCTGGGGATATTTTATGTACTCCCACTCAATCGGATTTGTTCTCCTTCAATTACGATTTGTGTAAATCTAATTTCGAAGCCTCTAGATTATAACGTCACTCACATAGAAACGGCAGCAAGTAATTTTCGGGATTATTCGGTCCCGTTTGTCACTCAAAAATGATCTTCTAATATATAATATTATATTACCCTCAAGGTAACATATCTCGACGAGGGCAAGACATCAATGACTGACGGTTTGTCGCCGGTTTTACTCCGCCCTACGTCGTTCAGGAAATACCATTCATATAGTTGCTTGTGTGAATTTTCCGCTAGCGCTACTGAAGCTCGCGAATAAAATGTTATCATGGAAGCATTCTTTGTGACTTAAGTCCATATAAATTATTTGTGTGTAATGACTTCTTTGAGACTGAGAAAAGACATGTGACTCCTTCGTCATGAATACCATACCACATATTATATCGTACGATATACGCTTACACGCATTTACAACGAGTAGATTATCGCGTGGTATTATTATGTTGTTATCATCTACAAAAGGCACTTGGCATTGTACTGTATCGTACAATACGATGTTGTACACCAAGGGACACCACTTGTGAAAACGAAAAAATAATGACGGGAGTCACAAAGATAGTATGTACAATAGTGCCGAAGACAAAAACTGGGAGAGAGAAAAAGAATGAGAAGATAAGAATGTTGTATGTCGGCAGAGGTGTCATTCAGCAACCATCAAAATCATGCAACTTCCCGCGATTTCGACCTAGAGGTAGCCATCATACAAGTCGTGTATGATTTTGACGAGTCGCAAAAAGTGCGAACTATGTTAGGGGTCATGCTTTTTGTGTATCGTGATCTGGGACACATCAAAATCATACGAATATTGCATTATTTTTCATAATCCCCTACGTGCCCCGTGTCTCGGTATTTTCGACCTAAAATGGCCTGCGAAATGGCAACATTAACACATGAATGTTCATGTGTATTATTAATATTTGATGTCTTTTTCTCTCTATCTTGCCTGAGGCCACTCAAGTGATTGAGATTTTGGTTTAAAAGCAATATGTATGCTCTATAAGGCTGTTTTCATTTAAATACTCCATTTGGCTTACTGGAGCATTTATGTTGCCTGCAATTTTTCTTAGCAGTCATGAAATAATTATTTTGGGATGCAAATTGCTAGTAAACCCTTACATGAACATTAAGGAAATAATTTTCTACATGTTGTCTTCATGAAATACTCTGGAAGTGTTAGCCATTTCACGGATGTTCCCCCCCCCCTTCATTTAATTTTCTTAAGGAACACAACTGTTGTGAGTACAGCCCATTAGACATTGGTGATGCAGAAGCAAAGGCTGATGCATTGGGGGCTCATATGTTCCAGTTATACGTCAACCTCTTGTCTAACAAGTCCCATCACCCATGGGAGAAAGACTATCAAGGAGATATGGAAACTGCCCCCTGCGAAGACTTCAACTGAGAATGAGAAGTGCATGATGAGAATAGAAAGAAGATCTGGGAGTGATTTCTCTGTCACACGTACTTTCATATGCAAACTGTAGACAGGATAATTAGGGGAAGTGGTAAAGTACTACATCATCAACACAAAAGCCTAATCAAGTACCCATGTGCCACTTCTTCAAAAGAGTTGAACAGATTAACAGCCATCTTGAGATCCCTGTGCTAGCACTACATACCAATGCTAATAGTGCAACAAAGTCCGTTGGGCCCCACAATTACTCTGACCTTGCAGCACACCTGTTGCATATATGTCTAATCAAGTGGAAGAAGCAAAACGATTGCACAACACTCAACTCCACTTAATACAAGGGCCCCTTTGGTTGTCCTTGAAATCACTGAGAGGAATGTTGATATTGATGATCAGTCAACTCAGGATTCCTAAGAAGGCTTTCACAGTGCAATATCAGTTTTGGCTTAGGGAAACCTAGCATTTCCATGGAATAAAAATTAGGTCCAAAATGGTTTGTGTGACATTTATGATCTCTCCAAGGCACCTGAAAAGATAGAACTTTCAAGGAAGTCAGCATGACAATAAGAAGCAGAAGGTTACATGGTGTTCTCTCTTATTTAGGGCAACCTTGCATTTCCATGGAATAAAAATTAGGTCCAAAATGGTTTGTGTGACATTTATGATCTCTCGAAGGCACCTGAAAAGATAGAACTTTCAAGGAAGTCAGGATGACAATAAGAAGCAGAAGGTTACATGGTGCTCTCTCTTATTTCAGACATAATCTGCTAATGACTTTTCTAAGTGTCTCCACAATACTCTTTGCATTGTTGTCAGAGTTCTCAATCATGTGGTCATAGTCGCCATGACAAGCTTGAGCTGGGATATTTTGACTTGGGATGGATGCATCTGATCTAATCTTTTTTGGCTCTGTAAAGATCTCCTCCCAACATCCTCAACCCTTCTTGTGGCACTTCACCTTGCATGAAAATTCCCTCTCCAGCGTTGTGTTGGTTGCACCAATGTCATTCAATGTGCCTCTCCTGTGTGCACCAATTCTTCTATGTTTGTAGGTTCCAGGCTAGACACAATTGATATCCCAGAATACGTGTTTTCAATTAAGTGCGTCCAGTTCTGTATGTAATTACCATCTTCAAGCGGGTAGGTTCAGTATATTATCGATGATTTTTGTAGTAAATGAGTCAGTCATACCTACTCTTGTGATGACCTTTATCATCTTTAAAGGTAAGAGGGTTGATAACAGTTGTTCAGACATGAAAGGAAGCTCTTGAGCATTGATGTCAGAATTCTGGTAATGTATGGGCAGACAGACATGTTTGCTGAAAAGAATACAATGAACTGCGCTAACACTCTCATCATAAAAATGATTTCTCTACGATACAATTCCGGGTACTTCGGTAACAAGAAGTGGATACTAATATTTTTTACATGTTAACACCACTAGCTTTGGTTTTCTTCACAAATGCATCTCTTGACATTTGCTGACCTTAGAATGCGAGTTTTACCGTAGCTAGTTTCACTAACATTTATTTTTTTCCGGTATTTAATCCACTCAAATGGAGCTAAAACCCTTAAGAGTAATTTCCCTTTCTTACCAGCAACACACCCATATGTATTGCCTCCCTCTAGTGACTCCAGCTTGTTGCCGAGAAACCTCAAATTCTGTTGGAAGTCTCCACACACCTCACGTACATGGCGGAGGGATTGATAGCATGGATGAGGGAGACAGGTGAAATGGCAGGAGGGGTCCAACATTGCCATCACAGTGTAATAGTGTAAGTTATGAGGGCACATATATTTTCACCATCTCATGTTCAAAATATTTGGACAGATTGTAAGTAGCACTCAAATTGATCAAATGCAAATTTATCTGTTGACTTTTTTGTTACTTATTATCCGGCTTATACAGTAGATCAGACTTATAAAACCAGTTTATGTTACTTTCTATGGGACCACATCAATCAATCTTATGATGCGCAAGAAAAAAAGGCGAATGTTAGAGCATTGTTTGATTAAATTTTCTCACATCCCAGTAGATGCTTTGTATTGATAGAAACACAGATGGTGAGTACTCTTCCAGAAGGTAGAATCAGCAGACATATATTCAAGGGACACACCCAAAAGTAATGTTAATTTCACTTGAGCAATGCACTTTCTGGCATTTTGCACATTTGTGTGAATCCCCCTAAGCATCAATTCCACTCTACTTCAAAGATGTGCTTGAAACGATGGCAATGTGTATGTTGTCAAATGGATTCACCATAACATTTTTGATAAATACTAATTTGGGCACAGTATTTTATTTTGTAACAACCATCTTGAAAATGAATCACACATTTCAGAAATTTTCAGTCCAAAAACACTTAAATAGGTCTTTTAAATAAATAAAAATCAGAGATGACTTTGAATATTTTGGTCTAGACAGTAGTCTTTGGAGTAAAACTCTGACATAGGCCAAGAATCTGCCACTTTTAGTACCCTAAGGTACTATAAACAATAGGATCATTCTCAGGACTCCCCAGGAGGAAAGTCCACTGCCCCTGATCCAAAAGACATGGACTCCCCATCACAGGAGTCCACTGCCCTGCTCCCAACGGCATGGACTCCCCAGCACAGAAGTTCATTGCCCTGAACGAGAGCACACCTTTGAGAGAGTATAAAACATACCAATTTTGTGTAGAAGCTACACAATGTTCAGTTCCACTGCCCTTCCATCCTCACAATTGTAGCAAAATAAGCTCATAAAATCTATTCTTTGACACCTGTCGAAACTATCTATAATTTTTGCTTGATATTTTTTACGACGATTTTGGCTCAGGTCACTATCTATAGATAACCGTGGTGCGACCTTCGCGCACCGAAGCCATCGACATCCAACCCCTCCGACACGAGGTACCCTAACAGTTTTTTTATCGGGAGCAACAATTTTTAAGTTTTCGCGTCAGCTATAAATTTTTTTTGCGCAATCGACGATCTCTCCAAAATCATCTTCGCGATCGACAAATCCCTTTGGTTTTGCAATTGATGAGCTCTCTAAAAATTCTCCCGGGATTGGGGGCTTAAGGGATCATATTCAAGCGATCGACTTCTGCAATCGGGGATTCCTACAAGTCGGGTTAATTTTGTGATCAAGAATTCTTGGGAATAGTTAGAAGCAAGACTTTCAAGAAATAGAAAGCAAAGAAGAAAAATTTAAAAAATAAAAAAATCTTTTTCAAGCTAACCTCCACAGAGCACCCACGACCTTTTTCAAGGCCTTGTTTTATAATACACCCCTTGGAGAGGCAATAAAAAGGATGTTGACCAGCAAGTCAAGCCCAGAAGGACTCAAGTTGCAGGAGTGTGAACGGAGTTCAGGGAGGTCCAAGCCACCCATTTCCTACATTCCCACTGCCATGGACACCCTGAAGGTGATCAACAAAATCAAGGTCTCCAACAAAATAACCTTGTCTGTCACCGTCTTTGACGAGGGAAGTCCTGGACAGTTCCTCAACCATGTCCAGACCTTGATGGAAATACTTTCCCAGAGAGGCTTAGACACGGACTACGAGGAAGCCTGCAAGGAAGATAAAAAGGCTGAGGCAAAACTGACTGCAACCACTGCGGCGAAAGCCAAGTACAAGGGGACGGATGAAAATCCCCCCGTCCTCCAGTCGTGGAACAAAGCAACTGCTGCTAAAATCCACACCAGTGAGGCCATAGTGTCCGCTGGCCAAGCAATCTTCCTGTAGTACTCCACTCAACTGTTGGAGACTGCCCGTCCTCCTTGGACCACCATCGTCGGGGAGCAGATCAACTGCGAACCCTGGACAGATGTGTATGGGACTGAGCATCCCACAAAATGCCCGGCATCTTGGACCTCCTTTCAGGAGTGTGTCCAGTTGCATCTGCAGACCGTCTTTAGGACAGATGCAGTGGAGCAGGAATGTTTCTACATCAACAATGGGCTGAAGAAACCAAACAGGGTACCCATCAGGGACTTTGTACAGAGGATCCAATGCCATAAAGGGTATGTAGAACTCTTGCCGTGCCTGTTTTACTCTTCAAAGGCTGCAAAGTCTACAAAAGTATGGGGGCCGTTTGATGATGCCGACTTGGCAAGCCACATCCTCAGGATGGTTCCTAGGAACTGGTAGGACCAATATGAGCTCAGTGGAGCCTTGGTACCACAGAGTGTCAGGGAACTTCTCAAAGTCCTTGAACGCATCGAGAAGGCCTACCCCACTGAGAAGGTTGGAGAAGAACCCAAGACTGTAGCCAAGTCTAACAGCTCATCTAGGAAGAAGATGGTCTCTTTTAGTGACCAGATTCCGAAGATATGTCGCACAGAGAAGTACTGATCTCTCTGCAAGAAACATGGGGGCGCACATACCACCCACAACACTCCGGATTGCCGGAAGTATGACTTCAATGGGACCCCGAAGTCAAGGTTCAATGTGAGAAAACCAAATGGAAACTCTCGTGGACAAGAGAGACCTGCTTGAGGAGGAAGTAGCTATGCGCAGCTATCTGCTAAAATCGACATACTTATGAAGTCCAACAAGAAAATGAAACGCGCTATCGGAAAAAAGAAGTGTAAGCATCACGACATGAGTGACAGTGATGATTCAGACTCATCCTCTGCTATACTAGCCGAAACCAGTCAAAACACCCATCATTTTCTCCATGTGCAATCATGTATGTACCTATCAGTACATGAGTAGCACGTGCTAAAATCCCATTCTCTGCCCCCAGACAGACCCTGATATTTCCCTTTCAGCACTCCCGCCTAGTGACTCCTGCTGGGACTGGGCCACATGATCCCAATCAGACCAGCTGTCGAGACAGCTGCAACTTCTTGTGCTATCTTCCGCAGCCCCTCCAGCAGCCTCTCACCGCTGCTTTCAGCTACCTCATGTAATAGTTCATAAATTAACTAATCACATTCGTTAGCTTAGTTTCACTGCCTGTGTGGCTTCTAGCAGTGATTAGTTAATCTTCGACGCATCCCCACCCACTTGGGCTTGCCACCACATCGCCCACCTTTTGCGCGTCCTTCCATCATCGTCGTACCACCTTTCTTACGACCACCGCCATTATGGCCGCCGTCCAAAAGCTCGAATACGCCGACGTCGCCGCCAACTTTGGCACTCTCGCACCCCTCATCGGATGACCAAACGTCCATTCGATTCGCCACCTCGATAACCAATGCATCACGAAGGCGATGGCTATCGCCAACCCGGCAGCCCCCAACATGGGCTACGCCGGGATCTTCATGAATCGCGGCGAATACGCGATGTCTGCGCCCACCCCCTACGTCGATCCACCGAACCCCGGCGCCACTCCAAACTATAACGTCATAGACAACGCCGGCCAACTACGATTCCTCAACGACAACGACCGTGCCATCATCAAAGCTCAGCACGCCGCCGACCTCGTCGTATTGTCGAATCACGAGATCGTCCATCGTGTAATTAAAGAAGCTCTCGATTGCGCCATCCCCGAAGCCTACAAACCTTCCCTTGGCATCGGCCAACGGGGTTTTGGAAATCGATCAGTCACGAGATATCTTCACAGATCTCTCACGATCGCTACGGCACCGTCACTCCCGCCGATATCAAAAACCTCACCCTCCTCCTCTATAAGGAGTGGAACCCGTCTACCCTGATCGAAGCCTTCCTCCTTAACATTGAAACCCAGCAAGTCTTCGCCACCAAAGCTGGCCGACCTTTCCACACATACCTTCTCATTGAGGCGGCACTGTCAGTCATCAAGGACACCCGCCAATTCAAGGATGAACTCCGTGAGTACAACCGCCTCCACCCAGATCCAACACTCATCCAGTGACACCAGTTCAAACGATTCTGGATCGAAAAATATGCTGAGTATGAGAGGGACCGCGCCACCATGCAAGATGCAGGCTACCATGGAGCCAACAATACTGAAGAAGACTCCAACAGTTTGGCATCCCTCACCGAAGCCTTCACCACCCTCCACAGCCAATGCACCCAACAAGACTTGGCCCTCCAGACTCTCCTACAGGAAGTCTCTTCCCTCAGACAACTCATCAACAACACCCAGGGCTCCACCACCCAAATCCCCACCAACATTCAGTTTCCACCTCATCCACCCAGTGTCACCATGTACCCGCCACAACCACCTCCATACTTCCATCACACCCAACCAACAGCACCTCCTCTCATCCACCACATGCCGGCAACTCCTGTCCACATGCCACCACCACCACCGACCCTGTCCACCACCCAACCCTACACCATGCCACCGCCACCACCTACCATGTCCACCCACCAACCCTACAACACAACCCCGACACCACAACACTATGGTAGCCGCACTTTCGCACCTACCGCAACAATACCAATCGGGCCGGGGCGCAACAACTCTACAACAAGTGGACAACGCAACAACCCACCCCATCCTATAAAGCGATACAACAACTGGTGGTATTGCTACTCCTGCGGTTTGACACCCCACACGATGGCACCTCCTGTACCCACCAGGTACCTGGCCACATCACCCACCTCACCCGTGACCAAAAGATTGCCGACATGCACCTCCCAGTCCACCAACAACAATAACGCACTGCCTCTCACGCTGGCCACCACAAGCGCTTCTTACCTTCTCAGGCAGCTGCCAACGGCTATCCCCAGTATCAACGTGACTCCTGACTGATCGGGGCGGTGAATAATCATATTTGTAACTACTTAAACAGCCATTATGATTACACACCGACCCCCACCAATTACAACACAATATGTAACAATAGTGATGATGATGATGACACCACAGTCATCACAAGCAACTGTTCCTCTCGTCATCCTCCTCCCTCAGATGCCGCCACTACCTCCACCAAGTCACCATCATCATCACGCACCACAAATTCCACTCCTTCCACAGCCAACACCATCAATATTACACTTGGTACTACTGAAGCCATCACTGACTCCGGTGCCACTGCCCACTTCCTCTTGCCCAATGTGACCATAAACAATAAACGCCACGCAGAACACCCACTTAACATCACTCTCCCAGACGGCGAGGTCATTCAATCCACACATGTGGGTAATCTTAACCTCCCTGGTCTTGGTGACGCTGCCACCCTTGCCCATGTTGTGCCCGGCCTGGCACATTCTTCCCTCCTGTCCATCAAGCAGCTCTGTGACAACGGCTGTCACGTCATCTTTACCAAGAAAGACTGCAAAGTCTACCACAAAGCTGAACTCATGCTAGAGGGTAAACGGCATCCAGCCACTGGCCTCTGGGTAGTCCCAACCAACAACCACAAAATTTCAGCCAAACCTCCCACTGCTTTTACCTCCCATGCAGCCCACAGCGCATACCAAACATCTTCCAAGGCCAAACTCGTCCAATTCCTACACCAGTGTGCTTTCAGCCCACCCCCATCCACATGGATAAAAGCCATCAACAATAACCAGTTCTCCTCATGGCCTGGCCTCACTGCCGACGCCGTTCGGCGTTACCTCCCTGATTCCACCGCCACAGCAAAAGGGCACATGAAAAAGACACCAGCCGGTGTTCGATCCACACGCAGGACACCTCCCCAATCCATCCACAAGACCCCACCAATCATCCCATCACAAGACCACTCATCTCACGATAAGGATTGTTTCCCCACACAAGAAACAAACACCATTAACCACATATTCTGCTGGGCAGCCTTAGCAGATCAAATTGACGGCACAACATACACCGACTGAACAAGTCGTTTTCCCACAATGTCCCTCGAGAACAACCAGTACATCTTTGTTGCCTACGATTACACCACTAATGCCATCATTGCCCGGGCCATCACCGACCGAGAATCCTCCACCATTGTCAAAGCCTTCGATGACATCTTCTCGTATCTCGAAACAAAAGGATTCAAACCTAAGTTCAATGTCCTCAACAATGAAGCTTCCCACGCCATTACAGAATACCTACGCCGCCATGACATCAAATGGCAATTCATCCCACCCAACGAACACCGGGTCAATGCGGCGGAACGGGCCATACAAACCTTCAAAAATCATTTCATCTCTGGACTCTGCTCTGCCGACCGTAACTTCCCATCCCAACTATGGGATAAACTCCTCCAACAAGCCCAAGATTCCCTCAACATGCTCCGTACCTCCCGAGTCGACCCTACCAAATCCGCCTACGAAATTTTAGAAGGACCCCATGATTTCAACCGCAATCCATGGGCCCCACCAGGATGCCGCGCCGTACTCCACGAACCAGCGACAACCCGAAGATCATGGAGCCCCAGGGGCACTGACGCCTGGTACATTGGCCCCGCCATGCACCATTACAGGAGCTACGAATTCTACGTTCCCGAGACACGCGCCTACCGCATCTCGGCATCCGCTCGATTCTTCCCCACCTACTGCGACCTCCCCACAGAATCACCACATGAAGCTGCGGCCCGCACTGCAGCCGAACTCCTCATCGAACTCCGCCAACACCGCAACGCAAAGGACCCTGGCCAACTATCCCGCCACCAACGGGCCGTCAAGATCATCAATGACATCTACCAACTCAACCTTCAGCAATCTCCGAGGGTGGATATCCCTGCAGCGCCACCTCCGAGGGTGGAACCAACACTATCTAGCAACCCCACTGCACCACGCACCCTCCAGCAAACCCCTCATCTACACAACCGCATAACTAGACGCAATACACCCGGTCTCAGTACCTCCCCCACACCTCCACGACGATCTCCACGCCTCAACCCACCCGTCCCCACTGCACCACGGTCTCCTGCACCACCCACTTCATTGCAACTCCCGTCCCCACCAACAGCCCTACCTGACCCGGCACCACCTCAAGCTCACAATGATCAACACAACACTTCCCCAACCCACCTGACCTTCGCTGATGACGACGACGACGATAACAGTGTCATCATACCCATTCACTCGATTCCAATGGACAAGCACGGACCCGTCCATGTCCAAATCCCGCATTTCATATCACAAGAGGCTCTCCATGCCTTTGCATGCAATGCAACTTCCTCTCCCAGCTCGGACATGTTCCTCCCAAAATGGAGGCAACCAACCGCAATTCCCCATCTTGAGCACTTCGCTAACCCTGTCATTCACCCCACAACCGGAAAATCCATCAGTAAGTATGAGGAACTCATCAACGATCCAATTCTTCGAGAGACCTGGATAACTGCCTTTGGTAAGTGATGTTACCACACTATGGTATCCACCTAAGTACTGTAGTACTAGGCCCGAATCCCCGGAACCACCAAAATTCCAAGCCATCCAAATGCATGTGTGCAAGCACACAATCATACTCATAAAATTAGATATCCGATTTGCTTATGACTATCATGTTGATTTGTCTAGCTTCCGCAGATATCTAATTTTTTCTCGCGAAAACCAGCCCAAACATGGCTGATGCGTGCTTCACAGCACGAGCCACCACTCGCGAGTATGTTGCCGCGAGCATCAAAAAACTGACCCTTCCAACGACAGACAATGGGCAGTACGACCACGACGCCGCCACGACATTCATCGCCGGCATCCACCGAGTCCTCCGCGAGACCTACAACCCCGAGACCCCGGCAACGGGATGTTCAAACTCTGCGCCACCACCAACGAAATCGCCCGATTAAGCGACCTCCGTCGCAACGGCGAAGTCTGTCCTCGATGACGCCAAAGCCGCCGCAGCCGCCGCGTCCACAGGCAGCTCCATCGTGCCTCCCGCCATCGACAGCCGCGCCGACGCACAAGACGAAGCCGACCGCATCAACCTCATCAACCAGGCCGCCATCGGGGCCAAAGAGGGCGCCGCCGGGCCATCACCGCCAAAGTCGGTTCGACGCCACCGACGCAGTCCTCAAAACTGCCGACGGCTCCGACCTTCGAAGCATCGACGACTGGCTCCTCGAAGAAGTCCTTGCCGCCGTCGTCCCAAGGCGCCGATCGCCCAAACTCCAGCGACGCCCTCGCCCAACTCCTACATGTCATCCAATTCGAATTTGACTTCCGCAAGAAAGTCTCCGCCAACATGGAGCTCCTTCGCGCCAAAGCAGGTAGAATGACTGCCTACGGCATCACCGTCGATGACTCTCAACTTCGCCCTCGTACTCCTCGCAAACATCGACATTGCAAGCAGTCACGACCGGGCCGTGAATTCCGCCCAACCCTCCAAACCATCCGGCGCAGGTTCACCTACAACCACGCCCATAACGCCACCACCGTAGCAGCAATGCTAAAAGAACTCGCCGGCGCCGACGGCGTGCGCAAGCTCAACGATGCCCCAGCTCCCACCGGCACCGCCAACGCCGTCTCCAATCAAGTCTCCCTCCTCACCCAACTCCTCCAACAGCAACACGATGCATCCGACACCGAGCACACCAAGGCAGCCTCCGCAGTCCAAACTGATAGCGACTCTTCCACACAACACAACAATCGCCATCGTGACCGTGGACGCGACAACGAACGCAACAATCGACGTGGAGGCAGACGCGGTGGCCAGCGAGGAACCCAACGCAGCAACTCTCGGCATCCGCCCAACCCTTGCCAGCATTGCAAGAAATTTGCACGCCGCAAGCCGCACCCCAAAACTCCAGAAGACCGCTGTTTCTGGAACAAGCAATACAAGGGATACCGTGGGAAGTGGATATGCGACGAGATGGAAATCGCGTATGTGCCCAGGCACAAATTTGCCGCCGACATGGGTGGGTACCCCAGTGAGAGCGACGGTGATTGACGGTGTGGGCCGGCGAGTGGGAATACTTCAACAGACGGATGGATACGGAAAGGACAGCTAGACTCTTTTAAACTTATATCTAACAACAAATCTCCTTTTTATACCTCTGTCTCCAACTACTATAGTACTCTACCACAATACGCTGCAGACCCATCCCACACTTCAACCATACCCAGCACTCACCAATTCTCCCTTTCACCCAAACTACCCCAACCCACTCCCATCCCCAGCAACTTCAAACACAAAGCCCAACGCAAAGCTCTGGAACGCCAAACTTTTTTTGAAAGGGGGTGAGTCTTTTACGATAATGTTATAATAATAACGATTAAAGTGAAACCTTATCCTTTACGAAGTTTTAAGGAACAACGAGTTCACTGCACCAAACGACGGCATACGGTCGTTTCGCCTTTAAATTCGGCTCGTCAGTGGTTTTATGAACATGGGTATGGTGCGAGGATAGGTAATAGGGCCCACAACACAAATTTGTTAGTATAAAATAGTGTCCGACACGTGGGTCCCGTTAGTGAGGGTATCTCACTAAACACATAATGTTTTTACATAAAACCACAACAGGAAAACTCCAGGTAGGGTCTGAAGTGAAAAACCTGTTGAGGAAAAAGCAATTTTATTTCCACACACCGCTGGGGAATGACGTAGTCATTTCCCAGGTGTGTGGAAATAAAAAGGGGAATTGATGCTCGTTAGTCGACCAGGTAGGACGAGACATCTCTTCCCCTGCCAACTATATTGCGTATGGAGAATTTGTTTCTCAGGTTGGGTGGTCGACTATACGCAATTGTGAGGTTGTTTATCGAGGTTGGTACACCATGGAGATTGGTTACGTGGTGGAGTGGTTGGTGGGCAGGAGGGTTTGCTACGACAGAATCCCATAGTTTGTGGATGGTAGAGGGTTTGGGGTCTTCTGGGTGGAATGAGAGATGGAAGAAGAGTTTGTTGTCTTTGTGTAGAGTGTTTTTAGGAGGAGGAGTTGGGTTGTAGAGTAGTGCCCGTTGGTGGGCTGATGTAAATAGTGGTGTGAGTTGTTTGGTGGTGTATCCCCTGTGGGTGAGGCGGGTGAAGAACTCAGAGGATTTTCGTTTGATGTCTTCTGGGGATGAGCAGAGTCGGTGGATGCGTAGAATATTGCCGTGGACGAGGCCGGAGAGCATGCCAGAAGGGTGGGCAGAGTGGGGTGGGATGTATAGGTAGAGGTTTTGTGCCTTTTCGTAGAGGGTGGTGGAGAGGTGACCAGAAGGGGTAATTGTTATGGTGAGATCCATAAAGTTGCATGAGGTGGAGAGGGGGGTGAAGTCCCATTGAAGGCCATGCCATTGTTGCATGGTTTGTTTGAAGCTGCACCAGTTGATGGTATCTTGTGCGGGGGATGGGTGGGGTATCCATATACCAAAAACATCATCGATGAATCGTTTGTAGAACAAGATGTGATGAGACCAGGGAGGGAGGAAGTTGTTTTCATGTAAAGCGTAGAATATTGTTGCCCATGGGGGCCGGGAGATACCCATACCAGTACCTGATATTTGACGCCAGTAGGTGTCACCGAACTGTATTACGTTGTTACGGAAGACGATTTCGATTGCATCAATGAGTGTCTGGGGGTGGTAGTGTTGGAAGGGTTTACCATGGATGGAGCGGAGGTAAGCAGAGATGCATGCGATGGCAGGTTCAGTGGGGATGTTTGTGTACATAGATTTTGCATCACAGGTGAATAGACGTGCACCGATTGGGAGAGAGAGAGGAGTGATGAGTTGTTTGAATTCAAAGGAATCCTTAAAATAAGATGGTTGGGAGGAGGCGATGGGTTGGAGCATTTGATCCACCCATTTACCAAGTCCATGGGGAGACTGCTGACATCTGAGCATACGGGCGGGTTGGCCATCGTCCGTTTTCATCCCTTTATGGATTTTGTAGGTTAGGTAGAACTGACCATAGGGGTTTATTTGGTTGGAGATCATGTGGTGGCGGATGTATTTGATGTCCATTTTATCGAGGTGTTTACGATTGTCGAAGAGCCAGGATTGGATGGTGTCTGTCATTTGTAGAGCGTGGGCGTGTGCATCGTGTTTAGTGAGCCGTAGGTAGGTGGTGGTGTCGTTAAGGTGGAGGAGGCAGTCATGGATGTATTGGTCGTAGGTTACTGCACAAGGCCCTAGGCCTTTATCTGAGTCAGGGAAGAGGAGGTTGTGGTCGTGGAGTAGGGAGGTGAGGAGTGAACGTTGGAAGGGAAGGATATTTGGAGTTGCCTTCTTTTTTTGAAATAATGTTTTGACCTGGATGGAGAAGAGGTCGAGGCGTTCCTCAATGGTGGGTGGAATGTCGGCTAATGGCGGTTGCCATGATGATTTGACATAGAGTTTTGATGGTCGTTGTATGTAGTCGTAGTCGTCATCACCAGCGAAGATGGTTTTGAGGTGGGTATCACGTCGTAGGCGTTGTAGGGAGGGCGCGATGGAGTCGTTGGTGTATGGAGGTGTAGGGATGAATTTCATCCCAAGGCCTAAGATGGACTTTGCGGCAGGCGGTAGGATTTTGCCTTCGGTTAGATCATGGAAGGCTAGGTTTTGGATTTTAGGGGATGATGCAGGGAAGGGTGTTAGGGCACGGACGGACACGGCATTTTGGAAGGGGGAGTTATGTGGTTTTGGAAGGAAGCCGTATTTGGCAAGAGTTATTTTCTCGGCGTGAAGTGAGGTTTGGGTTTTTGAACCCTGGAGTACCTGTAGCTCGGATTGTATGTTGTTGAGGTTTTGGGCGAAGAGGAGTTTGCGGTAGCGTTGGTAGAAACGCTGTCTGCAGCGCGAGGATTCCTTTGGGTGTTTTGGTGCTTTCGGGGTTGGTGGCGTTTTTTGTAGGAGTTTACGGAGTGGGATGGTTTTGCTCTTTGGTCTTTGGCGGGTGCTTCCCAACGTATAGCTGATTTCTTTGCGGTGGCGCCTGCTATTGAGGCCCCTGGTTCTTTTACTGAGGGTGTTGTGGTGGAGTGGTTAGGAAGGGGGGTGGTGTTGTTGTTCGTTTTGTTGGTTTGAGAGGGTGGGGTGAAGCGTTTGGAGAGGTTACGCTCAAGGCGCTGGCGCTTGGTACGTTCTGTAGCAATGGTACTTTCGAGGGATTGTAGGCGTTTGGTAGTTGCGCTCGTGGATAGGTGGATCTGTTTATTGACGACAGCGGTGATTGTTTTTGGTGGGGGTGGAGGGTTTTCGTTGGCGAGTATTAGGGCGGCGGCATTGGCTGAGTTTTCAAGGCGTTGTTTGGAGGCAACCCTGCGGATGTTAAGGGCTATGGTGTTGCGGGAGTATTGAGTAACGTAGGCTGCTTGTACTCGGGTGAAGCATTGTCTCATGATGTTTTGTAGGCGATGGATTAGCGGGCTGGATTGGGAGATACCATGGATCATTTCGTCCGGTGGGTTCTCGATATTTTTGGGAGTGGTGTGGGGTGGGTCGGTGCTCTCTACGGTGGTATCGACCTCTTTTTCAGGTGCGTGGTTGTTGGTGGTGTTGGTGCCAGGGGAGTGGTTGCGTGTTGGTGATACAAATGGTGCATTGTGGGTTGGAGGGAGGGGATTAGTGTTTGGAGGGAGGGGATTAGTGTTTGGGCTGGGTGTTTCAGTTGTGGTTTCGGAGTGTTTGTTTTGGGTGTTAGTTGAGCTGTGCTGGGCGGTGGCATGTGGGGATGTGGGATTCTGAAGTTGGGGGGGACTGTCGAGCTGAGGGAATGGGGTGGTGGTGGTGGTTTGGGTGGTTGCAACAGTACTTGGGGTGTTTGGCCGGGGAGTTTGGTTGTATGGGTTATGGATTTTGTTGGCAGGGGAGGGGAATTTTGTGGAGGTGTTGGATGAGTTGTTTAGGGAGACATCCTCGCCGGAGTTGAGCATTGTGAGGGTGTCTGAGTTTGTGGAGGAGGTGTTGTTGATATTGATCCCACGGGTGTTGAGGAAGTTTATGAGGGATTTATGGGGGGTGAGGGCTTGATTTAGTGTTATGGAGTCCGAATCTGGTTTGGGGATGAGTGGGAAGCGGAGGTTGTGGGTTTTGATGTAGATGATTTGGAGCTCCTCGAGGGAGACTGGAAACATGGAGAGGATTTCGTAGTGGAAGAAGCGGAGGTATGCGGCGACTAGGTGGTGTTTGTTGATGGGAGGAGGGTCCTCGGCTTCGTAGATTAGGAGTTCTGCTATGTTTGGGAGTGCTTTGGCGAGGGATTCGATGGCGGTGAATTTGTAGTGGTCGTTGTTGAGGGTTTTACATTTTATGATGAAGTTTTTCATTTGGATGGAGATTGCTTTGGAGAAGTTGGCCACTGTGGTGGCGAGATCTTTATATGCCTTGATCTCACGGATTCCCTCAACAGGTTGTAGGGGCACGGCCACCTGGCAATTGTTGGGGATCCAGTCAACATTTCCCGTCATCCTGAGGAGCTTTTTAGAGTCAGTGTAGTACTCAGCGAAGGCGCGGAGGAAGCTCAACGCATGCTCACGGAGGATGGAACGCTGTTCGGGGTAAAGGAGCGTCAGGACGAAGTCGTCGATTTGGCTAATGGCGGCTTCCATGGGGGCGTTGTCATTTTTTGGAACCGGATTAGTGGTTGAGGCAGCGGGGGGTGGAGCGGGGATGGTGGGCGTGATCACCGGTTCCGCCTCCTCACCGAAGCTACTCTCTTGGACCACCACATCTCATGGGCAGAGGACGAGAGAACCACCAAGGCCAAAGCCGACACCACATCCACGCAACGACGGGCTATCGACACAGCCCACACAATGCATCCCAGGAAACACCAACAAATCTCCCCATACGCCGCACCCTGAACAATCTATCCACCACCAGACACGTCCGCTTCGCCGCCCACCCACAAATCTGGCACTTCGACTCAAAAGCCACCACACCACTAATCACCTTTGATTCTGGCGCCGACATCCACTACCTATCCGAAACAGACCGCCGCGCTGCGGGGCTCCCTATTCTGCGGTCCTCCACCCGACGGGTTGGCGTCGCCAACGGCAGCACCAGCACGGCGACATACGTCAGCCAATTGCCTTTTCCTCAACTTTCCCCTAATGCTGTGCTCCCCGATTCATTTGCCGATTTCCCACAGTCGCTCATGAGCGTAGGTAAAACCTGTGACGATGGGACCATCGCAATCTTCACCCAGTCCGGCGTCACTGTGCACAAAGACACTGACGTGCTCATCACTTGCCAAGGCGAACCCCTCCTCATCGGTGCCCGCGACGCTCAAGGACGATACCGCATCCCACTCACCCAACACAAAGGACGGTGGCAACCGCGGCGCCCCTCCAAGAAAGCAAGACAAACACTCCGACACGCCAACAGCGTATACGACCTCCCATCCACCGAACAAGCCATCAGATGGATGCATGCGGTGTGTGGATACCCGTCAAGTCCACCTGGCTCAAGGCCGTCCAGGCCGGCAACTTCATCGGGTGGCCACTGCTCACCTCCCGCAACGTGCAGAAATACTTCCCAGAGACAGTGGAGACTCCCAAAGGGCACCTCAACCAATGCCGCAAGAACGTCAGGTCCACCAAACCGAAACCAATTCCTCTCGAAACCTTCCAGTCTCCCCAACTCGTCGGCGCAAACTACGCGACGTATACACTCACGTCTACGATACACGTGACACCATTTTCTCAGACCAAACAGGACAATTCCCTCACCGCTCCTCATCAGGCAACCATTACCTCATGGTCATGGTCGATATCGACTCGAGCGCTATCCTCGTCGAGCCCATTAAGAATCGAACGGACCTCGAACTCACCGCGCCTACTCAACACTCATCACCAGGCTTCATCGAGCAGGCGTTGTTCCCCGCAAACACGTCCTTGACAATGAAATCTCCACTGCCATGAAAACACTCATCACCGACACCTACAAAATGACCTACGAATTAGTGCCACCAGGCTGCCACCGCAGGAATGCAGCAGAGGTAGCTATACGCAATTTCAAATCTCACTTCCTGAGTATCTTCGCAGGCGTCGCCGACGACTTCCCAATGAAACTATGGGACAAACTACTTCCCCAAGCCGAGATTACCATCAACCTACTCCGACAGTCCAACGCCACACCAACGGTTTCCGCCTATCGCATTTGAATGGGCCCTTCGACTACAACAAGATGCCGCTTGCACCCATGGGCTGTAGTGTTCAAGTGCATGAAAAGTCCGACGCGGCACATGGGCATTCCACTCCATCGACGGCTGGTACCTCAGCACATCCCCTGAGCATTACCGCACGCATCGATGCCACATCAAGTCCACCAACAGTGAACGCCTCAGCGACACAGTGGTCTTCCAACACAAGTCCATCACTCACCCTTCCCTCACCCCCACTGACAAACTCATGCAGGCCGTTTCGGCGTGTGCTGCTGCACTCAAAGGCATCACAGCTCCGACCAAGGACATCGCTGACCTCAAAGCACTACTCGACATCACCGCATCCACCTCAAACATTGCTGATTGTGTTCCAAGGGTGCGCACGACCAGCACCACCACCAGCCTTCCAAGGGTGCTGCCAACTCCTGACACAGCCACACACCGCGTCACACGCTCCATGACCAACCAGCCCAACCCGACATCGACCACACCAGTTGCCATCCCCGCGCCGCCCCACTCCCAAAACCAAACGCCGCAAACTCCCGAAGCATGCAGCTGTCCCTGACTCAGCTCCTGCTCGCAACACTCGTTCACACACCGCAGCCAAAGCCAAACTCCTTGCCGCCCCAGCAACAAGCACCCGCGCAACGCGTGTCTCACGCATTCCCAAACCCATTCCCATCTTATCCAAGCGCATGAAGCGGGTTGACAAAGAAGTCCACCGGGCCCTAGCGGTCTTGGACCAAGACACTGGCACGCTCCTCAATTACCGCGCGCTCCTCCGACACCCAGCATACCACGACGACTGGACCAAATCCTCTGCCAACGAATTTGGCCGCAGCTAACGGCGTCGGCGGCAGGGTAAAGGGAACCAACACCATACGCTTCATCCAAAACGAGACATCCCCAAAACCGACTCAAAGACATCACGTACGGTCAATTCGTATGCACCATACGACCTGAAAAGAAAGAACCCAATCGCACACGCCTCGTCGTGGAGGGGACCGGATCAACTACCCAGGCGAGGTTGCCACACCCACCGCCGACATGCTCGCTGCCAAGATTCTATTCAACAGTGTAATTTCCACCGCCAAAGCCGCTTCATGACCATGGACATTTCCAACTTCTACCTCAACACCCCACTTACACGTCCAGAGTACATCCGGATGAAACTCTCCGACATCCCAGAAGAAATCATCACCGAATACAAGCTCCGTGATCTCGTGGAACCCGACGGCTGCGTGTACATCATTATCGTCCTTGGAATGTACGGACTCCCGCATGCCGGACTCATAGCCAACGAACTACTCGAGAAACGACTTAACAAACATGGCTACCAACAAAGCAAGCTTGTACCAGGACTGTGGTCACACAAATGGCGACCAATATGGTTCACTCTGGTCGTCGATGACTTTGGGGTCAAGTATGTTGGTAAGGAACACGCATTACACCTAAAATCCGTAATCGAATCTTACTACCCCCTCAGCACCGATTGGACTGGTAACCGCTACATTGGGATACGATTGGACTGGGACTACAACAACCGCAAAGTCCACCTGTCAATGCCAGGTTACAAAGCCAAGGCGCTCAAACAATTCCACCACAAGCCACCAAGCGAACCACAACACTCTCCTTTCCCTACCAAACCCATCAAATACGGCGCTAAGAAACAATACGCCGCACCGCCTTCCACTTCATCGCTGCTGGACAAGAAGGGCAAGAAATTCATCCAACAAGTCTGTGGAAAACTACTCTTTCTCGGACGCGCCGTCGACTCTCCCCTCCTATGTCCAATCAGTGCCATTGCCTCCCAGTCTGCGGCCCCCACACAAGATACCATGACACAAACTCTACAACTCCTCGACTACCTGGCCACGCAAGAAGAAGCGGTTCTCACCTACCATGCTAGCGATATGGTTCTTGCTGCACACAGTGACGCCAGCTACCTCAGTGAACCACAGGCCCGCAGTCGCAGAGGCGGCCACTTCTTCCTTTCCTCCAATGCAGATATACCTCCCAACAATGGGGCGATCCTCAACATTGCCCACATCATTAAACACGTCATGGCGTCCGCTACTGAAGCCGAACTGGCTGCGTTGTTCATTACCGCCCGGAAGCTGTCTACATACGCATCATACTCATGGAACTTAGCCACAAGCAACCCGCCACACCGCTCCAAACCGACAATGCCATGGCGAAGCAGTCACCAATGGGAAAGTACAACCCAAGCGCACCAAGGCCATGGACATGCGCTTCCACTGGTTACGCGATCGCGAATGCCAAGAACAATTTCGAATTTACTGGCGCCCCGGCCACAGCAATTATGCTGATTACTGGACCAAACATCACTCTGCCAAACATCATCAGAACATACGCCGCGAGTTCATTACACCTCTAGTCGTACTTTCGAGATGCTCCGCCAAGACTGCCTCTCCCCACGACCAGCGGCCGCCGCCGCTTAATCTCACGTTTTTTCTTCACTCCTTTCCATTTTCGAGCTCCCGCAAGGGTGTGATGTTACCACACTATGGTATCCACCTAAGTACTGTAGTACTAGGCCCGAATCCCCGGAACCACCAAAATTCCAAGCCATCCAAATGCATGTGTGCAAGCACACAATCATACTCATAAAATTAGATATCCGATTTGCTTATGACTATCATGTTGATTTGTCTAGCTTCCGCAGTAAGGAAATTGGTGCCTTGGCCCAAGGCGATAACAAAACTGGCGCTGCTGGCACAAACACTATTTTCTTCATGAGCCACAGAGACATCCAGAACATCCCCTCCGATCGAACTGTTACATATGCCCGTATCGTTGTCGACTATCGCCCCCAAAAAGAAGATCCCAATCGGGTCCGTATCACAGTCGGCGGTAACCTCATCGACTACCCCGGTGAACTCACCACTCGAACTGCAGACTTAGTCACCTCCAAGATCCTGTGGAACAGTGTCGTTAGCACTCCTAACGCCTGATACATCACCGCAGACCTTAAACTGTTCTACCTCACCGCCCCCCTAGACCGCTATGAATACATGAGGATCCCACTCAAGATCATCCCCGACCACATCATTGACCAGTATCACCTCCGCGATAAAGCCAAAAACGGATTTGTGTATATGGAAATTCGCCGGGCCATGTATGGCCTTCCCCAAGCTGGCATGATGGCCAACAAGGTATTGAAGCAACGCCTCGCCAAACACGGCTATTACGAAGTCATCCACACCCCTGGTCTCTGGAGGCACACAACACGTCCAGTCAGCTTCACTCTTGTTGTCGATGACTTCGGCATCAAATATGTTGGAAAAACACATGCAGAGCATCTCCTCAATGCACTCAGGGAGCACTACACTTTAGACATTGATTGGAGTGGGTCCCTATACTGTGGTATCACTCTTAAGTGGGACTACCTCAATAAAACGGTGGATATCTCTATGCCGGACTATATCAAAAAGGTCCTCCAACGCTTCCGCCATGAAAGCTCCAAACCCCAACACAGCCCATATCAATGTGCCCCAAAACAGTATGGCAAAGCAGCCCAACTTCCCATACCCCATGACAACTCCCCACCCCTTTACAAACACGGTATCACCCGCATTCAACAAATCATCGGGGCCATCCTCTACTATGCCCGTTGTGTCGATATCACCATCCTCATGACGCTCAGCACCATTGCCCACGAACAGGCGCGTGCCATCCAACGCACCAACCTTTCGGTTACACAACTCCTCGACTACTGTGCCACTCACCCAGATGCCACCATTCACTTCCGAGCATCCGACATGGTCCTCAACAACCATAGCGATGCCTCCTACCTCAATGAACCATCTGCTCGCAGCCGCATCGGTGGCCATTTCTTCCTCGGCTGGGCACCCCGTGACCACCTCCCTATCAAACTCAATGGAGCCATCCACGTCATCTCCACCATTCTCAAATTTGTTGCGGCATCTGCGGCAGAAGCCGAACTGGGTGCCCTATTTGTCAACGCCAAAGAGGGCCGTATCATTCGGCTCATCCTCCAAGAACTAGGTCACCCCCAACCACCTACTCCAATCCACTGTGACAACTCAACCGCCGCCGGAATTGCCAACAACACCGTCAAACGCCAACGATCTCGCTCCATGGAAATGCGCTACTTCTGGATTGCTGATCAGGTTGCCCACCAACAATTCAGTGTCCATTGGCATCCCGGCCTCGAGAACATGGGTGACTATTACACCAAGCATCACCCCACCTCCCACCACCAACGAGTCTGCCCCTACTACCTCTTCGAACCACACAGCCCATGGGAACTTCCACGAGCACCTACACCGGTAGAGCTGCGAGGGTGTGCTAAAATCCCATTCTCTACCCCCAGACAGACCCTGACATTTCCCTTTCAGCACTCCCGCCTAGTGACTCCTGCTGGGACTGGGCCACATGATCCCAATCAGACCAGCTGTCGAGACAGCTGCAACTTCTTGTGCTATCTTCCGCAGCCCCTCCAGCAGCCTCTCACCGCTGCTTTCAGCTACCTCATGTAATAGTTCATAAATTAACTAATCACATTCATTAGCTTAGTTTCACTGCCTGTGTGGCTTCTAGCAGCACGTAAGTACTCTCTCGGGTCCTTAGCCCAAAAAGGCGCAATCTAAGAGCCACTGAAATGCGTCATCAATACGCAGGACTGTATTGATTACAAAATAGCTCTCATAAATTAGTTATCACCTAATTAACGACGATCGACGCATCTTGCTATGCTCATCAGTGATAACTAACAGTTTTTCACCAATTAAAAACCTAACCACACGACAATCAACCAACTTGTTTGCAACACAAACATGTCGTCACCCACAGCCAACGAAGCCGCTGTCCGCGAAGCAGTCCGGTCCATCATCACACCCATGCCAATTGACAAAATTGTTGGCCAACCATCAAATTCCACCGTGAACGTGCTGAAACAGCAACTCGCCAAGATTGCCGCAACCGTCAAAACTACGATCTGGGGCGGGCGACATGGCCTTCTTGCTCTCGTCTTAAACAACGCGGAGTACCAAACCGTCACCAACATTCCCACGCTCACCACGACACGCCTCGTCCTATCTCCCATTGTCCCGGCAACACTCGCAAACAACACAACTCCCACCCACAGAACTCGCATCATTGCAGACCACAATATCGAATGCCAAGAGTTCTGGAAACAGGAGAGTGTCGACGCCATCATCATTGACAAGATTGTACGTGAAGCAGTCAATGCTGCGTACGTCAAAGAACTAGACGGCGACTGCATTGGCTACGGAGCCCAGACCATCAAGACAATCCTCGGGCATCTACGTACCAAATGGTGCATCGTGACGACATTGGAGAAGAAACAGGCAACAGCTGCTTTCCATGTCCAATGGGATCTCTCTTCCCACATCACAAAGTTTGCCAGCGAACTGGACAAGCAGCAAAAGCTACGCCAAGACATTGGTGTACCTGCTCCAGACGCAACCAAGGTCCAGTACTATGTTGAAAGCATGTACTCCTCAGACATGTTCGACGACAAAAAGATGCAGGCATGGGAACTCAAACCCTCCGTCCACAAAACATGGGACTCCACCAAGTCTCATTTTGTCACTCTGTACAAGAGCATGGAGAAGTTCAACGCAGAGCGAGAAGCTCGCACCGGTGGGTACAAAAGTGCCAACGCATTCACCAATGCCGGCAGCATTGGCGCCACCTCCTTCAGAACCCTCTCACCAAACAACCATCAAACCATCCTCGAGTACACCAACAGTCTCAAAAATGCCCTCGAGCACACCCAAGAGCATGCTGCCGCACTCACCACTACACAAGACCACCGCCTCAAGCAACTCAAAGCCCAACAACAAGAACTCCTTGCCCAAACGACCAAGTTCATGGCACTCCTCACTTCCAACCAACAAAACCCCACACTGGGTACCACCACCAGCGGCCCTCCACGCACAACACAACGCAACACCCGCAACACAACCGCCAAAAGCCCGCGCTACTGCAACTCCTGCAAGAAAAGCAACGTCTACCATGAGAACGGCGCCTGTTTTGCCCTTGAGAAGAACAAGGACAAACGTCCACAATGGTACCTTGCCAAGATGTAGGACATTGTAGAGCCTAGTATTAATATTATTTTAAACAATGTGAATCCCACACACAGGTCTGAATCTCTAAACTACTGGACTCCACTAGCCACATCTTTACACAGCATGCACAGTGTCCACTTCAGCAACCATCAAAATCATACAATTTCCCGCGGTTTTTGACCTAGCCATCATACAAATCGTGTATGATTTTGACGAGTCACAAAAAAGTGCGACCTACGTAATGGGTCATGCTTTTTGTGTATCGTTAATCGAGACACATCAAAATCATACGAAGATTGTATGATTTCTCATAATCTCCGGCCTTGCCCGTTTCTCGGTATTCGCTGCGTGTAATGGCCTGCGAAATGGCAATCATAAAACATGAAAGTTCATGCGTTTTTTTGATATTGAGTGCTTTCTATCTGTATCTTACCTGAGGCAACTCAAGTGATTGAGCTTCTGGTTTAGGAGCAATATTTATGCTCTATAAGGTTGTTTTAATTTTGATATTCTATTTGGCTTCCGTGGAGTGCTCACAGCTTGGGGGGATTTTGGAAGGGAAATTTGCTACTGCCTGCACATTTGTTACTATTATTTTTGGTATTCACATAGCTAGTAGACCCTTACATGAATGTTCAAGAAATAGTTTTCTGGGCATTGTTTTCATGAAATAGTCTGGGAGTATTGACACTTTCATGGCTATCCCCCTCCTGTGTATGAAATTTTTAATCAACTAATTCATTATTACATTTTCTGTGCTGGTGCCCTTCCAACTTTAGCACATGTCACTGCAGACATGTGTAAAACTCCACTCCATTGCACTGATGGGATGTACTAGGGTGAATGATCTCTTTAGGGACCAAAGAGGTGGGGGATGTCGCCTTGGGTCTTGTTTTACGATGATTTTTGCATTACCAATTTTTCTTTTTTTCAATGCATGCTTTCAGTCATTTCCCATATTACCCACCTTCACAGAGCACAATCAACCCCTCAAACAGTTGGCCTTTGGAGAACACAGATGAATTCCCCCTTGAATTTTTGGTTAAGATGTGGTCGTAACAACTGCAACCACTACCTTTTTCTTTTGTCAAATTTTTACTAGACAGCACGTGTTTCCAGTTCCCCCATCTCCACAGACAACAACCAACCCCTCCAAAAGTTCGCCTTGGGTTGTATATGCAAAAAGGTAAGAACTGACCCCCCAAAAGTCTGACTGAGGTTGTGCTGAGTTGAATTGCATTTTTGAATTGGTCAATCAGGTGGAGGAATGACAAAGCTGCTGCCACTTTGATTCTTATGTTGACATGCAGATTTTTTACTTGGTGGGCTTGCATTCTTGATCCACAAAGGATTCAACCGGCTGCACCAACATCAATATGCCCATGTCAAGTGACACATAAATGGACAAAAGGTATGGTAGGGGTCCATCATTGATCATTTTCTTATTTGTACAACTTTTGAAGTGAGAGCTCAAATACACATTGCAAGCACCCCTTTGTCAATGCAGACCACAACCAACACCTTGGAGCCCGAAGGATCATTTTTCAAGAAGGGCCTCAAATTGTGATGGTGCAAGTGATGTGAGCTTGTTTTTGATCATTCAAAGAACTGGGCTCATGTAGAGTGGCATATGGATGATGTGAGGATGTATTTTCTTGTGAACTGGTAGGGGATACTTGCATTACAAAGAGGACCAAATCTATGACTTGCACTGTATACATTTCTACTGGAGCTGTCACTCAAATAATGATTGTATTTGTGAATGAAAAGGGGTAGCATGCTGGGCTAAAGATTGGTTGTTTATAAAAATGACATTTCTTTTGCTGCATGGAGTATGATTTTTTGAAACCAATGCATAATGGAATTGTGCCCCCCCTCAATCAGGTGAAGGGTTGGGTTGGCAGGAGGCTAATATTATTAGTATGATATAGTATATAGACCGTTTCACTATGATATTATTTTTACTAGTAAATTAGCATGACCTTGATCTAATCCTAAAAAGTTGTTAGTATTATCAGATATGATATTGAATTTTTTTAAGTTATAATTTCACATAACAATAGTATGACCTAGCAATATTTTTATATAAAATGGGGTATTACAAGGAAAAAATGGTTTGATGAAAGGTAATATCTTACGGTTTTTGTTTATCATGTAAATCGCGTGACCTCGAAGTGCGATCGTAAAAATAATGATATTTACTACGTCATTTAATGTACATTACAGGTATTCCATCATACAAACTTTGTATGATATTGTCGTTCGTATATCACCCTTCCTCCACAACACCGCAAAAGAAACAGCAAATAACACTGGTGCCTCAAATGCGCCAACAAACCAGCTCGCACAGTTCACCCATGCAAGCACACAGGCACCAACAACATCCACAACAAAGCAACCCACATGTCACCCCATACCATCAAACAAGGTATCAGCAACGGCTCCATCCTGTCTGCAGATAGCGATACCGGCGCCACCTCCACAGCAGGTACCCTCCACGATCCATTCATACATTCCAACGTCCAATCAACCAAGAGATTCATGCTGCCCACAGGAACTACCACAGCAACCATGACCCAGGCACACCTCCTCCTCAATGTACGTACACCCACCAACACAGTAGACATTGTACCCAACCTACACCAAACACTACTCAGCAGCAGCAAGTTCGCTGATGCCAACTACACAGCCGTGTACGACAAGCACAAAGTCAACTTCTATGACTCTGACACCATCAACATATCCGAATGTGTGGTCCTCACTGGCTATTGATGCCCACGCACTAGCCTCTGGCGCGTCCCACTCCGTCCCATCACTGTGAATAAAACCATTGACACCCTCATCCTTGACTCCAAATGTGGACTACACTCCACCAGTCCCTGATATCGGGTCCCTACGCCTACACACATCCGCGAACACCTACAGGCCTCCCTCGAATGCAACATAGAACATATACTCAACGTATATGAACTCCCCAGCATCGCACAGTCCATACGATACCTTCATGTTGCAGCCGGTTCCCCACTAAATCAACATGGCTGTCCGCCATGACACCCATAGCACCCTCTACACAGATCAAACCTGTCGTTTCCCGCACTTATCCAGCCAAGGCAATCGGTACCAAATGATCCTGTACCATGTTGAGCAACTCTATCTGGGCTGAGCCAACCAAGAACAAAACCGAAGGCAAACTCATCCTTGCATGCAATCAGGCACTCCAACGCATGAAAGCCTGCGGGATCCAACCCACCAGACAAGTCCTAGACAATGAAATATCAGCCACATACAAAATGGCCATCACCAACTCAGGCATGCCGTACCAACTGGTTCCACCTGACGACCATCAAAGGAACATTGCAGAGAAAGCCATACAAACATGGAAGGATCACTTTGTTGCCGTCATCAGTGGCACAGACACCAAATTTCCCCTCCACCTTTGGTGCCAATTACTACCACAGATGGAACACCAACTCAGTCTTCTGTGGCAATCAAATGCATACCCTCACATTTCCTCCCATACACATCTCTACGGCCATCATGACTACAACGCTCACCCATTCGTACCCCTCGGCATTGAGGCCCTTGTCCATGATGAACCTCACCGCCATAAAACTTTTGCCCAACACTGCATCAAAAGCTATGTCATAGGCACATCATTCCAACACAATCAATGCTGGAAAGTATGGACACCATCATCGCGCACCACACGCATCTCTGCCACAGTTTTCTTTAAGCACAAGTACATCACCAACCCCTAGGTCACACCAGCAGACGCCAACATATCAGCCACCGCAAACCTGTTGCACCTCCTTACAAACAGCCTTAAGGCCCATCACAACAACAACTTGCAACTAGCTGACCTAATGCGACTGCAAATCCTCACACAACCACCCCCTCTCCCACCACAGAGGGAACAACATACACCTAACACACGGAACACACCATCTTCACCACACCCCTCCACACCGCCAGTAGTATCAGACTACGACAGCAACTCCAGTACAAGCGATGATGAATCTGTGTCCACCCCACTACCTTTGCTACAGTCACCTCCAAAGTCTCCAAGGGTGACACCACTACAAACCATACCGCCATATCCAAGGGTGTCCACACCACCAACGGCCCCAGCATACAACATGTGCAGTTGCGTTCAAACAATCACACAGGAAACCATCTTACATCTCCTGCACAACACCCAAACACCACTCACACCACTACAAGCTGCAACCCAGCGTTTTCCCCACGATGCACTCTCAGCCATCCTAGACACAGACACCGGAGAACTCCTGGAGTATCAGCACCTCATTAAAAACCCGAAGTACCGCACCATATGGAAAACTGCCTACGTTAAAGTGTCCGCCTCGCCCAAGGCATCCCTGGCACAGTACAAGGCACCAACACCATAGTCTTCATTGCACCCACCAGATATCTTCAAATCACCAAAAAGACGTCACTTACTGTCGAATCTGTGCTAATTTCCGACCTGAGAAGGATGACCCATACCGCATCCATCTTATGGTTGGTGGCAACAGAATCACATACCCTGGTGATTGCGGCACACCTACAGCGGACATGCTGACCACCAAGGTTCTCCTCAACACTGTTATCTCCACCAAAGCTGCACGATTCATGACCATTGACATCAGGGATTTCAACCTCAACACACCAATGGTTGGCCCAAATACATGCGCCTCAAAGTGTCTAACATACCAGACCACATCATTGCACTCTACAATCTCGACAAACTTGCCACCACCAATGGATACATTTATGTCCTTATCCAAAAAGGTATGTACGGTCTCCCACAAGCAGGAATCATCGTCCAGCAACTACTTGAAAAGCGACTAGCCACCAAAGGCTACGACAGAACACCATCACCCCAGGTTTCTGGAAACACGATTGGCGCCCCTTCTCATTCACCTTATGTGTCGACGATTTTGGAGTAAAATATGTCGGCATTGAACATGCCCAACACCTTATCCAAACACTCATGAACATTATGAAACGTCACAAGACTGGAAAGGTGAGCGCTACCTCGGTCTCACAATCACATGGGACTATACCCTCCAACAGGTTCAGCTGTCCATGCCAGGCTACTGTAAAAAAGCGGGCCGCCGCTTCCACCATCCTGTTCCTACCAAACCACAACATCAACCTTATCCTCATACACCCAGCACCTATGGAGCCAAACAACAGTCGACACTGAAGACAACACCGCATTACTCCCCAAATCCGACAAGACTTTTGTCCAAGAAGTCATTGGGGTCTTCCTTTACTATGCACGGGCTGTGGACAGCACCATGCTTCCTGCACTCGGTTAACTCGCCACTCAACAAACGGCGCCAATGCAGAATACCTTGTTGAAAATACAACAGTTCCTCGACTACGCCATGATGCATCAAGACGCCTTGATAACTTATTGCCACAGTGACGCATCCTATCTGTCTGAAACAAAAGTGCGCAGCAGAGCTGAGGGGGAATTTTTTCCTGTCCGAAGACGATCCATCCCCTCGCAACAACGGTGCCATCTTAACCCTTGCACAAATAATCAAACCTGTCATGTTTTCAGCTGCCAAAGAAGAACTAGGCACTTTATACATCAATTCAAGGGAGGCTGTACCACAACAACACCTTCTCAATGAACTGGGACATCCACAACTGCCACTCCCATACAAATCAATAACTCCACAGCTCTTGGTGTTGTCACCAACATCATCCAACCCAAACGCACCAAAGCAATGGATATGCGTTTCCATTGGCTCCGTTGTCGTGAAAATCAAAAACAGTTTTTCACCTATTAGCGCGCAGGAGCCACTAACTACGCAGACTATGTCACAAAACATCATCCCGCCATTCATCATCAATCCGTCCGCCACATTTACCTCACCCAACCTGCGAAGTTTCTAACCCTACAGCACAAAGCACACAACACACTAAAAGTTGCAACCGCCCTCCCTACCCTTACCCCACATGCTTGTGCAGCTTAAATCAATCCATATTGAACACCTGATAGGTTCTTTCACTGCAAGGGTGAGCTATACTAGCCGAAACCAGTCAAAACACCCATCATTTTCTCCATGTGCAATCATGTATGTACCTATCAGTAAATGAGTAGCACGTAAGTACTCTCTCAGGTCCTTAGCCCAAAAAGGCCCAATCTAAGAGCCACTGAAATGCGTCGTCAATACACAGGACTGTATTGATTACAAAATAGCTCTCATAAATTAGCTATCACCTAATTAACGACGATCGACGCATCTCGCTATGCTCAGCATCTTGCTGATTTTAGAGAAGTAAATAAACGACTAGTTCAAAAGCCGTTTCCATTACCCAAAATCAGTACAGTCCTGCAAGATTTAGAAGGATTTACCTACGCTACAACCCTAGATTTAAACATGGGTTATTATACCATTAGACTGGATCCCGATTCATCCAAAATATGTACCCTCATTTTCCCATGGGGCAAATATTCTTACCTCCGATTACCTATGGGCATCGCAGGTTCGCCAGACATCTTTCAAGCAAAAATGTCAGCACTAATAGCCTTAGAGTTTGTAAGAGCTTACCTTGATGATTTGTTATGCATCACAAGGGCAAATCTGGAAGACCACATCAACAAATTGAAAATGGTGCTTACCAGGCTATGCAAGGCGGGCTTGCAAATCAACGCCCATAAGTCATCATTCTGCACCTTTGAAACAGAATATCTAGGTTATACCCTCACACAAACAGGGATTAAACCACAACAGAAATAGGTACAGGCGATTCTTGCGATTTCATCGCAAAAAATGTCAAAGACCTCCGTAAGTTCCTGGGCATGGTCCAGTATTCTAGAGATCTTTGGGCAAGATGCAGCGAGTGCTTGCCCCACTCACCTCACTGGTAGGAGAGTGTGGTCACACCAAGGTCACCAGAGCCAATAAGACAAAGAAACGTCCATGGTACTGGGACACGGTGCATCAAAAAGCATTTGATGACGTTAAGACTTCAATTGCCAAGGATGTAGTCTTAGCCTATCCGATTATTCAATGGAATTTGAGATATATACTGATGCCTCATCTAAACAACTTGGATCAGTTATCACCCAGGGTAATAGGCCCCTCGCTTCTTCAGCAGGAAGCTGTCGACAACGCAACAGAAGTACAGCGTGACCGAACTAGAACTACTGGCCATAGTGGAAACACTCAAGGAGTTCAAAGGCATGTTGTGGGGACAAAGATGAAAAGTCTACACAGACCATAAAAATCTAATCCAAGCCTTGGATTAACCTCTGACCGTGTCTATCGATGGAGATTGCTACTTGAGCAATTTTGCCCCGAAATTGTTTACATTAAAGGCATACATAACACTGTTGCCGACGCCATCTCTTGCTTAGACATCGGACCAATACCAGTGAGCACGAGAACTGGGTGACGTTCACCAAATGCTGGTGTTGTTACACCATGCAAGAAAAGAGTGCAATAGACACCTCTGCATACCAAGAGGAAATGAATCTGATATTTGCAAACCACAGCAAAGAAGATGTAATCTACCGTTAACAGTACGAGATTGCAGAAGCACAAAAGCTTGATGCCAGCTTGAATACACTGAAAGACCAGTACTCAACACAATTGGTCGAAAGTACACAACTCCTATGTAAGGAAGGGAAGATGGTCATTCCAAAAGAACTTCAACACCATGCAGTTAGTTGGTACCACCACTATCTACAGCACCCTGGACACACTAGACTCGAAGAAACCCTTTGTGCTGTGATGTACTGGAAAGGTATGCAAAATACTGTCCATAAATATGTCAAAACTGTCATGCATGCCAAGTCAACAAGAGGCATAAGCATAAGTATAGGAAACTCACTACTAAATTTGCCATCACAAACCCTTGGGATGTACTATGTGTGGACCTTATTGGCCCGTATACAATCAAAGGTAAAGATGGGACAGTAATTGATTTCATGTGTCTGACTATGGTTGACCCAGCTTCTAGCTGGTTTGAAATAGTTGAACTACCGGTAATCACCAAGCGATTATTCCCTGGATACAAGGGGCGGAAGGGTAAAAGACCCATGAGGAATCAAAGTTAGCATACTTTGACAAGCCATCAGCAATGATCATCAACTTAGTGAACAAGACCTGGTTTAGTAGGCAGCCACGTTGTCAATACATAATTTATGACAATGGAAGCGAATTCAAACTTCACTTCAAAGCCCTATGTGACTCATATGGGATCACGAGTAAGCCTGCCAGTGTCAAGAATCCACAAGCGAATGCTATTCTAGAACGAGTGCATCAGGTGATTTCATCTATGCTCCAAACAGCTGAAATAGATATGGCCCCTTCAGTAGAGCCAAGCGATATAGACAAGTTCGTGGAAAACATCCTTTGGGCCATTCGCTCAACGTACCACACAGTACTAAAAGCCTCTCCCAGGTGCAGTCATCTTTGGTCGGACATGTTGTTCATTCCCTTCCTGGCTGACTGGAATAAAATTGGAGAATATAGGCAACACCAAACAGACCAAAACACAGAACGGAAAATAGCTCACGTCGTGATTGGGACTACAAAGTTGGTGATCAAGTACTTTATTAGAAATGATGGTATACTCCGCAAAGGTGAAAATAAATACATGAAAGTGATCCTTGGACTATCACATCAGTTCATACAAATGGCACGATCAGGATTCAACGCGGAACCAAATCGGAAAGATTGAATATACCAAGAGTTACACCTTTTATAACAACCAAACTTAAAAACAGTATTAAAATGTCAGTTTCAAAACAACAAAAACGAACTCTCCCTCTTCAAACAACACTTACTCCTTACACATGTTTAACAAACTCTTTAGTTCGGTATAGTTACTCTCATGAGAACCCATTTTTCACCTAAAACAATTGGTTTTTTTGGTTCCATTTTTACCTGATACTCCATTCATGGGGCGAGTGACATAGGCCAAGAATCTGCCACTTTTAGTACCCTAAGGTACTAAAAACAATAGAATCATTCTCAGGACTCCCCAGGAGGAAAGTCCACTGCCCTGATCCAAAAGACATGGACTCCCCATCACAGGAGTCCACTGCCCTGCTCCCGACAGCATGGACTCCCCAACACAGAAGTTCATTGCCCTGAACGAGCACACCCTTGAGAAGGGTATAAACATACCAATTTTGTGTAGAAGCTACGCAATGTTTGTTTGCATTGTTTGGATTGAGAGTGCAGTTCCACTGCCCTTCCATCCTCACAATTGTAGCAAAATAAGCTCATAAAATCTATTCTTTGACACCTGTCGAAACTGCCTATAATTTTTGCTTTTTTGCATAAACGGCTTTAGGTCAAACTCATCCTGAAAAGACCTGGATCAGGGTCATAAATTGTTATATGCCAATGAGTAGATTGAATTAAAGGTTGCTTGAGTTGTCTTATTAACATTTTAAGCAATGTGTTTCTGATTCTGAACAATGTTTAAAATGATTTTGTTGGTTTTCATTTGATTTCAGAAAAAAGGTAAGGAAACACTTGAAAAAGTAATGTTGTGTCATTTGACATGACATGAGAGTTCAGGCAGAGGGTCAGGGTAAATTACCACAAACATGGTTAGTCGTGCAAAATATCTGACTATAGTTTCCTCAATCTTTTTACTCTCCAGAGGAACTGGAACAAACTGTTGTTTTTTTTTCTCTTCTGGAACCTTAGCTTTTACCACTGTAGAGTGAAGTGTACCATACTTTCTGTTAATAGAAACTTTTGAAAAATCTTGATAATTTCAGCGATTCCGTTGCTCTTTTCAACGTTTTCGCGTTGGACTCAACGCGCGGAATCACGAGAAAATTCCTATCTCGGCAATAAATTGTTCTTCCAAACGTTTTGTGTGCGAGTTGTGAGGCACATGCAAACCCTTTTGCAGTTTATTGGATCAGATTCACCATGTCATGATTGAAATGTCGAAGGAATTACGTGGGAAAACATTTGTTTCGCGTTGTTTTGCGGGATGATGGAGAAATAACAACGAGAGGCAGACGAAACGGCTCGGAGACAGCTTACTTTAATGAACCTCGATGCTCTAGTTGACAGTAGACCATAGCAAACCCTTCGAGTTCCGAAAATGGCATCCTTCAGCGACAGCAGCAGCACCACCACCAAGGACGAATTTCCTCCCACAACCACCCTCAAATCATCCCGACACAAGCCCACCGGAAAAAACTCCACGCCCGCCTCCTTCGCCACATCCACAGCCCGTGCCATAACCCCGCTCCACGCCATCCCGTACGTCCACGGCAGCTACGCGTCGGCATCGCCTCACTTTTTATCCCAGTCCAAATTCGCCTCCATCCTCAAGCGTCTTTTGCCCGGCGCCTATGACGAATTACGGAGTTTGATGGCGACCACTGCCGCCGTGAGGGGGCAGGACCTCTCGAGTGGCAAGGGCGGCAGCATGAAGAGTCGATCGATTCCCGATCCGGTCAAGGTCATGAAATGGGCGGAGAATAATCCAGTCGTGAGTGCATTCGGGATTTGGGAGAGCGATTCGGGTAGGAGGACGGTTCGTTGTCCATTCAATCTTGCGATGCATGAGGGCGGCGGCGGGATGACCAGTGCCGATGCCGTTTCCCATGCCAAGGCCTCGTTTCGAAGAAGACGGCGACTGCAGAAGGCCGAGGCGGCGGCTTTGCCGACGAATCATGGGGCTTCGTTTGAAATTCGTCCGAGTCATAACAAACCGGCGTTGGAATGGGATGTTTTCCTCGATCCGAAGTTGGTGCGGCAAGTCTCGGCGGCGATGGAGGTCGTGAGTGATTTGGAGAGTCGAATGGGCAGGTTGGCTCGCTTGCGACGACAGCGGCAATCGGAGCGTGCTGCTACGTCTCGTTCCGTATATGGTGGTGATAGTGATGACGAAGACGAAGAAGAATACGATTTGTACCAATCCCACACTGCGGCGCAAATCGAGGTCGATCGTCTCGTTTCGCAACTCATGAAACGTATGGTGTTGGCACATGGATCCATGTCTCAATTGGTTTTGGAGGCGATGGGTGTTGCCAAAGATTATAATTATAAGAGTGTAGTCAAGGGAGTCAGAGAGACAGCCGCGGTTGCTCCTTCTGGTGGTGTAAATCGCAGGCACAATCATTCCGCGAATAGACGCAGGGAGAAAGAATGGTCAATGCCCTTGGCGTGGGATAAAGAGGAAGAGCAGAGGGACTTTGAATCGTTGGTGAATCCAAATAATTTCAAGTCTGGCTATGCCAGGGGTAATAGCCATGACAAGGAGAACCGAAGGAAGAACGCTAGAGCGTCTTCGTTTGTCGGATCGAGAGGAATCTTTATGGAGAATTGGCTGTCGATATTTTCACAAACTTTGGTCCTTTTGAAGAGTAATGCCGACGGTGGAAGCAAAATGCAATCTACTGCAGCGCACTCCTCTTCGTATAGCAAGAGAGCAGGCGAAAATATCCGAATCGACACGCAACCTGCCCAGATTGGTCAAACGGAGGGATTCGGTGGGTTCTTACGCAACATGTTGTTCTTGAGGAAAAATAGCAGCTTCCCCATTCCCAGCCCGATTCCGGTAGAGGATAAGGAAGAGGACTCCGAAGAACGCGAAGAATCAGAAGATATTGACTATGATACTTCCGACTGCGCTTCCAACGACATGCACATGCCATCTCTTTTAGATATTTCGCCACGCTCTCACGACTCAGACGCGTACGATGATATGTTCTCCAGCCCACACGCCCCGACATCCTCCCTGGGAGCACTGTGCGGCGTCTCCCTCTGTTTTCGGGGAGATGCGGGAATGTCATCCTCGTCTGTGAATGACTTGCAGTATCCTTCTTATAGCATGTCGAGGGATATCCAGCGAATCTCTGAGGTGCTCGGGGAGCCGCTGCGGTTAGTTCTTGATTTGAAGTCACGGCGTGTCCCGCCCAAGGTTTGGTCTAGACTGATTGATAGTATGCGCTCTAGGGGGTTGGTTGTTGAGGGAATCGGATCGTTTGATATGGATGAGTTGAGAGTGATTGCGAAGAGTTGCACTTGTCCTTTGACGCCCATTTTATTTTTTCACTCGGTCGGGGATTTGCAAAGAGCTTGCCATGCTAACGAGGTGTGTAGTGTGTTTTCGTTCCTATGAAGCTGCTCAAGAGTTGATGCAGAATGCTCACAACATCTTGCTCTTCGCTAACTTGTTGATTTATTCGACCGCAGGTGAAGAAGGGAGATACTGTCTATTTCAACGGAGGGTCATTAATGTGGAAATCCACCTTAATGGAGGCCGCAGAACGAGGATGTTGTGGTTGCATCGAAACAACAGACATCGACGACATCGATGTTATGTCGGATGTATCATCGAACAGACCAGATATTGCCTCGGCGAACAAACCGCTTTGGGGCAGAAAAGGAAGTTACTCGTTTCAACCATATGCTTATCCTCGCGCCTCATTGAGCGATTGGGAGAGGGTGATTTGTAAGGCAACATTGGAGTGCTATCAGAGGCACTTTGACTTGAAAGTTGGCGTCTACGTGCAAGGTACGGTCACTGCTATGCAATTCAGTTTGTCATCTCTTCAAATCGTTGCCTTACGTTATGGTTTTGCAATAATGTAATTTTTTGTTCCATCAAGAGTTTTCGATAAGCCCGGATGCTTTAGATGCACTGTCCTGTTTTGTGAATGCCCATGGTGCATTATACGATCAAGGCCTTGCCTTTGGGGGTATAAATGGCATAGCGGTAAAGCATATACGCGGCGATGGATACTGGAATCAGGTAAGAAAGATCTTTCAGAATGCTTTCAGTTGCTTATTCTCTCCGACTTGGTTATTGAGTACAGAAATTTCCTAACACTCACAGCGATACATGGGACGGTCTTGGGATTTCAATGCAAGACCATCCAACGACATGATGCCATTAAAACCGGAAGACCACCACATCGTTCAAAAGGCTATACAAGCAGGTGGATGGGGGCACGTGGCTTCCACTTATGAAGTGACAGAGGAACAAGCTGGTGCAATGACTCTTACGAAACGCGAGCCTTGTAACTTTGTCCAACCCGGATTGGGCTTCTGAAGAGCTTCTTAAAAGACCCTACGCGCTGTTTAGGTCTCACACTCATCTCCTATTTCTTTTGTGCAGCACGGGAGGACGGGATCCTGAGAGGTTATTAAGCATTTTTAACGCAGGTGTTGAGACGAAAACCAAAACACAACGGGAGCCTGAGACTCGAAACCCCCTATCTTCCCCGCAACTACCTACTGCTCTGTCTATAGGCTACAGTCGTAGCAAGCGTGATCTCTTTGTTTCTTCATACATTATGCAGCCTGCAACATTGGTTTGTTTGCTCGCTTTTTGATTCTGAAATGAACCAAGTTGCTTTTCACTCTGATCGTGCCATGATTTGATTGCCCAAAATCATGGCCGCTGGATTGAATGCTGAACAAAGTGTTGCATACTCTTATCGTGAGTCGATCTTTGTACGGAACAAGGCAACTGTAGTCAGCAACTTCTGATAATATTAAGAGCTGGAGTTATCTCAACAGTGATCAAAGTCTCGACCACTGTTGAAAGCATCAACGGCCAGCACACTGAAAAATGATAGCACCCAAAAGGGTTGCATCTACAGAATAAATATTGTATTTAGTATGTACTTCTCATGTCAATTCTACCATGACATTTTATTAACAAAACTTATAGTCGTACAACATTACAACAATGGGATTACAGCAAAGAGTCAACAGAAAACAGAAAGACAAAGTAATGACATATAATCATTGATCGGCTGCGAGATCATTGAAAAATCACACAAGGATTCCCGGTTCAATTAAACTGATAGCACGTTTGATGCTTCACTACGAAACAAAAGCCTCATTTCTCATCGCTGTCAAAAGTCTTGTCCAATTCTTCTCCCGGGAGAATGTTGTCATAATTATTTCCCACCAATGCCAATGCTTCAGTCACAGCGTCGGGCAAGTAATCCGACAATTGTTCTTCTCGAAAATGTGACATTGTGGCTTCACTTCTGCCTTGTGCCGTACATGTCCCATAAACGTTGTAACCATCTCAATCATAACGTTTGCAGTGACCGGTGAAGTAACTGTTGGTGTTGAATGAATCACTGTTCTAGCCAGACTAATGATCTTCCATTGCTGTTCTCTTCGTCTTTAAATTTCCTAGACTTTTTTCTTTGACTTGACCGCATCCTACCCATACGTATCTTTGTATGCAATTATCTCTGTCTTATATCTCTCCAGCTCCTCGTTGGCAATGACTTCACAATATATTTTGGTTTCGGCATCCACAGATTTCCACCGTTCAGCTATCGCCTTTGTCATGTCCTGGAAGGATATCACGCCATGTTTTACATGTTGGCCCCTTTTTTCCGGTTCATCCCTACCTTGAACCAATTGGAGGGAAGAACTAGAGACCGGTACCGCTCTGGTCTGGTGGCTGCATAAGGATCACCATAGGTGTTATCACTCGGAGCCTTTGCTGATTGTTTTGTGCCTTGTTGCCAAATGAAATTCCTTTCGAGCACAGAGAATACACCATAGCAAGTCAGGGGGCGGCTTGGCTTTGGCGGGATGATTGCCCCTGCATATGGTAAGTGCTTTGATGCTGTTCGATCTTGGGACATAATATTGAGTAATAGATGCGATTTGCCCTGTGAAGAGATGTAGTTTGGCTGTCCGACGAGGCGTGCATAAAAGCAAACCGAGAGATGTTTCAACGTTTGTTGCGTCCACTCTTGCTTCTCGCTTCAAGGGTTCAAGTCTCACGGCTTCTCACGGTATGCTCACAGTATATGGAGAGTGTATGGTATGTAGCTAGCTCATGCTAGAGCTTCAACGTGCTTCGACCTTCATCATGAGAGAAGATGAGAGATCATGAGTAAACACCGATAAGCCCATACCAACCAACCAATTTTGGAAATGAGGACTCGCGGCAAAAAATTGAGCACACCTATCCCCCCCCCCAAGTGGCAACGCAACTGTCTTATGTAGAATCGAGCTCGCTGAACATTGATCATCTGAACACGGACGCGATGTACCTGCCTAGAAGAAGTTTCTTTGCCCATGAAATTCCATGATAACAAATGCAAAGGCTGCCGTTTTCCAGGGAGCGCTGCAACAAAACTGTATCCCATTTTCATGTTCATTTCATCGAAACAGGAGCGTAAGAGAGAGTGTACTATTGTCGATATGTTTCTGTCCACCTCGAGTTTGGTGATTGCGGGGAGAAACGGTCTTCATCTGAGCTTTCAAGATCGAAAACAGTCGACATCGATTATTACGGTTTCACTTAGTCACCTTCTGGCATGAGTTCTGATCTGCAGTTTGTTCTCCATTTGACGCTAGTTCATATGCTTTCTTGTTAGGAACACATACACGCACCAAACAACTTCAGTGCTTGAAGGTTCTTCTTTCACGATGAACTGCAGTCTGCCATACTCGTTCATTATTGTTCATGAATTCTCCTCCATTCAGTGGTGAGATTTATTTCAAATAGGATGTCAGAATTCAAAACTAACTTTTGTATACAATCTTTCATGAGAAGCTGGCCTACAGCTACAGGACACAGGTGGATTTTCTGGTCTCATGGTTTCACGAGCAAGAGTTTCTGACGAAGACATAGTGTCGTGTTTCATATGGATCATTAGGGGGCGCCATAGAGAAGGTTGCTAATCATGGTATCCAAATTAATCATTCTTGGGTGGTCACAGCGCCCTGGAGTACTAGGTCGAATGGTTAGGTGGAAGGCGGCAACTCGCAACTGCTCTAGAGTTTGAATCTCGGTGAATGAAAAGTAGCAATGATTGAAGAACTGGCCCTTTGGCGATTTTGTCCGTAGAAGTATAGAAACTTTCAGAGACTACTAAAGGTGGGAGATCCTGTTTGGCGATTGGCGCCCAAAACGTCTCCGGCAAGTGATCAATCTGCAATGGGGGATCAGGAACCATAGATAGCCATGACAAAACGTTGATTTGTCCTCGAAGACGCTTCTCAAAACTGCGAGCGCATGAACGCATGTGTGGGCGATCCTCCGCAAAAGAAACAACCGACCATTGGCAAGAATGCAAGATATAACAATTCAGTCGCCGCTAAAGTTGAACCATAACTCAGACCCTCTCAGACCTTTGTTTCTGGATCAAGATAGAGCCAATCTGAGCCAATCAGGTCTACTGCAATGTCAGTTCATGTATCGGTCAAATGATTTGGTTGATATGAACTCTGCGTAGCGTTAGGAAGGACCAGACGACTATCGTCAGCTTTAGGCTTGTGGTTCCATTGACAACACAGCCCCCTTGCTAGGACTCTGGGCAAAAGGAGCTGCTGAACTACACCGCGAGAATGATCGACCCCTGGGCTACCCCTGGGTCTGCTCGCTTCCATGGACAGGCCGCCATTCAGGTGGTGGCCCTCCACCCTCCATACATAAAATGACTAGGACAGGGGGGATGTATTTTCCACCAAAGGTGTCGGGTAGTTAGTGCAACAGTCTTATGCGTTTCGTTTTGCCTGATAGGGAGCTATCACTGCAGTGCGTAAAAGAGAATTTGCATACAAGAGAAGAGCACCACGAGAGCTAACTGCCATTGACACCCTTCATTCACACGATCTCGTGGAATTCTCTTGGAGCCTCCTTTCACTATATCAAGATTTTTTCAAAATCTTAGTTGTCAAGATATTTTTTTAAATCTTAGTTGTCAAGATTTTTTTTTAAATCTTAGTTGTGTTGGAAAGTGAGCCGTTTTCTCCTTCTTCTCCTTCTCCTCCTTCTCCTCCTTCTCCTCCTTCTCCTTCTTCTCCTTCTTCTCCTTCTTCTCCTTCTTCTCCTTCTTCTCCTTCTTCTCCTTCTTCTCCTTCTTCTCCTTCTTCTCCTTCTTCTCCTTCTTCTCCTTCTTCTCCTTCTTCTCCTTCTTCTCCTTCTTCTCCTTCTTCTCCTTCTTCTCCTTCTTCTCCTTCTTCTCCTTCTTCTCCTTCTTCTCCTTCTCCTTCTTCAGTGAGACAGTTTTTTTGCTTTTTGCCAAAACAGGTACAGAACTATAAGTTGATCTTAACTTACCTGTAAAAAATTCATTTTTCGCTTGGACTTACATGGGTAGTCTTAGTGTTTTAATATATGCCTACCTTTAAAATTATATCTTTGTGTGTAACGTCTGACATTATTTTCAACAATGTTTCTGTAAACTTCAAGGGAACATTAGTCACAAATCATTTTAAGACGTAGAGACGAAAAATTTTAAACAAGGGTTCTTTAAAACTTGAAGGGAATGTTATCGTGTCACAAAAGAGTGTGTAACAAGAAAATGATTTCACAAACTAAAGGGGCTGGAGCTGTAGCGCTGCGCCGAGGCGCCCCGCCCATTTTTGCATACACCCGCACTACAAGAAACATTATTTTAATGTACGCCTTCCTCTGTCTCTACAAATCGCAATCTGTTTCGCTGCAAAAAATCTTGCAGCCGCTGCTGGTAATGTTGGAAACTGAGCCGTTTTCTCCTTCTTCTTCTCCTTCTTCTCCTTCTCCTTCTTCTCCTTCTTCAGTGAGACAGTTTTTTTGCTTTTTGCCAAAACAGGTACTTACCATGAAGTTGATGTCAACTTACCTGTAAATAATTCATTTTTCGCTTGGACTTACATGGGTAGTCTTAGTGTTTTAATATATGCCTACCTTTAAAAATATATCTTTGTGTGTAACGCCTGACATTATTTTCAACAATGTTTCTGTAAACTTGAAGGGAACATTAGTCACAAATCATTTTAAGACGTAGAGACGAAAAAATTTTAAACAAGGGTTCTTTAAAACTTGAAGGGAATGTTATCGTGTCACAAAAGAGTGTGTAACAAGAAAATGATTTCACAAACTAAAAGGCGCTGGGTGGCGCTGCGTAGCGCGCTAAGCGCTTCCCGCCCATTTTGGCATACACTCGCACTACAAGCCACTTTATTTTAATGTACGTCTTCCTCTGTCTCTACAAATCGCAATCTGTTTCGCTGCAAAAAATTTTGCAGCGGCTGCTGGTAATGTTGGAAACTGAGCCGTTTTCTCCTTCTCCTTCTTCTTCTTCTCCTTCTTCTCCTTCTTCTCCTTCTTCTCCTTCTTCTCCTTCTTCTCCTTCTTCTCCTTCTTCTCCTTCTTCTCCTTCTTCTCCTTCTTCTCCTTCTTCTCCTTCTTCTTCTTCAGTGAGACAGTTTTTTGCTTTTTGCCGAAACAGGTACAGACCCATAAGTTGATCTGAAGTTACCTGTAAATAATTCATTTTTCGCTTGGACTTACACCGGTAGTTATAGTGTTTTAAGTGTCTGACTACCTTTAAAATTATATCTTATTGTATAACGTATGACATTATTTTCTAGAATGTTTCTGTAAACTTGAAGGGAACATTAGTCACAAATTATCATTTTAATCATACAACAATGGTTCTGTAAACTTGAAGGGAATATTATCGTGTCACAAAAGAGTGTCTACGTCTAACAAGAATGATTTCGCAAACTAAAAATTGGTACATACTTTTAAAATGGGCGCGGGAGCGCGGCGCGCGCGAAGCGCGCGTGGCGCTCTCGCCCATTTGCAACTATGGTACTATAGTACATATTAATTAAGCGTAGAAAGTGGCATACTACTAAAAGCACTTTATTTCAAAAGTACGTCTTCCTCTGTCTCTACAAATCGCATTCTGTTTCGCTAGCTACAAAAAATCTTGCAGCGGCTGCTGGTAATATGGAATTAATCAGGATTGAAAATGGGTGTGATTTGTGAGATGTTGTACCTTGTTGTACATAAGAAGAAGGAGATCGACATCGAAACAGGCACCCGCGGACCACGGATCAGTCCCACAAATCAAATGTTGTCCCATGGAGGTCTAATGGTATTGTAATTTTTGTTCGACAACCTGCTGAGGCACTGCTCTAGTTAATAATATAGATGTACACCTAGGTAATTTAAATAAAGAGCAGTCCTATAGAGTTGTACCTACGATTCTCCTGCGATTGACGTCCTCATACGTAATTCTCACGTCATCGTCTTACTGCACACAAAAGTAGTCCAATATCTAGAGTCAAACCATTTTTGACCACTCCATTATTTCTTCTCTAACAGGACATAATATTTCAAGAAAATGAAAAAATGGGGTGATGGTCCACATGACTTGATAGACTGCGGTGACAGCAAAAAAACAAGAGACACATCAGAAAAATTCTGTCCGCAATACAAGATATTCCAAAGTTAATTGAAAATGAACAAACACTAATCATTAATGGTCTCTGACGACTTTGTACTTAGGTGTTTTAGCGCCATAGACCCAGTACATATTCAACGGGAAAAGACCGATTTGAGCAATTTTTGTAGCGGACAAAAAGCAGTGGCTCAACGATACTGAGCTCATACTAGTGAAGTAAGACATGTTGATTCACTGGGCTACAAAAAATGTGCAGTTCTACGTCGATGCAGCATAGAACGTACAGGAAAATTAGATTTTATATGTATCCCATCATGTTCAGATGACACTAGGTCCCCGCTACAAATGAGCTGCACTTGATAAGATGTAAAGTTCTTCTCATTTTGTTTGCGGAGCTGCATCACCAAAGCTGATCGTGTCACTATTGGTGTTTTTAGTCTTGTTGTAGTTGTTCTTCTCACAACAATGCACTGACTAGCACAAGAGGTCTACAAGTGCAAGCGCAATGGGCCAAGGATAAGGGCCACCAGCCTGAGATAGGTCTCCCAGATGAGATTATAGGCCCATTGTAAGTGGAATGAGGGAGAGTATGATGTCAACATCACCCTGGGGGGCTGGCTCCAAGTGGAGGATACTACAGCCAGAGTCAATGCACTGCAGCAGAGAGGAATTACCACCACAAAAGTACAAGATAAACCTAGTGATGGTCCAACAGAACTAAATCAGGGAACTACCCTGTTCAAGGGGGAGGCTTAGGGAAGCTACAGCTGCATGAACATGGTGTTAGCAGATCATAAATTCCTTTTTCCTATTTTATGGTAGAGAACTAATATGTGGAGATGGGCCTGATGCAGTTGAATGGCTGCAAAGCTCAAAGTAGATAGAACATATGTACATAGTAGATATGGTAGTATCATCACATCCTCGCAAGTGCATGTAGTGCTTATGCTGCAGCAACAGCAGCAAGTTGTGTGGACTGCTGTTGTTGCTGCAACAGTTCGAGCACAATGTAAGGGGTGAGGAACTCTGCTGTGATGTTGACATGATGTGCGGCAGAGTGGTGTTTTGTCCAGTAGTCTGCATAATTAGTTTTACTTGGACACCAGTAGAAATTGAACTGGTGTTGGCATTCCTTGTCCTGTAACCAATGAAAATGCATGTCCATAGCTTTTTTCGTTTCGGTTGGATCTTTTCATTAATGACAACATCTGCCATGGAGTTGTCAGTTTGTATAGGTGTGCGAGGTTGCTTGTGTCCCGTTTCTTCTAAGATGATTTGTATGTCAACCGCTTTGTGCGCCACAATGTAAAGGGCGGCAAGTTCAGCTTCCGTGGCTGATGACATGATGTGTTTGATGATATGGGTGATGTTCAGAATGGCTCCATTATTTCGAGGTGTCTTCTCATTGAAAAAAAGGAAGAAATGACCTCCCGCCCTGCTGCGTGCCTGGGGTTCACTCAAGGAATGTGTGTTGCTGTGGAAGGCCAGTAATGTTGCTTTGGTTGTATGTGAGGATGGCCTCATCTTGTGTGGATAGGTAATCCATCAGTTGGTTGGTTTGTGCAAGCGTATCTTTTGTGGGCGCGACAGACTGACAAGCGATGGAGCTGAGCGACACAAGAACTGTGCTGTCAACAGCATGACCATAGAATAATATCTTCCTGTGTTTATTGAGTTTGGGAGAGGTGGAGGATACTTTTGCATATTGTTGTTTGGCACCATACTTGATAGGAGTGTGAGGAAAAGGTTGGTGTTAACGTTTGTTGGCTTTGTGACAAAAAAATAGTGAGTGCTTTTTGCACAAAATCTGGCACGAATAAATGAACCTGATGTTTGATATAGTCCCATCATAGGTGGATGCCAATGAATCGCTCACGAGCCCAATCAGTGGTGACTTGGTAGTGTTTGCAAATAACTGTGTACCAGTGCTTGGCATGTTGGCATCCGACATACTTAACTCCAAAGTCATTGACGGTTAGTACAAATTGGATTGGACAGGTCCTCTGGCACCACAGACCAGGCACCAGCTTGCTCTGAACATACCCGTGTTGGTTGATGTGTTTTTTGAGGAGCTCGTTGGCTAATAAGCCGGATTGCAGAAGCCTGTACATACCTTTGGTGACGGCAATAAAAATCATCCCGTTATTGGTATATTTGTCGTTTAATTGGTATTCGTGGATGATCTTGTTGGGAAGGTCAGAAAGTTTGATGCAGATGTATTCAGGACACCGCAGAGGAGTCATAAGATAAAAATTAGAAATATCCAATTCATAAACCGTGCTCTTAGGGTAGACACAATGCTGTTGAAAGGGTTTTGGCTACTACCATGTCGACGGTGGGGGTGGCAACTTTGTATTGGTAATTACATTTGTCACCCCCAGCAACAAAGGGTGTTCAGTTCGGGTTGGCCGTTTCAGGTCAAGCAGTGCACACAAAACTGCCATAGGTTTTATCTTTCTCCAGCGTGCGTGGGACTTTGTCTGGGGTGACTGGTTGAGTGGGCACCCTTGGAGGGTCTATGGAACTGGTAGCATTGACGGCAAGTTTGGACTGTGTGTTGGTGATGAGTTCCTGGAGGTTGTGCCCTTTGTTGTCCGCAGTCAAGTGACAAAGGCCAAGTAGAGCAGCTTTGCAATGGGTGAGGGCCTGTATGAGTTTATTGGTGGGAGAAAGAGTTGGATTAGTCATATGTTTGTGCTTAAAATGCACAGTGTCACTAAAGTATTTGGCGTGTGTGCTCTTGATGTGACAGTTATGCATGCAATATTGGTCCGGTGACTTGTTCAAACACTGTGGAAGGCCCAAGTTCCCCTCTTATTGGTCTTTTCTTGCAATTGGACTTCACAACCCATGGGGACCAAATGCATCTTGTTATAGTTGAAAAACCGCAGAGGTGGGTGTATGCAGATACTGTAGGTGTGGCATTTGACTGGCGCAGGAGGTTCAGTGTGATCTCAGTTTGGGGAAGAAGGCAATCCCATAAGTGAGATGGGAAGGAGTCAGTGATACCAGCAAAGACACTGAGAAAGTGCACCTTGAAGTTGCAAATGGCAACTTCAGTTGCATTCCTATGATGGCAACACGGGGGAACTAGTTCAACTTCAAACTTGTATTTGGATTTGATGTAGTCTTTCATGTTTGTGGAGATCTCGTTGTTGAGGACATGTTTTTACGCCAATGCCAGCTTGGAGAAGGTGTTTGAGTAAAGAATTGTAGACCCTGATCATCTCACGGTCCGTTTTGCTGTTCATGGGTTTAAGCAGAATCACTATCCACATCCACCATTACCAAAACATTATTTGTTGCCTCGTATGGATTGTGTCGGAAACCGCCAGGTTTGGTAGGAGAAAATGGTCTTGAGAACATTGTATACAGATGTGTAGATGTCTTGGATTTTCTTACCTTGGAGTGAGGCGACCTTGGCCTGTTCAAAAGGGACCGACTTGTGCTTGGTGGACTGGACATCTTTTTGAGTCTGGTTGAGGTGACCCATGATCATTTTGTTGTTTTGTTGGTAACTGGATAATACTTAGAGAGATTCTTTTTGGTGAGAAGGGGCTAGCCAAAAAAATTGCTGGCCTTGATCGCTTTCAACCAGGTAGACTTAACTGCATAACCACACACGGTGTGCATCCACCAAATTGCGTGCACGACAGATGGTAAATCATCAAGGTTGTTTGCCTGGTATAAGACTTTGTTGATGCAAGCTTTTGGAGGATGTGGCTGCCACTGGCCGCATTGTTGCACTATAGGGATCTGATAACGTCTGTGTTCATCACGAACACCAATGAGGATCGGTTCACCATGACAAGTGATGAGAACATCAGTCTTGTTGTGCACTGAGACACCAACTTTTGTGAAAATGGAGACAGTATTGTCATCTGAGATGTAACCAACACTGAGAAGAGAGGCAGGAAACTTGTCGAAGGTATTTGTGCCAACTGTCGGGGAGAGTTTTGTAAAGGGCATAGCAATGACATGTTTGGAATAAAAACTGGTGCCGTTTGCAAGGCGAACGTGCTTTGTGGAATGATGTAATATGGGTAGCTTAGCTGCGATGCGGTCCTTGATGCTGAGATAGTGGCCATTTGCCCCTGAGTCCAGGTGGCAAGGACAACAGGCTCCTGGTTGTGATGAAAGGTCAGTACGGTGTGATTGCAAGCAAAGCAAACATGTTTGGAGGTAGTGAGTCACTGCAAATAAGGCTTGAAGCTGGAGCAGAAGGTGTAGCCCTGACATAGGCCGAGAATCAGCCTCTTTTGTACCCCTGGGTACAAAACCTAAATGGAGCATTCTCAGGACTCCCCAGTAGGAGAGTCCACCTCCAGACGGCATGGACTCCCCAACACGGAAATTCAGAACCCCAAACAAGAGAACACATTAGAGAAGGGTATACACACCCTTGAGAAGGGTATAGACAATACCATATTGTGTAGAAATCTACATAATGATTGTTTGCATTGTTTGCGTTTGGATTGGAAATGCAGTTCCAATGCCCTTCCATCCTCACAATAATCACAAATATAGCTCATAAAATCAAATCTTCGACACCTGTCGAAACTACCTATAATTTTCGCGGGATATCTTTTTACGACGATTTCGGATCAGGTCACTATCTATAGATAACCATGGTGTGACCTTCGCGCACCGAAGCCATCGACATCCAACCCTTCCGACACGAGGTACGCTAACAAATTTTTTATCGCGAGCGGCAATTTCTAACTTTTCACGTCAGTGATACTTTTTTTTGCGCGATCGACGATCTCTCCAAAATCATCTTCGCGATCGACGAATTCCTACTGTTTCGCGATCTACGAGCTCTCGAAAAATTCTCCCGCGATCAGCGAGCATAAGCGATAAACTTCGAGCGATTGACTTCTGCGATCGTGGATTCCTACGAGTCGGATTAATTTTGTGATTGAAAATTCTCGCGAAATAGTTGGAAGCAAGACTTTCAAGAAATAAAAGTTGACAAAGAAAAATTTAGAAATAAAAAATAAAAAAATCTTTTTCGAGCTAACCTCAACAGGGCACCCAAGACCTTTTTCAAGGCCATGTTTTATAATACACCCCTTGGAGAGGCAATTAAGAGGATGTCGACAAGCAAGTCAAGCCCAGAAGGACTCAAGCTGCAGGAGTGTGAATGGAGTTCAGGGAGGTCCAAGCCACCCATTTCCTACATTCCAACTGCCATGGACACCCCGAAGGTAATCGACAAAATCAAGGTCTCCAACAAAATGACCTTGTCTGTCACCGTCTTCGATGAGGGAAGCCCTGAACAGTTCCTCAACCATGTCCAGACCTTGATGGAAATAATTTCCCAGAGAGGCTTAGACACGGACTACGAGGAAGCCTGCAAGGAAGATAAAAAGGCTGAGGCAAAACTGACTGCGGCCACTGTGGCCAAAGACAAGTACAAAGGGACAGATGAAAATTACCCTGTCCTCCAGTCGTGGAACAAAGCAACTGCTGCTAAACTCCACACCAGTGAGGCCATAGTGTCCGCTGGCCAAGCGATCTTCCTGCAGTACTCCACTCAATTGTTGGAGACTGCCCATCGTCCTTGGACCACCATCATCGGGGAGCAAATTAACTGCGAACCCTGGACAGATGCGTATGGGACCGAGCATCCCACAAAACGCCCAGCATCTTGGACCTCCCTTCAGGAATGTGTTCAGTTGCATCTGCAGACCGTCTTTAGGACTGATGCAGCAGAGCAGGAATGTTTCTATATCAACAATGGGCTAACCAAACAGGGTACCTATCAGGGACTTTGTGCAGAGGATCCAATGCCTTAACGGGTATGTGGAACTCTTGCTGTGCCTGTTTTACTCTTCAAAGGCTGCAAAGTCTACAGAAGTATGCGGGCCATTTGATGATGCCAACTTGGCAAGCCACATCCTCAGGATGGTTCCTAGGAACTGGCAGGACCAATATGAGCTCAGTGGAGCCTTGGTACCACAGAGTGTCAGGGAACTTCTAGAAGTCCTTGAACGCATTGAGAAGGCCTACCCCACCAAGAAGGTTGGAGAAGGACCCAAGACTGTAGCCAAGTCTAACGACTCATCTAGGAAGAAGATGGTCTCTTTTAGTGACCGGATTCCGAAGAAACGTCGCACAGAGAAGTACTGTTCTCTCTGCAAGAAACATGGGGGCACACATACCACCCACAACACTCCGGATTGCCGGAAGTATGACTCCAATGGGACCCCAAAGTCAAGCTTCAAGGGGAGAAAACCAAATGGAAACTCTCGTGGACTAGAGAGACCTGCTCGAGGAGGAAGTAGCTATGCGCAGCTATCCGCTAAAATCAACAAACTTACAAAGTCCAACAAGAAAATGAAATGCGCTATTGGAAAAAAGAAGTGTAAGCATCACGACATGAGTGACAGTGATGATTCAGACTCATTTTGAGATGATGGGTTGGGGAGTACTAAGAAATTGTGTAGTAAAATCGATTGTAATGAAATGATGAACACTTATCTTAGTCCAATTAAAACTTCCCCACGTGCCAACATAACATTTTCTGATTCAAACAATACATGTTCAAATCTGGCAGAAGAACTAGGAAATCTTCCAGCCAACCTTACACAGAGTGAAACAATAACCGAATTGTAGGACCCCAAACTGTCGGGTGGCCTTTTCAATAGTGTGACCCCCCCTTTGACAAGTAAAGAAGGGCAGGTCACTACTGTAGTAGCACAAGCACGCCATAAAGCGACTGAAAATCCAGCCCGTAAGAACATCGAACACTCTACAGGGCGCCGTACCAGTAACACAGTCATCAGGATCCTACTAGACAGTGGATCTGATGGTGATCTCCTGTTCCATGCAAAGGGAACGGAGAAACGCGTTCCCTACTTGGCTAGGCAGGTGCCAAAGTCTTGGCGCAAGTTGAATGGGAGCTTCCTAACCAAAGGAGGGAGCGAAGTCAACTTAAAGTTTTTTTTAGTATTCGAACAGTAAGGAGTACACCGTGACTCCTGATGTAGTAGAGTATGATAAGAAAAAGATGGCAAAGCCAGCATTCAACCTCATTCTTGGATGCCAAACCATGAAAGAGCTCGGAATTGTTCTAGATTTTCGAACAAAAGAAATTACCATTGATCACATCATTTTGCCAATGAGAGACATCAATAGTCTGACCTCATCAAACTTGGATAAAGCCGCTGTTAACAACAGCATGGCAAATGAACCGCAAAGTACGCAGGAAGCAACACAGCACGTAGTTAAAATCCTAGATGCAAATTATAAAAAGGCAGACCTCCAATCAATTGTTAGCACCACTTGTACTCACCTAAGTCTCCAAGACCAAAACTCATTGCTGGAGTTACTCACAGAATTTGACGAACTTTTTGACAGGACACTGGGTGATTGGAACACAGAGCCTGTGTCCTTCGAACTTAAGGAGGGCGCAAAGCCATATCATGGCAAGGCATACCCAGTGCCAAAAGCTCGCAAAGAATCAACTATCAAAGAACTGAATAGATTATGCGAACTGGGAGTGTAGATTTTCAGCCTGAATCGGAATGGGCGTCACCATCATTTATCACTGGAAAACAAGACGGAACTGTACGCTTTCTCACTGATTTTAGAGAAGTAAATAAACGACTAGTTCGAAAGCCTTTTCCCTTACCCAAAATCAGTACAGTCCTGCAAGAGCTAGAAGGATTTACCTATGCTACAACCCTAGATTTAAACATGGGTTATTATACCATTAGATTGGATCCCGATTCATCCAAAATAGGTACTCTCATTTTCCCATGGGGCAAATATTCTTACATCCGATTGCCCATGGGCATTGCAGGTTCGCCAGTCATCTTTCAAGCAAAAATGTCAACACTAATGGGAGCCTTAGAGTTTGTAAGAGCTTACCTTGATGATTTGTTATGCATCACAAAGGCAAACCTGGAAGACCACCTTGACAAATTGAAAATGGTGCTTACCAGGCTATGCAAGGCGGGCTTGCAAATCAACGCCCATAAGTCATCATTCTGCACCTTTGAAACAGAATATCTAGGTTATACCCTCACACAAACAGGGATTAAACCACAACAGAAATAGGTACAGGCGATTCTTGCGATTTCATCGCCAAAAAATGTCAAAGACCTCCGTAAGTTCCTGGGCATGGTCCAGTATTATAGAGATCTTTGGGCAAGATGCAGCAAAGTGCTTGCCCCACTAACCTCACTGGCAGGAGAGTGCAGTCACACCAAGGTCCCCAGAGCCAATAAGACAAAGAAACGTCCATGGTACTAGGACACGATGCATCAAAAAGCATTTGATGACGTTAAGACTTCAATTGCCAAGGATGTAGTCTTAGCCTATCCGGATTATTCAATGGAATTTGAGATATACACTGATGCCTCGTCTAAACAACTTGGATCAGTTATCACCCAGGGTAATAGGCCCCTTGCGTTCTTCAGCAGGAAGCTGTCGACAACGCAACAGAAGTACAGCGTGACCGAACTAGAACTACTGGCCATAGTGGAAACACTCAAGGAGTTCAAAGGCATGTTGTGGGGACAAAGATGAAAAGTCTAAACAGACCATAAAAATCTAATCCAAGACGCCATTGGATTAACCTCTGACCGTGTCTATCGATGGAGATTGCTACTTGAGCAATTTTGCCCCGAAATTGTTTACATTAAAGGCACACATAACACTGTTGCCGACGCCATCTCTTGCTTAGACATCGGACCAATACCGAGTGAGCACGAGAACTGGATGACGTTCACCAAATGCTGGTGTCGTTACACCATGCAAGAAAAGAGTGCAATAGACACCTCTGCATACCAAGAGGAAATGAATCTGATATTTGCAAACCACAGCAAAGAAGATGTAATCTACCTGTTAACAGGCAGAAGCACAAAAGCTTGATGCCAGCTTGAAGACACTGAAAGACCAGTACTCGACACAATTGGTTGAAAGTACACACCTCCTATGTAAGGACGGAAAGATGGTCATTCCAAAAGATCTTCAACACCATGCAGTTAGTTGGTACCACCACTATCTACAGCACCCTGGACACACTAGACTCAAAGAAACCCTTTGTGCTGTGATGTACTGGAAAGGTATATGAAATACCATCCGGAAATATGTCAAAAACTGTCATGCATGCCAAGTTAACAAGAGGCATAAGCACAAGTACGGGAAACTCCCTACTAAGACCGCCATCACAAACCCTTGGGAAGTACTATGTGTAGACCTGATAGGCCCGTACACGATCAAAAGTAAAGATGGGACAGCAATTGATTTCATGTGTCTGACTATGATTGATCCAGCGTCCATCTGGTTTGAAATAGTTGAACTGCCGGTAATCACTGAGGCAATTATTCCCCTGGATACAAAAGGGCGGAAGGGTAAAAAGACCCATGAGGAACCTAAGTTAGCATACTTTGATAAATCATCAGCAATGATCAGCAACTTAGTGAACAAGACCTGGTTTAGTAGGTATCCACTTTGTCAATACATAATTTTTGACAATGGAAGTGAATTCAAACTTCACTTCAAAGCCCTATGTGACTCATATGGGATCACGAGTAAGCCTGCCAGTGTCAAGAATCCACAAGCAAATGCTATTCTAGAACGAGTACATCAGGTGATTTCATCTATGCTCCGAACAGCTGAAATAGACATGGCCCCTTCAGTAGAGCCAAGCAATATAGACAAGTTAGTGACAAATGTTGCTTGGGCCATTTGCTCAACATACCACACAGTACTAATAGCCTCCCCAGGTGCAGACATGTATGGTCGGGACATGTTGTTCGACATTCTCTTCCTGGCTGACTGGAATAAAATTGGAGAATATAGGCAACACCAAACAGACCAAAACACAGAGCGAGAAAATCGCTCACATTGTGATTGGGACTACAAAGTTGGTGATCAAGTACTTCTTAGAAAGAGATGGTATACTCCGCAAAGGTGAAAATAGATATGAAAGTGATCCTTGGACTATCACATCAGTTCACACTAATGGCACCATCAGGATTCAACGCAGAACAAAATCAGAAAGATTGAACATACAAAGAGTTATACCTTTTTTAACAACCAAACTTAAAACATATTAAATGTCAGTTTCAAAACGACCAAAATGGCCTCTCCCTTTCAAAATGACACTTACTCGTTGCACATTTTTAACAAACTCTTTAGTTTGCTATAGTTACTCTCATGAGAACCCAATTTTTACCTGATACTCCATTCGTGGAGGCAAGTGAAATAGGCCAAGAATCAGCCTTTTTTGTACCCCTGGGTATAAAAGCTAAAAGGAGCATTCTCAGGACTCCCCTGTAGGAGAATCCACCTCCCAATGACATGGACTCCCCAACATAGAAGTTCAGAACCCCAAACAAGAGAACACACTAGAGAAAGGTATTAACACTCTTGAGAAGGGTATAAACATACCAATTTTGCTTAGGATCTACACAATGATCGTTTGCATCGTTTGGATTGGAAATGCAGTTCCACTGCCCTTCCATCCTCACAATTGTAACAAAATAAGCTCATACAAATCAAATCTTTGACACCTGTCGAAACTACCTATAATTTCCGCGTGGTATTTTTTTGCAACGAAACAGCTCAGGTCACACTGCAGGCTCTTCAGTTGAGCAGTTGAACTCTCTCAACTGCTTTACTTGAATTATTATTTCTGCAGAACATACCTGATGAGTATGTACCTCAAATATATTGTTTCTGAGAAACTAATATTGCACACTTCCTCCTTCAGTTGTAATAATATTATGTTGTGGTTATGCCCATATGTCGTGATATTGGGGCATATGTGGGCCAGAAGTACCAGTAGGTATCCTTGGCTCATGTCTGAAATGTGGTATGCCAGTACAAAATGATAACTTGGTCAGACTGTGTATCAAAGATCGTTTTGTATCACGTAAGAAGAGTATGTTGGATGAGGAAATCACTTACATGGTTATGTCAGACAAAAATTTGACCTTTCATCAGACGAAAGGTGACAACAGTAGGGAAATTCTGCTTATGAAAATTGAAGAACAGTGGTTGATTCAAGTATCAACCAGTGTGGATTCACTTGCAATGAATGCGTAATGTAGGGCAGTTGCGCCTATTTTAAGCTGCCTGGATCAAGGAACAGACACAGCATTAGCAAGAATCATTGCAAGTGAGACACAAATAAACAAACACAAGCACATGAATGATGACACAAAAATGGTGGGTATGGCAAAAAAATGAATTGCTAACATGATAGACTAAATACTGTGTCAGTGGTTATTGATGGCGTACCATATAGGTGGGATAAAGCGCGAAAGAGAAAAGCGGTTTGAATGGAATCACCATGGTTGGGGGCATGCTGCTGACATGATACTGCTAGATGTATGGACTGCTCATAATTCCGATTGCTATATTGGTGTAATGCTAACACACAGGTTGGGAATGGTCAATGCACTGATATTGGAGTGGATAGACAAGTGCCACACAGACGATGGACATTAAAATCATCACAAGATGTCATCGGGGCTCAGGGGGGCATTTCAAATTTTGCCGTCAGAACAATGGTCATCCACAATAGGTTTTAAAATGTTTTCTGTTCAGGGAGATGAGAAAAATATAAGACACCTCAAACTTAGGCGTCAGACAACTGGGGAACATTCCATCTGACAAAGTCACCGGGTTCCATATAACTGCGCCCTTTGCATAACTATCAAGTGTAAAATATAGTAGTAATCATGACGTTAAAAATAGTATTAGGCCTAGCAAGTTAATGACGTACATCTGGCACAGGAATTCTTGAATTTGTACTTAATTCCTACTTGGTTTTTGAAAGATTTGACAGATTAGGGTCCAAAACTACCCAGTGAATGACGTACTTGTGGGACAGGAATTCTCAACATTTGTATTTAATTCCTACATGGAGGTTGTTTAAAAAATGGCAGAACATATATATGACGGCTAAAAACAATAGGAGCACTCCTGCTCTGTCTTTCGTCCGTGTGACGAATGAAAATGACGTCACAGCTGGAGTAAACACATTTTTACAACCTTACATCAATCGAAAGATCGCTTTCCAAGTTTTCGAACGGTGTTCTTATTTTGTTCTGTTGAACAGTGTTTCAAGAGTTATTGTCCGTTGAATACAGCAAATCGGAACGATCCAATTAATTCATTCTTGTAGAAAATTGGTATGTTTCTACAGTACTATAATAGAGCTACTTCGTTCGCTCCAAAATTCTTTTCTAATTTACTCGAAATCAGTTTTTTGGAATCCACTGTCTGTCCGGCTGGGTATCATGATACCTCTAGGATACACAGTGCTCCTATTGTTTCTAGCCGTCATATATAAAACCAACCGATTCAAAAATAAACATAGGACCAATAAGCTGTCACCAAAAAAATCCAAATACCAAGCCTAGATTTGCCACCAAAACTAGACCCAACAGGCGATCTTCTTTGTGGTAACTTTTGATTCGTGAAATGTCAGTCATGAACCACTCCTTGGAAGATTTTTTTGCTTCAAGGCTTAGGCTGATAAATGTACCTGTGGCTTAAACAATGTATAAAAACTGTTGAGCGCCCCATACACTCTTGAAACTTCTGGTAACCTGCCTGTACACTCTGACGTTTTGAGAGTGTACAGGAAGGTTACCGGTGACTTTCGTTTGCAGTAATGTGAAAATACAATGTACCACTACCATAAAAATATTATGGTAGACCAACATAATAGCCCATCAAGACATTTCAAATAGAGCCAAGTCACATGTTTCTCAAGAAATTGTCAATCCAAAAATAATAATTTATGAATTTGACAGTGATAAGTTGCTTTTTCAGCAAATTCATCACCAAATGACCTAATCATATTAAATCAGCTTTTGAGTTTGCTATGATGCCCAGAAAAGTAACAGCTGCTATTGCTGTTCGTAACATTCTTTATTTTCTTTCTAAACAAACCACTTTCCCTCAAACTCTCGGTCCTGAAAAGAACCAGAAGGGGGAAGTACTGAACTGACAGAACTAATCAGAGAATGAAACCAATAATGGTCTTAAGTGGCTTAAACATTTCTAGCTGAACTTTGGGTATGGGTAACTGTAAGGTTGGGCCTGAAATAGGTCATGCTCAGGTCCACACCATTGTTGTTAGTCTAGCAAGCAATATAATTACATAAAAATGTGTGTGTTTTGAAAAGTTCTTGGCTTCATCATTTCCCAAAAGTCCCTCTGGAAAACTTACAGAAAGTATTGCATCAAACACACCAAGTAGAAGTTCTTGCAGAACTTTGTCAGGGAGCACTTGGGCATGACATGAATTCTTGCCACACAATTGGTAATCCACATGTGTTCCCAATTTGTCTTGTTGCTACAGGACTGTCATTTTTTCCATAAAGAGTAAGATTGGAATCAGACAGGCGACACAAACACCCCTGAGGATCATTTGAATTTCTACACCACCTGTTCAGAATAACAATGCGTTCAATGTGAAAGGATGCCGCAAAATCAACCTCTAGCCATCCATTAACACTCCCAGTGTGGGAAAATGTAGCATTGATCCCATCAATGGCTTTGGATGCTACAAACCTCAGATCATTATTAAACAATGAGGATTGTGTGGCTGAACCTCCCAATGCAACATTGACTCCAGCGGAAATTGCCTGAAGTTCAAAGATTTGGATAAATTGCTGAGTGGTTGATTCCAATTTCACTTTTTTCACACCACAAGAGTCAGACTGGGTTCAAAATCAATGTGAAAGGAAAACAAATATTTAGGAATTATTAAAAATGAGGTGAACCCCTAGTAACAGCAAAAACAAATATGATAACTTACACAAGAATCAAAACTGAGGAATGGGTAAAAAACACCACACGTATCATTGAAGCTAGCTGACTCAACAACATTTCCTAGGCTACCAAGCAAGGTTACCGTTGCATTTGACAACCTACAGAGACAACCCGGTCTATCAGATGTGTCACCACAATAACGATTTTTGATGGATATGTAGCTAATGTTGTAGTCTTGTCCAAGATCTACCTCCCATATTGAGCCAGATCTTTCCGTATGGGAAAATGTTGAGCTGTCTCCATCCACTGCCATGGATGCAACAAACTTTAACTTGTTATTGTAGGTTGAGGACTGGGTCGCAGTCTTGTCTTGAGCAACCTCAACCCCAGAATCTGTATAGGCACGGAACTCAAACATCTGAATATACTCTGATGAAGATGTGATACGAATGGAGCGAACATTCAAGGCAGGACAACTAGTCAACTGTTTTGTTGGATTCTGTGTTGGACTCATAGAAGGGCTCTTAGAAGGAGACTCTGATGGGACCACACAGTTGCTTCCAGCAGCGCAAAATGTACTTGATGAATCTATTGGGGTTCCCTTGTTTGTACATCCTGAATTTACAAAGATTCCAAATGCTGAATTATATGGAAAGTTATCCTTCCAACGGCACAGATCTTGATTGAAGGTATGTGCGTTGTAAAACATTGATTCCATATTTGTCACAGATGAGATATCCCAGCCTGATATGTCTACATTGAAGACACTGGCACCATTAAACATGTCGTACATTGTGTTGACACTTCCAGTATCCCAACCTGAGATGTCTTGATTGAAGGCAGAAGCATAGCAAAGCATGCCTGCCATAGTAGTTACACTCTCTGTATTCCAGCCAGAGATGTCCCGATTAAAGGCAGAAGCACCATAAAACACATTTTCCATGTTGATGACACTCAATGTATTCCAGCCAGAGATGTCTCCATTAAAAGCATAGGCACTACTAAACATGAAATACATATTGGTGACACTGCTTGTATCCCAACCTGAGAGGTCTCGATTGAAGGCCTCTGCAGAGTAAAACATGTATTCCATATCTGTGACACTTGATGTATTCCAGCCTGAGATGTCTCCATTGAACACATAGGCAGAATCAAACATGTCTACCATATTTGTGACACGCCCCGTATTCCATCCTGAGAGGTCTTGATTGAATGAATACGCTTGGTAAAACATGCCTTTCATGGTCGTGACACTTCCAGTATTCCAGCTCGAGATATCTTGATTGAAGCCATCACAGCTGTAGAACATGTAATTCATCTTCCTCACATTTCCAGTATCCCAACCCGAGATGTCTCCATTGAAGTAATATGCATAGTAAAACATCTTTTCCATATTGGTGACACTTGATGTATCCCAACCAGAGAGGGTTTGATTGAATTCAAAAGCGTAGTAAAACATGTAAGACATATCCTGCACAGCAGCAGTATTCCACCCAGATATGTCTTGATTGAAGACCTCAGCACTCAGGAACATCCCTTGCATATTGGTGACACTAGATGTATCCCACCCAGAGATGTCTTCGTTGAAGGAGGTGAGGTTACTGAACAAGTAACTCATGTCATTGATGAGTGACGTGCACCAATCATTGATCGGTCCCCAAGTCAACTGTGTTGCACAGTTGGAGTTGCTTGCACAACCCTCACTGTCAAAGGCCTCTACTGCAGCTTGAAGAGCAGTGGTTGTTGCAAAGCAACCCTGGATGACAATTTGAAAAATAAATTTTACACTCAACATTAAGGGCAAGGATTGTAGGTAAAAAACAACCTCAGCTTAAGTTCAGCTTACCCCTGGCGTTGCATGGACAGAAGGTGGTTTGATCCCCAACGAAGTGGTCGTGATGATTGCACGGATGAAAGAGAGAGCTGTAGAAAGCTTCATGATGGCTTGATTGGTCAGAAGACTGATTCAAAGCAATAAAATAGTTTTGTGAGAGTCAGGCTTTTATTTGAGATATTATTATATATTATTAGTGTGATGATCGACCCTATCAAGGGTTTGAGGCATCTGTTTTCAGGTCGTGTTTTTGCCTTCTTTCTCATGGGGTTCCTTCTGAACTGCGAATTCAAGTTTTACAATCGGGAGTCTGCCGTCTTCAAGAAGAACTCCTCCCTGTACGATATGGTACTATTATTGATAATTACACCGTGGACTCTCGTTCTCCCTCGTCGCAGAAGGGAGCGAAGCACATGGGAAGATTATGCCATACGTGAATGAAGTCATGGGCCTCTCTAGGGGATCCAACAATCAATAACTTGCATACAACTGGCACTCAAAAGAATGTACCTAGAGCCGTAAGAGAGATCGATTTATATGCATAGAAGGTATGGTACCGTACCTTATCAAAGATTCCTTCGCGATCATTCATATATTATGCTCCCATTACTTTTATAATATTACTCCTTCTCTCTCTCTCTCTAGCGAGGGGTGTATAGTATGGTATTGGGTCTCGTCAGCCCTCTCGTCGCAGAAGCGAGCGAAGCACATGAGAAGATTATAGATTATGCCCCACGTGAATGAAGTCCTGGGCCTCCTCTCTCTAGGGATCCAAAAATCAATAACTTGCATACAACTGGCACTCAAAAGATAGTATCCTTAAGGGAGATCGATTTATATATGCATAGAAAGGTATTGTACGCTTCCCATTCTTACTTCTAGAGGTATTGTAGTTGCGGTTGGAATGTTGATGAATCTTCGGGACCACAAGTGGTGATCTTGCAAGTTAGATTGATTCCATTCATCTGTGCATCCACATTCCCGGATCTGTGGGAACGGCCGGTGCGATCTTCCCATGCTTGAACTGCATCAAAACATGAAGGTACCGTACCATAAAAGCTCAGTCAACTTTCCATAGCAAGGACAGCGAAACGCTTGAAACAAAGCGCCACTGGCCCACCCAATGCCATCATGTTGGGATTTGAGCCACTCGATTCATCCGTCACGCCTAACAAGATGGCAACAACGGCGAAACATACGCTGCTTACGGTGACAATAGCACCATTGCAACACGTGACACGACGACATTCAAACATTTAATTGTTGTGCAATCGTGATGACATGCAGCTTCAGATACTAATTCTGGAATCACACGAAATGAGCTTTGTTGATTTGACGGTGTTCATCTTGAGCCACGAGGATGATGAATGGCGATGTCTTCACCAATGTTGTTACCAATATTTCGAACTTGGAAATAACTTCCTCGGTGGGACTACTTCCTCTTTCCCGTTTCACATCTCTGGGGTGGCATTTGTTTGAAAAGGTCCAAACCAAGCTCCATCATTGTACTGGAATCTAAATGGTGATGCTTTCAAAGCGATGTCGTCACCGAAATTTCAAAACTTGGATGTGAGCTCGTCTTTGGTACTACTGCGTCTCTCCCATTTCACATCGGCGGCTTTCTTTCAACAGAGTCCGAATTGCGTGACATGATATTACTGGGTAGAGGTCAGGGAGCGCGAAAAACTTCCTTTTGTTCATGATTTTATCATGTACAGACTCAATTTGATGAAGGAATCTCCTTGCCTTCGAATTTGTGGTTGACAAAGATACATCATAATATATCTCTATCATCATTATTTAGAGACTGCTGAGGAATTCGCCAATATGTTGCTTGCGCTGGCGCTTGAAATTCGTGATGTGTTTGACATTGGCACATCGTTGATTGAGTGGTCTCCAAAACTGAGTTCAAACCATTTCAATAGGCTGAATATTACGCTGAGCATTGATTCAAAAATTAAGGTGACGATGCTTGAGTAATGTTGGTAACTGATATCAATGAACAGAGTGCCTGAATTTCTTTAGAGGGTAGGTTTCTGTCAACTTGAGGACTTGCTTAGTGAAAATTAAGGGTCGTAGCTCCCTCCGGAATCCTCAGAATTCTTTTACTTCCATGATCGTTAGTTATGTATTAATAAGTTATCAATACCACATGAGTTAGCAAGTCTTTCCATTTTCTATCATATTGTGGTCTCAGAAAATAATTGCAATCAGAACAACATATGGACAGCAGAGTCTTATCCTGCAAAGGAAATTGTTCCAAGCTCTGGGCTTCGGTGATGACAGTATTTCCTAATTGATACTACATATGCTTTCTATAAACAAGCAAATTTTTGATGATGTTCTCTTTTGGGTCACGGTGAATCTCTTGAACATTTTACAATTCCAACCAGTTAAGAATAAGGTTTCTCTCACACATTGAAGAGTGAAAAATATTGTTTGGTTTGCAGTTCACTTTCCTTCAAAAGTTCATTTGATTGAGTTGGCTAAACAATACATCGGCGTCTTGTTCAACACATCTAAATGATATACTTACGCTTAATTTTCATTCCATCCCTGAAAACACACAAAATAGAATTTGAGTGTGATCACTGAGTTCGTTTTGGATGTGTCTCTTGCATTACAATACAATGAGTCTTGGTCTTGTTAAGTTTTTGTGTGATCATTGTTTAGTGAAAAACTTAGCAAAAACCTAAGGTCTTCAATCTCTTTATTGAGAGGATTGATTTGTTTTGATAGTAATCTAAAAACATTTTTAGATGGAATACATGGGAGATTCCGGGAGAAGATAGATTCGTTGTTTTTAGGAGTTTCCTTCCAGTGTTTCTCAATCTTGTCAAACTTTCTCAAATGAACAAGGACATGTGAGCAAACGGGAAAGAAATGCATGAGAACCCATTCTGGCTGTCTCTGCTGACTCCAAACAAAGGACCCTTACAAATTGGTCCACTTATGTAGGAGTTGGAACAGGCACATTATTTGTTATGCTGCAATATTTCCTCTACCATCCCTTGCTCCCTTTTTTGATTTGAGGATTTGGTCTCTCTTTCTCAATCATTGCACCAAAGAGATCATTGCCTTTGGACAGTTTCACTTGTCCACATCATCAGGCCTTTGACAACAGACAATGCAGTCAAACTCAACCTCTGCTTGGGCAAGAAACCTGATGTTTCAGATCAAACCAATTCACATTCTTTGTCTTGTCATTGCTGTTTCGTTGTGTAATGCACGTAATTTGTGTAGTTGTTATTTTTTGACCAGGTGTTTTTCATATGGTCCTGTCATCCTATGTTTCTCCATGTTTGTGATGGATCAAGTATCCCTTGTTTATGTACTTGTTGCCACAAAATATTTCATCATTAGCACACATTTCTCCTCATTTTGGTGGCATTGCTGTCATTAAATGTTACATTTGACTTTGTAATTGTAAGTATGTCATGGCATCATGGCAGTCTTGTTCAATTGTTCTGTGGTTATGTATCCTCTTGAAAAATGGTGTTATGACCGCCTTGTCTTACATCAAATGACATGTATCAATGCTGCATGCAGTTTTTGATTCATGATTGTATTGACCTCTTATAAATGGTATCACAGTATCATGTTAGTAAAATCATCTTTTTGCCTAATCTTCACAAACTGGATCGCACATGTTATTTTTTCATCCAGTCACAAACATCAGGACACTGCTCTTTGTAATGATGTATTTACTATACTCACCTCCTTTGAATGGTTACCTCACCAACTCTTTGTGCAATAGAGTTCATCAAACATATTATCACAATGTCCCGAATTATGCTATCATGCTTATACCTTAATTACATTCACTCGTCCTCTGATTAATAGGATTGAGTATGTCAAAAAAAATTCATTACACCATTATTTATGCAATGGTTGCTATGCTACTGTCTTGTGTAATACATGGCAACCAAAATATTCTTGGAGGCAGTATCAATTATTTTTGCTGGTTCTATTAAAGCTTTCACTAGAGTCACTGATACAGGCCTAGAATCTATGACACTGAATTTGCAAGAAGTCCTGAATTATTTCACTTTCATCATTTGATTCTCAACTGAAAGCTTAAAATCAATCAAGGATATCATAAATCAGCCCAAATCTCCTTCCTGTTCAATGATTCATTTTGGTTGTCCCAATTATTAAGATTGCAGAGTCATAAAGCAGCTCTTCACTGCCTCATGCCCCTAGTCCAGATTTGGATAATCAACTTCTTTTCTGTGCCCTAACCCTAACTTGGCAAAAGTTAGGTAAGTTAGAGTTAGCTATTTTGCCTTCGGCAAAAGTTAAGTAAGTTAGAGTTAGCCATTTTGCCTTCGGCAAAAGTTAGGTAAGTTGAGTTAGCTATTTTGCCTTTGGCAAAAGTTAGGTAAGTTAGAGTTTGTCATTTTGCCTTCGGCAAAAGTTAGTTAAGTTAGAGTTAGCTGTTTTGCCTTTGGCAAAAGTTAGGTTAGTTACAGCTAGCCATTTTGCCTTCAGAAAAAGTTAGTTAAATTAGAGTTATCTATTTTGCCTTCAGCCAAAGGTAGGTATGTTTGAGTTAGCCACTTTGCATTTTGATGAAAACTAGAAGAGTTAGAGCTAGACATTTTGCCTTTGGCTAAAAGAAGGTAAGGAAGAATTCGCTATTTTACTTTCAGATAAAGCTAAGGGATTTAGAGTGTTACTTTTTATTCTTCATCAATGAATATAACCTGTTCTGTGGTTTCTCTTTCTTGAATAACTATGTCATCAAGTGTCAACTCTGCAGGCATTGTTGTCCCAAGAGATTCAGCCTCAAGAATACGCTCCAAGTTCCAGCACTGAAGAGCATCCTCTGTATTTTCTTTCTTCCATGCACCAACCTTTGTGTGCAATGTCAACACCCAGACATACTATCTGTGGAACAAGCAGTGAAAGCAAAGGCGGGGTTGATAATCAATTAACAAATTGAAGTGGATGTTAAAAATACAAGTACTCACCAATTTCCAATTCCCGTACTTTATAAACAGTGATCAATTCACACTGCTAGATTTTTGCAACAGGAGAGCACCGCGATGGGTGTGAGGTTTAAAACCTATGTTGGAGAGATGCTGTTCAAGATGGCAGATCAAGATGGGGGGGCAGTTCTGATCAAATTCATAATCAGAACGAGTACACGGCATAACTCACAACAGGAGTGAGCAATTGACCTGCTTCTTTTGTTAATGTCTAGATTCTTTCCACTGGAGGACAAGTCAAAAGTTGTGGGATTTGAAATCCACGTGGGAGGGTTGTGGTGGAAGATGGCAAGTGAGGGGCAGTGACTTTCAATTAAATTGGCAGATGGTGTAGGCAGCTCTTGACAGCCACACACATGCAACACAGACTAGGGTCAGATGGGGAGTTCATGGAATTTAATAAAACAACAGGTGGGTAAGTTAAAGTTACTGGAATTAATTATCATATAGTTAGTAGAGGTAGAGTCAGCCAATTTACCTCCAAAATTAAGTAAGTTAGAGGTAGCTATTCTCTATAGATTAAAGTTTAGTAAGTTAGAGTTAGCACTTTTGCCTTGGGTTAAAGTTAGGTAAGTTGAAGTTAGCAATTTTGGATGGGATTTAAGTTGGGTAAGTTAGAGTTAGAAAATTTGCATTCGTAAAAAGTTAGGTAAGTTGAAGTTAACTATTTTGCCTTCGGCAAAAGTTAAGTAAGTTAGAGTTAGCCATTTTGCCTTCGGCAAAAGTTAGGTAAGTTAGAGTTAGGGAAGCATTGCCTAACTTTGCCTTAACTGAAAAAGTTAGTGTAACTTTTTCCTAAGTCTGCTCATATGTTACGAAAGCCATTTCTCCCAGTAATCAAACTCATGCAATACCTGTATGCACAGATGAAGTGGGCTCTTTTTAACAAGATCCTTACCAAGTGCATTCATCATTTCAAGCCACTGTTAAATTGATCGGCGTATTCATAAGTGCAAAGCAATTGAGAACAAAAACAAGAAGGACATTGCTTCTAAAGGATATCACAAATGTTTTAAGGCACTTTTCATTGGGACCCTCTTGGTACAGCCCTCCAAGGAAGATGATACCAAGCAAGGAAGTCCTAGATGGCCTAAAGCCACAGAAGTGCGGGCAAGGAAGCATAGGTAACAAGCCACAAATCCTGTACAACCCCAAGATGGATGAACTTCAAGAGGCAGTAGACTCAAATGCCAACATACTCAAGTGCCCCCTGCTATGAAAGATGGAGTTGTGAGTCCCAATATAGTTGATAATATTGTTGTGACTAGAATATATATTTTACAATGGGGGCAGTTATATGGAACCCTGTGACTTTGTCAGATGAAACAACCTACTTTTGTCAGACAAAGCAATTTTGTCAGTTAAGTGTCAGTTAGGTGTCTAACTGACACCATTTTCAAGAAAAGGTATCCACTACATTTAAAAACAAATTCAAATTTTACGAGGCGAAAGCACATTCCGTCAGACGAAATCACCAAAAAGTCTTAGAGAAAATAAAAAGAATCCACATGCTTAGCACTAGAAGTCTAGATTCCGTAATCCGAAACCACATGAGAGCAAAATGAAAAAAGAGGGATTCGAACCCTGAGATATAGGTTTTGTTTAATAGAGTTACACCAGAGAGCCTTAGCAACGCTGAGAGCATGCCGATTTTTAAAATATATAAAACTCAAACGTTGATTCGTAAGTTGAGTTAAAACAATCTCTGGTCCCTTGGAAGAAACATGGGATACCTTTTATCTTATTAACACGTCTGTATTTGAACATACCCCCAATCTGTTTTGTCAGACAAAACACTTAACTAATTTGGTTTTGTCTGACAAAGTGACGGGGTTCCATATAACTGCTCCCATTTCTTGAAAATAAGTTTAAAATTGTTTTCTTAACAAAATAACCTCATTTTCAAGGGCCGCTGCTGCTACTTTCATGAAGTGAAATAGTCCTTAGAGGTACATGATGCTCAATGTGGGAAAGATTGTTCAACCTTAATCCACTACCATTACTCAACCAAACCATGGTGTGTATTAAGAATGTTATCACATGAGTAACTTCTCTAGCAAAAAAATGATAATTGTGTTACAATGACACCTGCCCCAGATCATTCCCTCTACACACAATTTTATATTGTATTATCTTTCCCTGTCGTGAAGTGTTTGATATCACAACTTTCATTGCCTCTTGATTTTTTTTCCTTTTCACTACTCGGTTGGTGATCTCTTCTCACAGACACACTCTCTATTGTATAGTAACAAACTATATATCTTACATATCTACTAGACCTCTAAAAAGAAGCAACCACATACAACTCATGAGTTGCATAATATCTACCTTATCCACCTCAATCTACCTATGCACCGAGGTAATACAATTGATCCACGTCAGCTCGAAGCATGTGATGCCTCACGAGTGTTGTGATCTGCTCAGTTACACTTGCTACCCATGCTACTCTTCTAAAAAAATCTAATTGGTGTCATATTGTCAAATTGGCGACGATCGGCTTAAATACCTTGTAAAGAAAGAGATAGCCTACATTTGAGAAATTCACTGTTTTTGAGAAATAAATAGCTAATATTTGAGAAATAGGCTATATTAGAGAAATAGGCTATATTTGAGAAAAAGCCTATACTCGAAACTCGATCATAGCCTTTTGCTCAAAAATAGCCTATTTCTCGAAAATAACAATCTCATCTACGTAGGAATAGTAGTTAGACCTCTGGATCTGTAACATAGCCTATTTCTCGGTTATAGCCTATACCTTGAAAAAAGACCTTCGAATAAGCTATTTACAAGAAATAAGCTATATTTGAGAAATAAACTATTGAGGTTGAGGGAAGTCAGAAAAATAGTCTTCATGGAAAAATATTATTGTGTGACAAAATACTTACATCAATAGATAGTTCTGTTTTCATGAGATGATAATGCAGTTTAGACAAGTGATGATCTTTTTCTTTACTGAAAATGAGGTTGACTGGGAAATTTATTGTTAGCTGATAAATATTAGCCCTATCTATTGAAAATAAAGTTCAATCTTTGAAGGAAAAATATTAACTTGATTCAAAATGTTATATTTTTGTTGAAAATGACTGTATATATGTTGTTGGATCTTTTACAGTAGACACAGTTTCAAAGTCAATATAATTCTCACTCTCAAACTCGAAAGGCTATGAAAAGAAAGTCAGGTATGTGAAAATGCAGCTGCCAACATTTTAGATAGATGTGATATTTAATTCAAGAAATGGGTTGCCCATTTTATTACAAAGCCTAAAGTGATACTTTCATTAGTCCACTATTTGTACATGTGCTCTGTAACAATGATAACATGTGTGTAATGAAGCCTTACGTTACATACTGAGCAGCCTTAGACTAGGACCCTCACAAAGAGGCTAGCATATCTATTCACTGGATACCCCAATCAAAAGTATTTCAAACATCATTTAAGGTTTATATGTAAAGCCCCCCACCAGCAGTCTACATGCAGACCCCATACAATCTTTCGTCCACTCATGATCCACATGACTGGTTTGCCTTTTTCAAGTTGCCAGTGTTAGGTGACGACTCGGTTCTTGTCCAATAAAAATACATCATTTTTTAATATTAACTTCATAGGTTATGGGGTTAAGTGTACCAAGAATCTAGCTATGCCACAACTATTGAGAAAACTGGGAGCAGGTTCAATGTGCATTTTGTAAAGTGTGCACCACAATTATGTATGCATGTGATTCCTAGACCTATTTGTTTGAAAATGTAGAACTCACGTCATACTATACCTAAATATGATGATGTCTTGCCCATGCCTATTGGCCCCTTTTTTGTAAAGGAGGAAGTATAACTTGAGGTACCAAAAAGGGGCTTAGATAAAGTAGGTGTAGGTATGTACCTACAGTAGCCTGGAGGTAGGCTTACTTCTCAGTAGCATGATCCGTTCCAGATACCTTTTGGGGTACATTTACGGCAGTACCTCGTGGTACTGATCCTACTTTCTTGTCCCTCTTTGAGAGCCTGTAAACCTCTAACTCTGAGACCGTTGTGGTGTGGACATGATGCTGCTGAGGAGATGGCTCCTCGGCCATCACGTGAACATCTAGAAAACAGGTTAGTTAAAATAATGCTCACTTTTTCATTTTCAATTCATTTCTCTATTTTAACCACCGTAGACTGTTGGGTCACTATAATTATAGTCTGTAAGACGACCCTCCACCATGTCGGACCTCCTCAAGGCCCTTTTGATGCCACAGTTCTCGTGGTACAACAAGTGGACTTCTCTGGGCCTGGCTGGGCTCCCAGATCGAGCAATCAAGGACAGCTTGAAACAGCCCAATCGCATCAAGCTCTCTGTTACCGTGAACAGAAAGGAGTTATCTGGAAGCATCGTGCCCGACCAGGCTTGCTTTGGCCCCGAGTTCTTCCTTGCACAAACATTTCTGGACTTTGAGTCAAAGATCATTTTGCACTTGCCTGTGAACAAGCAGCGTGACAGGCCCACATTTGTCTGAGAGCCCGAAAGTCAGAGTTAAGGTGTGAAACAGATATTTAATTTAAGTAGTACGCTCTTACTTTGTGAGTGTAGTCAAGTTTGACATAGTAAATCATACGAATATTGTGAGTATACTTGCGTGTTGTATGTCGGAAAAGAAGGTGTATGTAAGGAGTTGCATACAAAAAAAGTTATAATCTCCCATTTTTAAATCTGTTGTGTGTTTGATTATTCCCACCTCTGATAGTAACAACTTATTGAACCCTTTAAATTTTGTTACATGTTTTCACTCTAAATATAGTTAAATTTTATTGGTGTACACATAACAGTTACAAGTGTAACCAGTTTGGTGATTGCATTGCAGTAAGAGGCAGTAAGTTACTGCAATGAAAGGCCCTGACTTGATGACATTGTAATGTTGCTTTTTTCCAAGTAGCCTAGTCACAGCCTGTCGGGAAATTCAGTATTCCATAGATATCCTGACAGTAGTAAAGATGGCTAAAAACAGGCTAAAAACCATCTCGCAACATGCATCATCATCGCATCATCGTGCATATTTTTTCACATGACATACCCACGATGAAATTTCTGCTGCTGTCCAAGTCAAACGCCCCGATCTCAGCCCGCACCACCGCTGCCATCGTCTTGATGCTAACAACGAAAGTGTACATGGGCATTGATCGCGAGGTAAGACAAAATTATGCAGTTCGACTTTTTAATCATGCTTCATCATTGACCTTTCAATTAATTTAATGTTATGCCGTGCATGCCACAGGAAATATCTCAACCCCCAGGATGAATTGGGAACTGCCACTGTCATCGTGTCAATGTTGGAAAGAAAAACAAACATGGGCATCAAACGCGAGGTAAGAAAAATTTAGTTCGACTTTTTAACCAAGTTTCACCACTGACTTTTCAATTAATTTGATATTATGCCGTCTGCACCCCGGTAAATATCACAGCCCCCAGGACGTATTGGGTACCGCTGCTGCCATTGTCTCGGTGTTAACAAGAAAAAGAAACAGGGGCATCTATGGTGAGGTAAAAAAAATTGGTCCTATTTTTAACCATGTTTCACCGCTGATTTTCAATTTGATTGATATACAATGTCCATGCCACAGGAAATGTCTCAGCTCCCAGGCCAAATCTGGTGCCGCCATTGCCATCACCGCATTTCCAATAACAACAAGGAACATGGGCATCAAGCGCAAGGTGAGAAAAAGTGTTGCTCCATTTTCAACCTTGATTCACCCCTGACATTGTCAATTATATTGATGTCCAAGCTGAATCTGGTGCAGCAGCTACCACCGCATCACTTCATCAAACCTGGTGCAGCAGCTACCACCGCATCACTTCATCAAACATCAAAACAACAGGGCTGGCGATTGGGTGAGTAAAAAATTGCTCCAGTTATTTATATTGATGTTTTGATTTATTTTATTCAATTTCATACTTTGCACTGTCCATTCCATAGTGTAGATATTTCTGACTCCTCTTGCACTGCCACCGCTGCTGCCCTGATGTTAACATTAGTAGAAAGCAAGGTGTGCATGAGCTACTGCTGCCACACTCCTAAAACCAATAGTGGAAAGCCTATATGCGGGCAAGGTGAGTAAAAATATGTTTGTTATGTTACGATTTCATTTTTCGGTTTATTCCTCACCCATTGTCAGCAACACGCTTACAGTCTCAGCCCCCAGTCATCATATGGAGATGCCTTGCTTGATTGTTAATTCTTTGTTTAGTAGGTTAGGCATAAATAAGTTAGCATAAGTGTTGATTTATCACATTGACTTTTTGGCATTTAGGCTATAGTATTTTTATGATTTCTTATGACTTCAGCTTGTCGCATTAATTGCCTCATTAGTAATGCCACAACCTTGTGACAAGTATCAACATTGTATTTTTGATAGTGGTAACTGCTAATGACGATCAGTAGTGACAGATATTAAATATGATTTCTAACTTGTATACTGCATGAGTAATGACACTCTGTGGTTATAAGTGATTACACGAAGTTTTGGATTGTATCTACAAGCATAAACTGTGGGGAAACCACTGACGCATTTTGTGTGTTAAACTTACGTTCTATAAGTAAGTACAAACACTGCCGTGACTTTCCCTGATACTTTCCTTACACTTTTTTTGTAACTATACTTACGATAAAGTACATAGTATTACATGTATCCAGATGGAGTTTCGCGCTCTCAGACATTGTTCCCGCTCATGGAGCAATGCTTTCAAGAGGTCGGCTTGACCAAATGGTTGAACGTCGTCTCTGTGCATTGCCCGGACAACAAGAGCAAGACGTTCGAAAATCTCGTCAAATGCCAATGAGATTATCTCACGGCACTTGCGGGGGTCCCGAACATTGGTGACCAGATGATCCGCTGGTTCCGTACCGCCCGAAAGCCGGCGCTCATGCCCATGCATGACTATATGCGCCACCGAGTGCAGCTTGTTGGGCTTCCTTGAAAAGGGTCTCCTTCGCTCGACAATGGTGTTGCCCACCAAGCAGGAAAGGATCAAGCAGATCTTTTTCTTGATTCTGAGAAAGCATCAGCAGAAGTATGCTGAGACACATAAAACTCTGCCCAACGATCTGCTATGTATACAATACGTACACATACTCCAACGGATACACAGCGGTACAGACATAGAACTTTAGCTGTCTACCTGATTACTAGTATGTTATGGCTAGCATAACTCAGTCATAATTTAGTAATCACCCGATTATCAACATCAACGTATTTGCTGTGCTCAGCAGTGATTATTAAGTTTTTGCACTGAGCAACACCTGCAATTTACTCATGGCAACAACAAAAATAGGCCAACACCATGTCCTCACCACCGCAAATGAAACCACTGTTTACGAGGCCGTATGAGCAATCATCACACCACTGTCTCTCGACAAAATCATCGGCCAACCAACAACCTCCACCGTCTACCATCTCCGGCAACAAATTGTGAAGATCATTGCAGCTGTCAAAATAACAAGCTGGGGTGGACAACATGGCCATCTTGCACTCGTGCTCATCAACGCCGAGTATCGCAGCATCACAGGCAACCCGGACAATGTCGTCGATCCCCTCCCAACACCTCCGATTGTCGCCACGGGCCTCACAAACACCACCACGCTCACAAATTGAGCTTCAATCACGGGCCTGCACAACCTCGTGTGCCAAGAGTTTTGGAAGCGAGAAGCCATTGACACACTCATTGTCGACAAAATCATATGCAAGGCAATCGATCCCACGTACGTCAAAGAGCTCGAAGACGACTACGTGGGCTACAGTGGCCAAATGATCAAGATGACTGTCCAGCATCTCTGAACCGAGTGGTGCATTGTCACAAACCTAAAAAAAAGCAAGCTGCCCCGGCCTTTCACGTCCAATGGGGCCTCACGAGCCACATCACAAAGTTTGCCCGCAAGATCGACAAGCAACAGAAGCTTTGCCGTGACATTGGTGTCCCGGCTGCCAAAGCCACGAAGATTCAACACTACGTGGAGAGCATGTATGCCTCCGAAATGTTCGACAACAAGAAGATGCAAGCTTGGGAGATCAAGCCGTCCGCCGACAAAACTTGGGATACTGCAAAAACCCATGTTGTCACCATCTACAAATGCAAGGAGAAGTTCAGCGCCGAATGTGAGGCATGCTCCAGTGGGTTTGAAAGTGCCAGCAGCTTTTTTGACAGCAGCAGCCGCACATCCAACAATCCACCACACGTTCCGCTCAACATTTCATCCACCTTGTCAACCGCCGACCACCACTCACTGCTGGAGTACACCAACAGCTTGGAAGGGGCATTGGAGAATGCTACCAAACATGTCGCCGCCATCACCCTTGACAACACCACCACCCTCCAAAAACTTGATGCCCAACAGAAAACCATCCTTGAGCAACAGGCGAGGTTCATGGCTCTTCTTTCCCAAACAGACCTAGCACCCTTTGCACCTCCCACTGCACTGCGCAATCAGCGCAACAGACCCAATGCCATGACACCTACAGAAGGCGGCCATATCCCACACTTCTACAACTCGTGCAAAAAGGACAGGTGCTATCATGAAGATAACGAGTGTTTTGCTTTGGAAAAGAACAGGGACAAGCTCTCCTCTTGGTACAAACGCAAGAAATAGGATCCAGCGGGGAACGTAAGTTTACTTAGTAACTGTTTTCTTAACACTTTGGTTACAGCAAACAAACGTAATAGTAGTGCGCCACACTCCTATGTATGTTCACTTAACTATTGGTCTCCACTTGCTTGCCCCAAAACAAAAGTACGTTTCAACCTTCTGCCACAGCACCAAGATAAGGATAGCGACCCTTGGCAAAAATGGGCCACTGGCAGCATCTCCCAATCGCTTCACCCAACAGCCAAACATAAGTGGCGACACCCTACCACATCTATGACCAAGCTTCAGGTCAAGCATGGCATAGCTAACGGCACAATACCCTCAGCAATCAGTGACACTGGTGCTACATCTATCGCAGGCACTCTCCATGATCCTTTCCATACAACCTCGGTAGCATCCACCAAAGTCTTCCTGTTACCTACTGGTGACACAGCACACACAACACACCTCTCACAACTTCTGTTTGATGTCCGTGCCCTCGCAAACCAAGTTGACATTGTTCCCAACCTCACACAGACGCTGCTAAGTGGCAGCAAATTTGCTGATGCCAGGTACCACTGCTATCAAAGCTATAGTTGTGGGTATAGTTGTACAGGTGGCCAACTATAGGATGTATTTAATTCCTAATATGAACAAGGTTTTGCTAGGTGATCATCATGCGAAATATTTTTGCAACTATAACTCTTATCTTTGATATGCAGCTTTTACTATAGGGCAACTATAACTCCTTATAGTTTGGCCCCTAACTATAGATTCTAACTATAAGTCAACTATAGGTTGCAGTCACAACTTAAAAAGCAACTCCAACCAGTGGTGGTAGGAGTGGAGTTTTGATTTATTGATTTACGGGGCTACATGTTAATCCATCTCAAAGTCCTCAACTTTTTTCGATGCGCGGAGGACGTACTTAAGTACTCTGCTCAATACTTAAGGACTGTGACTGTGACACCGTGACGTCACAAAATAAGGCTCATTTTGACAAAATCTACCGTAATATTTCCTGAACCTACAGTAATTACTGCAGTAATTCTGATCGGTTACTGGTTACTGTGATTTTTGGACAGTAACCAAAATCGGGATTTGCAACCTAGCAACAGGGCACTTGTGCAAGAATTAAACATTTTTCTTGAATTAACCTGGCAATCTGATAGATGCGATCAGACTACCTTTGGAGAATTATGAACATCTTCGTCTTCCTTCTTCCTTCTTAGTCATTCTCCAATCCCACATTGTTGTAAAAACCTGATGTATTCTTCAGTAAGACTCTTGATCTCAAATTCAAATGTAGAAAGTCACTTAGTTGACAATGTCCAATCCATACAAAAACATTAAATCTACATACACAACAGCATGTTGAGGACATGCTCATGATGTGTGCAGATGTGAGATGTGACCTCATCAGGGTTTCATTTTATGCATTTGTAGAGCACATGTGTTAGGCCCAGTGCTTGGTAATTTGCAATTGCCAAGCAATTGCAAAAATGGGCAAAAATCACATTGCAAATCCTTGTTGACGTTTGCATTACCAAGGAATTGCAAATGATTCCTCGACAACTTCGGTTTAGCTCGGGATTTATGCAACGACCTCTTGTTGGCATCAATTCTGTTGTGTGTCACCTCTGATTGGCATCAATGGAGTGTATACCATGTCCGTTTGGCATCAATTTTTCCGTTCAACAGTACAGAATAGTAGTCATTTGTAAAATAACTGAGAAATTACAATTCCTTAGGAATTGTAATACAGATTTAATATCTTCGTGATTTCAATTCCTTAGGAATTTCAATATCATCCAGGTTTTTCGCCATTACAATTCCTTGGGAAGAGAACACTGACCCAACATAAGATATTAATTTACGTAGGGATTGGTACAATTAATATCCCTGTCAGTTGAATGCGTTTCGGCGCCAAATTTGGCAAACAATTACATCCAAACTGACAAGTCTCGCAAAATTCAAATGCAATTCGGCTGACGCCAAAGAATTGTTCTGCGTATTCCCTAAAAAAATGCAATTCCTTGGCAGTGCAAACGTCGACAAGGAATTGCAAAGTGGAGTTTGCAATTGAGGGCAATTGCTTGGCAATTGCAAATTACCGAGCATTCGGCCTAACACATGGACACCAAACCAAACATCAATTCAGAGAGGATATGCAATGATAATGACATGAGGTATAATAGTGTTATTGCTCTCAAAAAGACACCACAAAGCAAGAACAGACAGGCCATTATGGAGAAAAACATGTTTGGGGCGTGACAACTATATTTAGAACTAAATGGTTTCATTTTATGCATTTGTACAGCACATGGACACCAAACATCAATTCAGAGAGGATATACAATGATAATGGCATGAGGTATAATAGTGTTATTGTTCTCAAAAAGACACCTCAAAAGAAGAACAGACAGGTCACTATGGAGTAAAACATGTTTGGGGCGTGACACTATATTTAGAACTAAATGGTTTCATTTTATGCATTTGTACAGCACATGGACACCAAACATCAATTCAGAGAGGATATACAATGATAATGACATGAGGTATAATAGTGTTATTGCTCTCAAAAGGACACCACAAAGAAGAACAGACAGGTCACTATGGAGAAAAACATGTTTGGGGTTGTGTGACAACTATATTTAGAACTCAATAATACGACAGAGTTATCTGTTATGCTTAATAGTGGACTAGCTCATTGCTCATGAGTCAGATTTGAGGACATGGGCAGGACAGGTGATTCAAAAAACAATCTGACCCTGCATTCCGGGTATACATGACATCCTGATTGGACATATCTCATGTCTAAGGGCACGTCAAGGACATTTCCAACTAAAGAATGCCATTTAAGCTTTCAGAGAGTGCAGCAGCAGAGGCAGTATGGTAACTATTGTGTGCTTACTGATGAAAAGCAAGGCAATAAATCACTTCAAGTCGAAAGCCTCTTGGATGAAAAAGGTGCCTTGTCTCACGTGGTACTAGTACTAGATATCTTGATGGCATTGCACTATGAGTATAAAATGATTAAGAGGAACACTGACTATGAGTAGAAATGAAGTGCTATAATTACCTACCTTATGAGCCAGATCTTATGTCCCACGATTGTAAAACATTGTAATGGAAGCATTTTGAAAAGGTTGATACAATAATTTCATCCAAATTACTCCCAACTAGCCATTTTCCCAACACGGTACCCCATCCAACCCTCCTCTCACCTCCCAGGTTCATTCATACTGTTCACACCTCCATGATGTGTGCAAGATGTATGATAACTTTGTCTGAGAGCCCGTAAGTCATAGGTTGTTAATTCGATAGATAATAAATTTAATCACGCTCACAATTCTCGTAAGTGCTCTATTCTGCGATATCATATTAGTTACAAATATTTCGTGTATACATATTATCTCTATGTTGTATTAAAGACTTCAAGTAAGGCATCATACTAAGTTTAAGTAATCTTTTTTTTTCTTTCAAGCCCTTGTAAATCCTCCTAGTCATAGAGCCCTATGTTATCATTCCATCTGAAATCTAGTATTTTTACTTATGTCTTTCTCAACTTTACTATATTTATCTGTCTGTACTTCATGAAACGAGGTCCTGACTTAAGGATCTTATTATCATGCAATTTTCAAAAGGCCTAGTCACGGCCTGTCGGAAATTAATTTTCCGACATGATGTTAAGTATGGTACCGTACAACATCCCATCACAAGTACAATACCATACATTACTTCTCGCTGCCCCTCCCAAAAAATTATCTCAAATCATAACCACGATGGACTCTTTCTACCGTCCAAATCAAACCCTTCGATCTCAGCCCCCATAATGAATTTGGCCCTGCCGCAACCATCGCTGTTAAGCTAAGAACAACAAGGATGAGGGCGCTGAGCGCAAGGTAAGAAAATATGGAGTTAGTTTTTGCCATGCTTCTTCACGACTAACTTTTTCAATTAAATTGTTCTGCACTGTCCGCGCCACAGTGTATATCTCAGTCACCCGAATGAATTTGACCCTGCCGCTCTTGTCGATGTTGCTCTAACAACAACAAGAACAAGGCGCCAAGCGCAAGGTGAGAAAAAAATGGAGTTTTGACTGTTTGTGATTCTTCTCGACTAATTTTTCAATTAAATTGTTTTGCACCATCTGCGCCATAGTGGATATCTCAGCCACCAGGCTGAATTTAGCACCACCGCTCCCATCGCCAAAACGACAACAACAGCAAGGAACATGAGCTCTGAGCGCAAGGTAAGAAAACATAGAGTTTCTATTTTTACCGTGCTTCTTTGCTACTATTTTTTCAATTAAATTGTTATGATGGTCCGCGCCATAGTGGATACTTCAGCTCCTAGGCTGAATTTGGCACCGCCTTTCCCATCGCCACAAATCCAACGCCAGCAAGGATCAGGGGTGCCGAGCGCAAGGCAAGAAGAAAGGAGTTCAACTTTTTTACCGCACTTCTTTGCTACTAATTTTTTCAATTAAATTGTTTTGCACTGTCCACGCCATAGTGGATATCTCATCCCCCAGGCTGACTTTGGCACCTCCACACCCATCGCCGCAATGCCAACAACAGAAAGGAGCAGGACGCCGAGTGAAAGGTAAGAAAAAAGGAGTTCAATTTTTTACCATTCATCATCACAACTGATTTTTCAATTTAATTGTTTGCACTGTTCACGCCACTGTGGATATCTCAGCCCATAGGCTGAATTTGGCACCACCTCTCCCATTTCCACAAAGCTAACAACAAATAGTAACAGGAGTGCCAAGCGAAAGGTAAGAAAGAAATGGAGGTTAATGTTTTACAAGTCTTCTTCACAAGGGATTTTTTCAATTAAAATCTTTCTGCTGTCCTCTCCACAGCGAATATCTCAGCCCCCAGGCTGAATTTGGCACCTCCCCTCCCATTGCTACAACCCAACAATGAAAAGGAACAGGGATGCCAAGTGCAAGGTGTCATGGTTGTTTTTAGATTTTTGTTGATTGATCTATGACATACATTTTTTTGCATTTAGACTACTGTTTGTGCAACTTCAGTCTGTAGTGTTCATGTAATAATTAATACGGCATCAATAACAACATAACAAAACTTAAAGAATCAACACCATATTTCTTAAAGTCGTTACCACCGATGAGCAACAGTAGTGACATATGTAATTTATAGTTTCTGCCTTCTAAATTTCATGAGTAGCAACACAACATAAGGATTGGTGCTTACAGATAGTCTTCTGTTGTACCTACACAAAACAACTGTCGGTAAATTACTCATGGGTTTTGTCACTAGTACTTACATCGTATAAGTTATTACATACACAGCTGTGACTTTCCCTGGTACTTTCCTTACACCTTTTTCGTAACTCTACTTACGATAAAATACATAGTACTACACACATCCAGATGGACTTTCGCGTTCTCAGACATTCTAGCCTCATCAGGGGTGTCTTGGCAATTATGTGGAGTCACACGGAGGTGCACACACAGGCATGTTACTGTCAAGAGGGCAATCTAACCATGCAAAGTTTTGATTCATCTGAGTGTGTTTTATAAATGAAAAACATAAATATCAGTGGAACTAGTCCTTTGGGACTTCTGATGCATTGGTACTTAAGATCCGGCTTATTTGCTTATTTCCACACAAGTTGGATCTCCAAAACACCAAATTAAATTTAGATGTGCATAGGATTGACATTAAACAGTGGCATTGAATGTAACAATCCATAGGTGACATTGTTTCATTTCTGTCATAAATATAACCGAGCATACCTAAGCACAATACATGCCTGATAATTCATTATCAAACAAACTTTTTTATTGTCTTAAGTCTGGACTTGCTTATGATAGCATTTTTGATGGAGCTGTAGTGTTTCCTTGATACTAAATGCAAAGTTTGCCTTCTGTACAATGGTACATAGTTGGGTGACTTCTGTGACATTTTAGTTCCCTCTCATGAAGTTGGAAAGTGGTACAGTACTATGTGGGGTGGCACAGAGGCAGGGGATTTGCCCCCACATAGGCCCCTTACGGGTGCAGCAGCAAAGATTCCATTTGTCAGTCTGTGCCTCGCCCGTTCTACTGAGCCCAGCAAGAGCTATACGCTACAAGTACAATACCATACTGACAGCTACAAGGGAGGGATGCACTGCATCATCAATCTTGCTGCCGCATCATCATCCTCTACGATTCGGCCCGCACGCTCCACCGACGACCGGCTGCATCGTATCCCTCCCTCTCTGTTGGCTGCGTCGTGCCCTTTACCCTGTCCTCTTTTTATAGAAATTGAACCATGGCCCACCAATTAAGGACTGCGGTGAGTTACGTGAGGCGGGGATAATCCCTGAGCGATGTTGCGATGAATTGTATCTACCCTCTTTGGCGATTGGTTGCGTCTCGGCGTTGGTTCACTTGTCCTACTCGTCCTCCATTCCTTGTATTCACCACCACCGCCCTTCCTCCCCGCCCACCAGTTCACCAAATACAACCAAGGCCTGGCCCTCGCCGCCGCCTCCACCGCCACCATAACCCTCGGCCTGTTCTCCTCCTCCTCCTCCACAGCCAAATGCGACGACGACATCCTCCACGCCCCCTCCTACCCCTGGCAACACCTCGGCCTCCTCTCCTCCTACGACTGCGCCGCCCTCCGCCGAGGATTCCAAGTCTACCGCCAAGTCTGCGCGACGTGCCACTCCATCGAACGCATTCACTACCGCGAATTGGTGGGCGTCACCCACACCACGGAAGAATTGGTCGCCATGGCCAGCGAGGTGGATGTGTTGGATGGACCGAATGACGAGGGGGAGATGTTTGAACGTCCCGGGAAGTTGGCCGATGCTCTTCCCAAACCGTATCAGAATGAGGAGCAGGGTCGTTTGGCGAATGGGGGGGCTCTTCCCCCCGATCTCAGTCTTATGGTCAAGGCTCGTCATGCCGGGCACGATTATCTCTTTTCGTTGTTGACGGGATATTGTGAGCCGCCCGCGGGGAAGGCGATGATGCCCGGGTTGTATTATAACCCCTATTTTCCGGGGGGGTTGATTGCCATGCCTCCTCCGTTGAATGATGATGGTGTGGAGTATGAGGATGGTACTCCCGCGACTATTTCGCAGCAGGCTAGGGATGTGGTGGAGTTTTTAAACTGGTGAGTGGGCTGAAGGGATGGCCAGTGATTGTGTATGTTTGTGTCGATGTCGTCGTTGTCGACGGACGATCTCATGTCCTATTGTCATTTCTTCTCCATGGAAAGGTGTGCCGAGCCCGAGGCAGACAGTCGTAAGAAGGATGCCTTTACCTACATGGTCGTGCTTGGTTTCACTGCACTGATGACGGGGTACTACAAACGATTCCGATGGAGTACATTGAAGACTAGGTCCATTAGTTATGTCAAGTAATACTGTAGGGTTGGGGGGTGTTGTTGTATAGGAATGTGAAGGATGGTATGGTAGTGAATATGGGTGTCCATCAGTGTATGGTTTGAGTTTGGGTACTGGTTACAAACACAGAGTATGCTGTTGAGAAGTGATTTTGGTTTCAGCTTTCTTTGTGGGAATACCAATAAGAAGGTAACCATAATGTAGGGTGTTGCAAAATCAATTTCTGATTGTTACAATGGACTGTGTCCTTGTCTGTTCTACTTGGACATGGTTTTTCCCCCCAACCAACGAAATCATTTTGGAGTTAATGTTGCTTCTTTATTCTTTTTCTCGTTCGCTGATTATCTTGTTGTCAGCAAAGTTCAAAGCGCATTGCTCCATGTCCTCCTGGCTTTCCCTACTGTATGATGCCATCAATGCACCACAGAAGAAATAAAGAAGAGATTGCTTGAAATGGAGAAGAGATTGCTTGCTGGCCAACTTGAAAAGTTAAGTAAACTCCAGAAATGGTGATAACCACCATGTTCGAGTCAAAAACTGATTGCCTGGATCTGAATCATATGACAATACAACCAGTATGAAGATTGATGTGCGAATAGGAACCACATTGCAGATAGGGGTAGCAGGCACAAGCTGCAGACAAGATTCACTGGTACAGCAAATCCCATGTTTCAAGCAGCACCATAAGTGAGGAAATGTAGCTTATTACAAAGACTGAGAAATGGTGAGGAGAATTCATGACTCCGCAAGGTTGTCAAGATACAGTGATGAAACATTATTACTGGTGAGCAACCAAAAGATGTGCAGTCGTATTCGTAGTGATAATTATTGTGATTTTTTTCACCCTAAATTGCTTTATTGGCTGTGCTCATGCAAGCGCTGGGGAACTATAACTCAGTTTCCACAATGTATGCCAAATATTGTATAAGGGCCTAACAAAATTTATCGTCACGCATCATTTGATAAAATTAGGTTAGGGTGCCCATCGCCAAAGTGTGGTTTGGATGACAATCATTTCTCGATAATAATGAATTGGCATTTTGTGATGGATTGATGAGTTTGATATGCTGGGTTGTTTGATGTGGAGTCAATAATTGTTGATTTGTGGCTGTTTCTCATTGCGTGCCTATGACAAATGATGATTTTGTTGGACATCATGTAACTGCTGGTCATAAATTGGTTACTTGCTGCTGCCTGAACATAACACTCTTTAATTTTGGCAGCATACAAAAAGACAAATCACAAATAGCAAATAATAAGAAATCACATTTACTCAAATCAGCTCAAATGAGCAATGCACACTAAATGAATCATATGTATATCTTGCCTACATCTTGTATAGCCACCAACATTTCATCAGTCTTCTTTTTTCTACATCATTACCCTTCATTTCACTATAACAATCCAGGGGCGTGAGGTATTTTGATGAACTCTTATCTACATGAGATTTGTGACTTGTGATGGCTGGTAAACCGGGTCCCCTTGCCTACCAAGATTTAGGTAAATTAAAAAAATGTGTGTATTTGCAGATTAGGTTGCAACTTACCCAGTAATCCCCCAGTAATTTAGGATTCCTGGGCAGTATTGCCTTTTTGAAGGGGGGTGGTTCTTGTCGCCATCAAATAATTACTGTCTAACTAAAATCAATTTGGGTTGAGGTTAGGGAAATCAATGAGACTCCTACTGCCAAATTACTGGTGAATGTACAGTATTTATTGGGGAATAACTGTGATTCCTGTGACGGTAATATTTTGGGGGGTTGGTGACAGTAACAAAAAAAGGAATATGAACCTAGTTTGAACAATTCTTCAACAAAAACTGTACAAAATGTTCATTGTGTAAAAGTGTTTTGAGCTAACCGTTTTGCAATGCACCAGTCATATTGATTATGTTGCCATTGTAGTTGCCATTATACTTGCCAATGATATTACCATTGTCATTATTATCCTCATTTTTTGTCATTTTCGTTGTTCTTGCTATTTCTTTAGTTTTTGCCAGCTAGTTGGCCTCCTGTGCTTTTCATAATACAGGCTTATTGCCATCAGTGTTTCTGTAACTTAGTCCCAGTTGTTCTCATATTGTAGCTATGCTGGGCTCCCTGTTTAGTCACAGCACTAGTTTTCCTTGAATTTGTTGTTCTTTTTATGAGTTGGACAGTGCTTTATCAAATAATCTCCCTCTTTAACATAAGGGCCCACTAAACACTTCATTTTTGTGATTGTGTGGTGTAATGCAAGAGGGCAATGTAGAAGCTTGCTGACTTTTGGTGTCAGCAGCAGGCAGCAAAGTTTGGTTAGATACCATTTTTGACAAGCCTGCACTGAAAAAGGTCTACCGTAAATCTCGGCTAATAAGAGCCCACGGATTATAAGATATATTTCCCCGTTTTCATGACATTTTGTGTTTTTAACCCATTAAATCAACCCCGAATGTTCTAAATCCATCGTAGATCAATTCTCCTCCTCAACAGCAACACTCCAATATGTATAGGTCCTTACTCCGGTTGGTTGCGGAATCATATCAATTCATCGGAAAACTCAACACACCCATTATTTCACACACAACACACATTGGGAATCCGAGGTGCATTGGGACAAAATTGAAAGGAAATTGGCGCAACATGCAGTACCAACACATACTTTGGTAAATAGGTTGGATACTTATACTTTTTCCTCGTGTTAGCATCTCTAGCTTGTCATGGATTATAAGACAAATTTAAATGTATCTTTTGACATTTTTCCAGCTCTTATGAACCGAGATTTTCGGTAGCTTACTTCCCATTATATGTCCTTGTATGTATGCACTGGACTGCATCTGCTGCAGTTGCCAAATAAATCACACTGATATTGATATTAAAAATACCCCATCACCCATCACCATACTGCACTGTGATGGCTTGATTTTTGAAGAAAATGTCAACAGATGTCACCGTGTACCTTTTTTGGTGCACTGAAGAAGTGTAAGTACCTGGAGGATGGAGAATAAGGTGACTTTTCTCAACAATGTCAAATATTGCATCCTCTGATTTCTGCACGGTTTTGGTCCAATGAAATTGAAATCAAATATATCCTTGCAACTGGGCATCTGTGTTTCTGCTATGTTTGCATTGCTCAATCATCTTCTGTCGCACTCCCAAAACAGCAATTTTACCATTTACATTTTAAATTGACAGATTCACGGAGAGAGGTATGGGTTACTCTCTATCAACAGCTGTTGATGCTTTGAAATAGTGCTGCGTCAGAGTTCTCACCACAAGTGTACAAAATCAATGTTCCGAAAAACACACAACTTGTTTATGAGATGGTAAAATAGACTTCTTTGGCAACAATAATATTGAATTGGTTAGAACCCTTCAAGGGATTGTTAACAAAGTTTCTTTCTCAAGCTGAGCCACTTGTGTAAATAGTAGTGCAATACTCTAGGTGAATGCAGGTGAATGCCATAGCCGTTGTGTGCCTTGGTTGCTGTCACTCTGAGGCTTAGTGTACAGCTTGGATATGGCTGGTCCTGCAGAGCGTAGAAATCAGTACTAAATCTACGTCTCACTATTATTCGCATAATTTGGCTTATGTAAAACAGCTTATTTATTTTACGTTGCATGAATAGAAACCATAAAAACCGCCTCTCCCTGCTCGTCGCGATCGCTCCCCACACAACCGTCCCCCTTCACTCCAATCGGACAGTTCCGTTCTCCAAATTTAGAGTGCAGGAGTGTGACCTAAAGGGTTGTATCGCATCCACACGTGTTGTAGATGCGATGAAGCCCTTTAGGTCTGATCCTACACTCTAAATTGGAGTCCACTACGTTTACATTTTGGGCGGCAAATCCCATGGTTGCCGTGTAATTTTTTTATGGTCAGAAGCAAATATCTTAAATGTTTTTAAAAAATAAAGGTAGTCACTTAGTATCATAGGAGGCAGGAAAAAGCATCTCCAAGCTGTAGCAGTGCGAAGAGGTATTGTACCGTACTTAAGCCTAACTGATGACAAAATAAGAAAATGCGGTGTTCGTGATCTGTTGTGGATTCCACCCCGCTGCCAAACCACAACCCGATGATCCAATGCCCGCCGTAACCGCTCTGCATCATTTGCTTTCCACCATGGAGCCAGTCCTCCACCCTGATCCCTATGGGTATTCCGTCACCGAAACCCCGGTGGCTGGCACCTTCGCCACCGTGGCCGAGGATGAGGGACCTACCGTCATTGCCCCTCATGCCGCCTTGCAAGCCGCCGGGGTTGATCCCGGGGCCCAGTGGGCGCGCATCAGCCTGACGGTGCACTCTGATCTTGCCGCCGTCGGCCTGACCGCCGCCTTCGCCCGCGCGCTCGCCGACCGAGGGATTAGCGCCAATGTCGTAGCAGGCTTTCACCACGACCACATTTTCGTTCCTTGGCTCCGCCGTCTTGATGCAATGACCGCCTTGCAGGAGCTGTCACGTGATTGAAAACGCCCTGCAGGGATGGCTGTGGCCGCTGTAAGTCAGAATTCTGCGATGCTCAGCGCCCTCAACTCTGAAACATATCTGGCTCCATCGTCCTTTCTACCATCAGCGGTCACAACTAGCAAGAACTGTGACAAAACTCCATTCACTCAAAAATGCAAGCACTTGATTAAATCTTATGCAGTTGGCCACTATGATGTTTATGCATATTGTGTTACGCAAGTGTGCTTTCTTCCTCCTCGCAGATCTATCAACTTTTGTACCATACCAAACATATCCAACCACTACCATTAGCTTTGTACTCTAAACCACAAACATCCACCTACAGGGTCACCACAGCATACCACAATGCATCATGACAACGGAAATCTTCACTGTTGTAATCATCTTACCGCACCGCTCACAGAGCCATGAGGTGAACTACTTCAGTTTTGCACCACAAGAAGGAGTTCCAATTTACATGAACACACTTGAATTTGGTATCAAAAGATAATGTATTAAAGATGCTTTCATTGTTACTCATAATATTTCGATTATCTGTGTGATGGTTAAGCATGGTGCCTTCTTCTAAACTGCATAATATGAAGCATCTTAGTGCCCCCATAAAATTGAATTCTATCAAATACAACAATGTCATAACAAGTACCAATTTGAGATTGGATGCAACCCATCAGATGTACAAGGTGGTTAATCTGCAAGACGACAATGAACAAGCTGAACTCCTACATGTGAACCACTCTAAACCAAAAATACCAAAGATCTCTTTGTGCACAATGAAATCACACTTCTGTAAATATATGAAGCATTCTTCCCACTCCCTCCAATGGAGAAGCAGAGATTCTGTCAATGCTGGGAAAACAGACACAAGCAAGATCGGGTAGGTAATCAAGTGGTTGATAAACAGTTCTTTCTGTGCAGCATCAAAAGACTGAAAAATATGGAGCTCATGTAAAAGACATGGAAACTTATGTTTGTGGTCGGCTCCGTCTTAAGCCAAGCATGGACTATTAATGTGCCAGATATAAAGAAATTGCATGAGATGGCATGGAACACCATAGCTGTTTAGTAAGGCTTGACTATAGTATTAAGGTTACACTCCAACAACCCAAACTCTGTGCAACAAGATAAAATGCTGGCCAAATCAAGATAATAGTGATACAATAACAAGCAGAAAACAATACACATGCATTTGCACCACTACAGGTTACTTTAACAAATTTTATTTGTAGTATTATTGACCTTTTGTGCGGACTTTATGACTGGAATCATCACTCAAACAAGATTGGTTTTGGTGCAGAGTTGAGTCAGACGGAAAATCATTGAGTGCCATAATTTGTCAGATTTATTTAGCTTTTGTCATTGGCGTGCAGAAGTTCGGAAGTGCTTGTGTCACCAGAAATGATTCACCTGGAGTGAGCAACAAGGGAATTCATAAGTTCTACAGAGACATCATTATCTAACAAATAATGTAGAACAACATGAAATGAAAGTATATTAGACCCATTGTACCAGAGGTTAGTCAGAGCAGAAATAAAATGATATCAAATCCACCTTAGTCACAACAGGATATAAAAAAATATGTATAGCAACCGTAAAAGCACAAGGTGATACTTTTTCGTGACTAACAATTTTGTCACAGGCAAGGGTAATTAAATTGGGTCATCATGGGTGTGTCTATTACATAAAAACATCCCATCAATTCCCTGTATTTTTACAACTATGCCCCATGCTGTCGTAGCTGCAGTCTAGTCTTGACATGAATTATCCATCAGAGACCATGGCCACTGTATAGTATGCAAACAGTTACGAATATACTTGTTTCATTTTGCTTTGTTGACTCACATTTTTAGTAAAAAATTGGTTTCATTGTCATGTCGCACCACACTGTGGACTATTTCTCTGCTCCCAGATGGTCTCAGAAATCACAACCAGCTCCTACTCCCAGCAAAAACTTATTCTAACTGATGATAAGTTCATTTGTCTTTATTTGTTTTGCTGTTTTGATTGAAAGTTATTGTTGGTATTATGTCTCACTGCCTCATTGACTATTTCTCTGTTTCCATGTCATCTCCACAACTACATCCACCTCTCATGTGCATCTATGAACATCCTATTCAAATAAGCGTTCACAAGGAAAGGTGTGAATATGATTGTGTTGGTCCTTTTTAATGTGCAAGTGTTCATGAAAAGGTTTTTTTCATAGCCACTTTTTACTATTGGGCCCATCAAGGAGTTTGAAACCAGACCGAATCTGGAAACACCACTGCTACCTCCCGACTGTCAATTAGAAAGCAATCACGGTAATAATTTGTTTATTTGTCTCAACACAAACCCTGACATCCCTGTCCCAGTGAAAATCTGAAGCAGCCATCCCTGCCAACCCCATGCCACCACCAACAGCATCAGGGACCACAAGGTAGGACACATGATATTCCTGTTTAACACTTCTCCATTTTTTTGCCACAACTCAATTGTTTTTAAGTAATGAGTTCACTTCCTCTGGTGCAATAGTGACATCCCAGCACCCAGCCATAATCTGGAGAGGCAACATCCATGCTCCCTGTGGCAACAACAATAGCCAGAAAGCGAAAAGTAGGATAGTTCTGCTTTCCATATTTTTAAATTTTTTGGAACAGCTGACAATTATTTTCATTATAGCAGTTTACTAACATCACACCATTCAGCTGAAAGGCAGGGGATTTACTTTCAGTGCTGAATAGTACTTTATGGAGGCGTTATTTTATATTTATTGTCGCATTTGGTCGCTTTCTACAAATGGTCGCAAGACAAATGGCCTATATAATATATTTAATCATAGTTTGGGAACACCCAAACAAGATTCAAATATTTTTGATTATTAAACTGTAGTAATATATCTATTAATGTCCGTATACATTAGAAGAGGTTGCTTAAATTGAAAATCGCTTGACACTGTATATTGATTTTTAGGAAACCGGCGAATTTTGAACAAATCGACGAAATTTGATAATGTTATTTTTTCATTTATGGCTGTATATCAAAATAGAAACCTCCCCGCCAACATGCACACACCAAGCGTGCGCGCCTCAAAAAACAAATGAACCCGTTATGTACATAACGACGACCTTCCGCGCCCACATTTCTGTTGCTAGAAGTAAGGGTTTATATATATAACATTCGTGAAGCCCCCCCTCACAACCATGGCGACCGACGACGAAACCAAGAAGAACTCACCCAACGACTGGTCTTTTGTTGCGGAGGAAATACAAAGCGAGGACGAAGATAGTAGCGGCAACTACAGAGCCGACACCATGCTTTGTTTCCTCAAGCACGGAACGCTTGCTCTCACGTTCCACGCCAACACCAATGGCGGCATCGTGTGCAGCAAGTGCTTCCAATTTATGAAGCCGGGGAGCTTCGCCTTACACTGCGACAAGTGTAACAAGCAACCGGCGCCATCCGCCAAGGTCGTACAAGAGTGGGCGGACTCCGACAAGAAGTGGGCCAACCTAAAACGTGAGTTCCCCCAAGAGTTCGCCGACAAGACCAGGGTGAAGATCGCCCAGCGTGATGGAGTGTCAGCGTACGTCATTCACCCACACCTATATTTGGGGAAGACGGCCAGCACAATTACCCTCAAGACCATCTGCATCACAGATGGATGCACCCACGTCTGCGCATTCAACGCGCTCCACCGGCACTTCAAAAGTTGCCACATGAACAAGTTGTACTCCGTCTTGCCTGCAGACATTATAGAGGCACCGACGACCAACAACATCGAGGACAGCTCTGAAAATGAGGAGAACGCGAGCGAGGAAGCTTCCGATTCTGCGAGCGCCAAAGATAACGAAGAGGTTGCTGAGAATGTGGAGGGAAGAAACGATGAAGCCGGTGTTGAGGGGACGGCAAACCAACATGACGACAACACTGAAAAAAACAACGAATATGACGGAGAAGAGGAAAAGAATAGCAATGAAGATAACAGGGATGACAAAGCAGGATCAAACGATTAGGCGGGAGAGGGAAAACTCAATGAGAACGTCACGGAAGGCGGGGAGGACACTGCTGCAGGCACGCACGACATGGACTGCGAGCCTTTCGAGGCGGATTAGGCCCATCGGACGATGACACGGAGATAGCGCAGGGAGAGAATCAGGACAGCACGGCTCATGCAAATAACAAACAAAATGACACTGAGATGGTGCAGGGAGAAATTCAGGACAGCGTCGCTCATGAAAAAAAAAGAGAGAGGTGTAAAAGCACCAGTAAGGAAGAGCTCAGGAGTCTGCCGCGCACCGAAGCGATACTAACAGAGCAGTGGCGTGGGGGGGGGGGGACATGAGGGCGATAACAACGATCCGACAAAGGGGAATACAATTTATGTTATATTAATTGTTTAAAAATGAGGTCAATATTGCATGAAATGGAGTCCACTAGTTCTGTGTTATGGATATAATCTTATAATGTTTATAACATTATACCAACAGCCCCCGCTCAATTGGGTAGTGACACATACAAAGAACTGCAATGTTATATATATAATTGTGTGATATAGTTAACATATAGGGTAGTGGGACAGCGTAACATGGGATTATGTATATACCAATGTGATATTTGTGTCACCACGGGTACAGCACGCACAAACAAAGCGTAATATAAGACTGGATGATTAGAAGTGTACAGGGCAGTTTAGGCGGGAACTTATTAACGGACGAAAAACGGCCGAAATCGCGAAAATCACAAATCGCAGTCATGGACATGGGCGAAATCCAGATCGTCTGTACTGACGTTCTGTGGCATTCATTTGTCAGCGATCGTGACAGTTTGTCTTTTCGTTGTGGCCAAAATAGACGTGATCAGAGTTACTTCATTTACGTATGTCGATAAAAAAAATTTTTGGCCCGTACTTCTACATTTTTACCCGTTCGAATCCCGTTGTTGTAGTGTAGATACGAGCTCTCTTCGTAACGTAGCACGTTGTGGTGTTGTGAGAAAAAACCCGTAGTGATAAAAATTAATTTTTACGATATCTCAATTCCAGGTATGAAAAAAAGGGCCGTCTGTCCGACACGAAACATTTGGACATAAAGAGTGTGCCCTGTACAGTTCTAATCATCCAGTCTTATATATATTACCACTGTGAAATAAATAAGAACATACGTAGGGCGCGTACACGTGGTTAATTTAGATGAAACGACCCATGTTATAGATATTTAAAAAGTTCATTTCGCATTTACAGCGTGAATGTCTCATTTAGTTCAATATGGGCGTATTTGTTTTACGCGACTGCACGAGAGTTGTTCTTTCTTTCTTTTAAAAATCCAGAAGGTAACACGCGTAGCACACGTGAGCCAATAGGGGAGGGGGGGAAACGGTCACATGTACAACTATGTTAAGTATATACCATCGAACATCCGCAAGTGACCGTTATGTTCAGAACAAGCAAGTCCCCGATCACTTCTCAGCACGTCATTTTTTGTACCTCGTAACTGCAAAACAACCATGATGCGACCGGGAGCGGACGACGGAAAAGGGTAAGAACCGAATTTAAGGCAATAAAAATCGCGACACCAATATTTTCACCTTTTTGAATGAATAAAGTCTCACTGAGTAACATGTTTGATCAAAGCATCGCGAGGGGGCAACGCGTAGACGGCGGCGATAAAGGAGACGATGATGCGTCGTCAAAGGAAAATGCCAAGCCCAACGCAATTGTTGTTATCAACCCCTACAGGAAGAATGGGAACGGGAGCCAAGCAGCAACTGTGAGAAATCCCTACAAGAAGGCAAATGCAACGAATGCAGCGAGTTATGAGAAACAGCAATGGGGGATGGCCAACAAAAAGGTGCGCAAGAACATATCTAATCATCGTGACGTCACGGTTCTCAGATGCTCAATGTGTGACCATGTTTTTTACAGGGGATATTGGCAGCTAATCGTGAGAGCGAGGCTGCGAAAATATGCGCTAAAATATTGGAGGCAAGCACATTTCGTAATTGTTTCCCCCGTTGTTTTGCCTGACAATATATAACAAGATGATGTATGTAACGTTCCATTTAAACACGCAAAACCATCAGGTCACACTGGACGGACGGTCGTGTTTCTTGCAGGAAGGCAAGCCAGAGATCACAGACTATGACAATGTAGCGGTCTCTGCTGGTGTCTTGGAGGTGAGCATTAGGTTTTCTGTATTGCCCGCAGTTGATGTCAAGACATAACACAATTATGTATATTACCGACATAACTGATCAAGCCAAATGACCAACGCTTGCAATCGGGGAACACAAAATGGGCCAACGAAGAGGGACGAAAAATTATCGCAAACCATGGAGGCTTTTCATGTCTGTTGTTTTGTTTGTGTTTGTACTGATTCATTTTCATTGTTTGTTCCTACCAAGGAAAATAAAAAGCACTAAATATCAATGTAACCTGAGAAATTTCTAAAGATGTTAAAATGGGCAGTGAGTAGGGACAAGCATCATGCAGATGAAAAGTGCCTCCGACGAGATGCAAAAACTTGCGGGAACATAGTACGAAACTCTACCTTGACGTATTAGGGTAACTTTGTTAGGATACCAATTCTTTTTCACCGTGCTAAAAGCACTAACAACAAGACACTACATAAGTAACAGTAAATGTATCTTTTGTACATTTCCAATATCTTATAATCTGGACTTTAATGCATAGGACGACACCCATTGATTTGGCTTCAAAGAAATATGTGACTTTATGTTCCTCATTTTTCGAGTGGAAGGCTCAGGTATTTTAAACAACCATGTGCTTCCACATTCTTTTCCTTTTTCCTGTTTACATTGTGAAAAAAATAAAACTTAAAATGAGGTGCAACACTCCAGTTTTCAAAATTCATAAAATTGAAGGATCTGCTTGTTCTTGTCATTTAAGGGTGTGCAACCTAAAAAGCACTGTACTCATTTTTTACCACAGTGGATACAAATATGTGTCAAGTCAAATCAGCCAGGACTAACCCATTTAGTGGATTGAAAAAGAAAAATATATGACTACTCTGATAATATAACATCTTCGTGTTATTAATACAACACTTGGCACAGCTCAAAAAAATGGATAGAAACAAACAAAGAACATGCTTTGAATGTAATTCGGTATTATTGTTTTCTACTTATATTTAGCATTAGGGGTGACCCTACATATGTTACAATTTCTTTAGTGTCAGTCCCTTGCACACTCTCCTCCTCCTCCTCCTCCTCCTCCTTGTTCTTTTTCTTTTTCTTTTTTTCTTTTTTTCTTTTTTTCTTTTTTTCTTTTTTTCTTTTTTTCTTTTTCTTCTTTGTCTTCTTTGTCTTCTTTGTCTTCTTTGTCTTCTTTGTCTTCTTTGTCTTCTTTGTCTTCTTTGTCTTCTTTTTCTTCTTTTTCTTCTTTTTCTTCTTTTTCTTTTTCTTTTTCTTTTTCTTCTTCTTCTTCTTCTTCTTCTTCTTCTTCTTCTTTTTCTTTTTCTTTTTCTTCTTCTTCTTCTTCTTCTTCTTCTTCTTCTTCTTCTTCTTCTTCTTCTTCTACTTCTTCTTCTTCTTCTTCTTCTTCTTCTTCCTCCATTTCTTCTTCCATTTCTTCTTCCATTTCTTCTTCCATGTGAGATAATCGTTTTTCAAACAGGTGAAGATGCAGAACATGAACAACAAAAAGCATGAGTGGAACAAAAACCTTAAATTGTTTCTCGTTCTCGTTCTCTTCTCCTGTGTCCCTGAGATAATTTTTTTACATCTAGAGGCATAAAGGGTACACCAAAAAAACCCAACTCATCCTTTAACAATCCTTTTTCACAAAACAGAGGAACTCTCCACGTCCACTCCCACTCCCAACACCCTCAAATTCAAAACCTACACAAGAAAAGGTATCTCTTGAACGGATCTTTTCAACCAAGCCCCGGCTTATTCAAATTCCATGACGGCATTTCTGGGACCCGTTCCCGTTCCGACGAAAAAAATTCCCCATTCAGATTCAACAATTATTGTTATGGCATGCCATTGAAGAATCGTACGATATGGTGTGGAGTGTTTGTCTCTCACATGTCTCGATGGTACGCCGACGGTTGAGAATTCACGAGACCGAACGAATAATAGTAGGTGAGGTAGGTGAGAAGCGATGGCTAACAGAGAAGCCATTAGGGGGCAATCATCCCTACTGAAACGTTGCGGTGTACTTGCTGATTTCGTGTGGATGACTATGGAGAAAGTAAGGTGCGAGCAAGACTAGAGGATTACCCTTTTCTCATGGCCGTGCGCACCGCCAGTAGTCATCGGTTTGAAACGTGTGTATGGAAACTGCACGCCGCTGTGGACTGTGTGTTATTTCGTTGGGGGAAAAGGGAGGCAGGTCCTCGCCATGTCATTCCCAGTGGCTCCTTTGGACTGAATGTCAGATGATGCTTCGGTCGGTGGTTGTAAATTTTGTTGGTTGACGTCGTGTTTTCAAATTGATTTGAGTTCCAGTTGCAACGCCAGTCTGCCACTTTATTTTTCATTATTTTCGAATTCGCTCTGCGTCATTCCATCGAGTTGCTAACCGTTGCCCTTTTCCACACTGCCTCGTCGATACCAATTTCAGAGAAGCTACGTCGTGACACCGACAACTGTCGCAGGTGAACCTTTGCCGCATTGATCGAGCACAGATTGACTGCACATCGACGCCCCTTGCCGTAGCTCCAGCTTTCGAATCATCACGAATCTACCCCAAAACAAAAGAATGAGTGTCGGCGACGATGACTTTGGAGCCTTTCTCGATTTGCCCGACATTACGCCGGACTTGAATCGTCTCGATCGACCCACAGAGAGTCCCACGTCGCTACTCACTGTCTTGACAAACAGTCCCACTGGCGGGGCGATCAGCACTCCCGCTCCGTCATTCGCCGCGACGACATCAACGCCCACGGATCAAGCGAGCACCTTGAGCACTACGAATGAGCCTTCGCCGTCTCCAACGTCCGCAAACAGCGAAGCACTCGTTTCGACGCCGCTACCAACGATCGAAGTCTTGTCTCCCTCCAACAACGACGGCGGTGCCGATTTAACGAGTCCCCCTCCCACTGTACCGTCCTCGTCTCAAGAAGAGCTCATACAAGAAAAATCGTACTTCTCCTGTCCCGCGCCGGCACCACAAACCGTAACAAGTCGAGATGACAACGGAGTCCCCGTAGACATTGTCATTGATCCTCCCGTTGCCTCGTGTCATGTCAGCTACGATTTTGAATTGCAAGTGACCAATCACTCCTACACTGTCACAACCGCATCGTCATCATCGTCAGGCTCCGGCATGATGATGACGAATGAAACAAACATTCTGGCATACATTGAATCCTTACTCCCCGGCATCGAAGATCGATTGGGCGACGTGGTAGCCAATTACCTCATGTTGCATACCGAGTACAGCGCGGATATGACGACGTGCGGAGGATACATTGTTACCGAGTTTCAAAGGGAGAGAATGCTGCTGCAACACCACGAACAACACCAACAACAACATCCGGGGAGGAAACGGCTTCGTTCCGAGGACACTTCCTCCTCCTCTGAATTGACCAAAATTATTTCATTGACGGGAGAAGAATACCAAATCGATCCGGTCAATGAATGCGATCCCCCCGATCGAACATGTTACGTCGTCAACGGAAAAATGAATGCCACATACGTCGGATACGATGAACCGGGAGTCAAATCGTCGGTTTCTCGTCTGGTCAAGAGAGAAATGGACAAGAGCCAAAGCAATGGTCCCAGCCTCCGCGAATATAGCTACGGCATGAGATACATTGGTCCATCCAACAATGTAGGTGAGGACATGCCGGCGCAGTCGTCTCCCGTGACGCCCTCGGCCATTCTTAGTGCGGAAGACATCATGAATACCATTCCGGACAATGTGAACTTTCATCCTACACCCATTGGGATTGGGATTATTGCCGCTCTGGCGGCGGCGTTTGTCATGGCGTGTTATGCTCGATTTTCGAAGGAGGATGGGGAGTTGAAAGAGGAGGTGATTGAGGAGATTCAGGTGGCGAAGCACAAGATGAGACGGAGGAAGAATAGGAAGAAGCATATGGGAGATGATGAATTGCTGGTGGAAGATAATGGTAACAGTGAAGCGAATAGTAGTTTGGGGTATGATTTAGAATCGGTGGCGATTGATGTCAAGAGCGGAGGGGTGGACGACGAAGAAGCCGTGGAGATTCAGGAAACGTACTCGTTTGGGCATACTGCGGCTGTGGAGCACATGACTCGCAGCGAGAAGGGCGGCAAGTCCACATACAGTTTGGCAGAGGCGGTCAGGACTATACCCCGGCCGGAACCTAATGGAAGTGGCAGTCGCGACATTCGAAAGAAGAATTCTCCGAAAAAAATTGCTGCGTCGAGGGCTGCAAAACTCGCCTCAGAAATCTCTGCCGACGTTCGAATGATCTCGGGATGTCAAGACTCCCAAACTTCGGCCGACGCCAATATTACTGCGTTTGAATTGCCGAATCCTCAAGGACGAGCGGGTGGTGCCTGCACCGCGGCGTTGTTGCAAGTTCTGTACAAGGGGCACAAGACGTCAGCGAAGAAAAGCTGGGCAGAAGTCCTGCGCGAGATGAGAGGTAATCTAGCGAGCAAAGGATACGATCAGATTCCGCAGTTGACGTGCTCTAGGATCATTGATGTGAACGGACCGATGGATATCGTGCCGAAGCACTCAACTGGTACAAAGCGCGCCGTATTGATTGGGATCAATTATACTGGTCAAAGCGGGGCATTGTCGGGATGTCACAATGATATCAAACACATTGCTCAGTATTTGCAAAAGGTGCATGGATTTTGTAAGCAAAACATGACTCTACTCCTTGACAATGGAAAGGACCAGGAGCCGAATTATTCCAATATAATCATGGCGTTGGAAAGGGTTGCGCGTGAAAGTAGGCCAGGTGATACTGTTTGGTTTCATTACTCTGGACACGGAGGTCGGCTTCCCGATAACTCCAATGAGGAACAAGATGGTTACGATGAAACGATTATCCCGTTGGACTTTAAGAGGCGTGGTCAAATTCGGGATGATGATTTACTCAAATATTTTGTCAAGCCCATGAAGAGGGGTGTTACTGTGAATTGCGTAATGGATTGTTGTCACAGTGGTACTGTCCTCGATCTGCCCTATCAGTTCCTTGCTGATGGAGAGCACCGCAACATGGAAGCTAACAACAAGTTCTCCAGGAACACCGCCAAGACCACTGTCCGCAGCCCATCCGGCAGTGCTGCCATTCTTCAAGACTTGGAGGCAACAAGTCGTACAAGTCCCACGTCTCGTGGAAGTCCCAGAAGGGCCGATTCCCTTGCCATTCCAAAATTGCCATCGGTTCCCGAAACAGATCTCCCACCTCCAATACATGATACACCGTCACACCGATCAAAGGTTTCGCGACTGATTTCTCCAACATCAGTGAATGAAATTAATCTTTTTCCAAAGAATCATTCTGTAGTTATGTTGAGGAATTCTGAAGGAGAAGAACAGTGGGAGGTTTAGTTTGCTTGTAGAAAGTTATGTTGAAGTGGAGCATATAAGTGTGATTGGTGTTTTCAGGTAGAAAGTAATAGATTTTATTAGACTCTTCATTTTCTATTTTGCAAAAACATGACCCTCTTCTGAGGCAATCTTCCAAAGTATGACAAGTATGTACATCCTAAATGTATGGATCTCAACAGTAGATGATAAGTATGATCAACTCAGCTTGAAGATTACGAACTATTCCTTGCAGCTTTGCACTGCTTCATTGTTTTGTTTGTTTCGTTTTATGATTTGGGCTCCCTGCATGTTAACTTTGGCTAATTCTATAACGAAGTATGGCACTGCGATCATTCTCACGTCCAAGGTTCGGCTATTTATATCATAGCTTGTGCATGAAGATTTTTATTAAGTTCCTCATTTTTAGTCATCGCACTCTAGTCTATGATAAGAAGGAAAAGTGCTGTCTACCAAAAAACAACGTCTCGCGCCTAGTCACTAGTCACTGTCAAAAGCCTTCTCCAATTCTTCTCCGTGAAGAATGTTATCATAACTATTTCCCACTAACGCCAATGCTGCTTCTTGATCATCGGGCAAATAATCCGACAAGGTGGGACTGTGTCTACTCGCGGTGGAGTTTGTTGCATAATTGTTCACACCAGAAGCACTCTCTGTCATTTGAGAAAGGTTGGACATGTACCAGTGTCTCTGTGTGGTACCGGTGGCTTGGGTTGAGGTACTATCCTGTGGCTGAATGAGGGATTCAAGAGTGCAAGAGAAGTGAGATAGAGAATATGACATCAATCTTTTGGATGCCTAAATAAGAGGGCTTGTGATCTTTGTTTAAGATGTCACCCACCTTCATTTCTACTTCAACTTCCATCGCTGTTTCCGTTTCGCAAAACCGCGAACCTATGGAATATTTTCGCTGCGAATTGTCACCACTGTCATCTTCTTTACTGGCACCGAGAGCCTCATTATTGTCTGCAATCTCATTGCTCTTGTCATGCTCCTTATGCTTCCTCTTTTGGGTTTCAACCGCATCCTTGCCATACATTGCTTTGTATGCAGCCAAATCCCTCCGATATCTCTCAAGCTCGTCAGCAGCAATCATTTCGCAATACTGCTTCGTTTCGGCATCGGCAGCTTTCCATCGATGTGAGATTTCTTTCGTTAAGTCATTGAATGATATCACACCGTGCTTTTCGTGCTTGCTTCTCTTCACCCTGTTCATGCCCACTACAAACCAATTGGATGGAAGGACGACGTCACGATACCTTGCCGGTCTCGTCGATGCATATGGATCCGTGTTGCCGTCACTCGGAGCGTCTGGAGGGATGGACGCTGGTTTTTGGTTCTGCTGGACTATGTAATTCCTTTCGAGTATAGCGAAGAGGTTGTATCTGGTCAACGGCCGCTGCGGCTTGGGCGGAGAACTCCCGTGGATGTTTGTTGATGTGAGTTGCTCTTGTGACATGATACCAATCAATAAGCATTCTCCACATCGTTATAAAGGATCATCCATAATCTGAGTGAAATGGAAACGAGAATGAGCTCAGATGGGCTCACACAATTGTATCGTACCTTGCCGTGACCTCGCCGTTTGCTGACTGAAGGGGCATGATTTAGTGAGAAACTTCGAGAAACTGGGTGATTTCCTTGCCCATTCCAAATTGACTATAGGGGTCTACGGAGCCTACCTGGTGAATGGTATTGTAAATGCAGGGTAGATGCCTCTATATCATGTGCACAGCACTTGCGCGCCTTCGGACGTCAAGGCTTTTCAAAAGTATCCCGGGCCTCTTTCCTATCTCATTTCCCCTCTCGTCTCGATCACGAGGGACAAAGTTCGGCGTGTTGGAGCAGAGGTTAAGCAGTGCAAAATGCGTCGAATGGATTTCATGGTTACAATCTTGTCAGCACGCCACCATCCGCTCCGCACAATCCGTCATTTTCCAATCGATGTCATTACCAGGCTATAGAGTTTTGCTTTGCAAATAATGTTATCGGGTTCGTAGTCACTGATTGCGGGGAGAAGGATACACGCCTGAGCGATGTGATGGGCGTCGCACGCCACTGGCGCATATTGTGTTGTGTTGAGAAAGCCCACGGTCGGTCGAGTTCACTCCTCCACGTTGTCGATGAGGATTGGAGTCATCGAGAGTTTAGTGTGTTTACACCTGTGCAATTATTTCATCATCGACCAGTGCCTAATGTCAAGCGTCCATGGAGAACATTGATGGCAAATTTTAATCGTAACTGACGACTGGGTTAATAGCAAGTTGTCGAGTCCGTCGCGGAAAACGCTCAGGTCGTAATATCTGACAGCAATCTTCTGTAGGGTTACCTTTGGGTTGAGGGGCACGAGCCTTTTGAGTAGGGGATTGACACAACAATTGGTTAACGAGCAAAGAAAGGATCCACACAAGTCGCCTGAATCAATCATCCTTCCATGAAGTTCCCACTTCAAAGCCAACAGGAATTGCCGCGTTCGATACATCAAACATACTTTTCTATCTTTTTTTAGTCGATGGGGGAAATTCATTGGTGAAACTTCCCATATACACAAAACAATCTTAAGGCAAAGAATCGGCACCTACCTGCATGCAGAAGAGTTTCCAATGCAAACTTAATCATGCTTTCCTCTTTGGCGATGTTAACTCATTCAATCCCGGGATGTAACGCATCCTTAAAAGGGGGAGGAGAAGAAATCCTCTCGTAAATTCGCATCGATAGGTATAATGATTCGGTATCAGTCCTCTTGAGTTGTCCTCACAATCATACTGCATGTTACTTGGCCACTTCACAATACATTTCGAAGACCAGGGACGTGCGCGTGGGAAGTCTATCTCTGTAATAGGTCGAGGGCCCGAAAACTGCTGTTATTACGAAAGATCAGCAGGGCCTCTATGATTGTGCAAACTTTGGCCATATGATGACTTTGAGCTTACACAAACGCAAAGATGCGACAAGATCGAACCGACAAAAAGAAGATGTGATGATATCTGGCGGCAATGTCCAATCGTGTTTCGCGTGGTTCTGTGATTGGATTGAATTGCAAGTCAAGAACATGACCTGACTTGGTAGTAACAGCACCGCGACGACTCTTGGCACCTATTGCATGACCTCAACCCTTCAGGTTGATTCGAAACTCATCCTGCTTTGCAGAACACCTCTGTTAACTTGAGGAAAATCGAAACAAATCAAAGAAAGGTGGCCGAGCTGGCGCATCGCATAGGTGGGATGGTTTTTTGGTAATCTATCCACGAAGACACTCGGAATACGATTAATAATGATGCTGGATGCTGGTACGTTCCTTTGTTGATGTACAAGTGGGATTGGAAGATCGTTGCCTCGAGGACCCACCATTTTTTATTGAACGTACTCTGGAGGACAGGGTCAAAAAAGGAGACAGGAGACAACACGAAACTTTGGAGAGCAATTCTTTCCCGATGACTAGGCAATTTGCCATGTTATGAACAGCTATCGTACTGGCACCCTCGGCTCAGGCAATGCACGCTGAACCAGGCGAAACAGACAACCCACCACACTGTTCATGGCTAATTGATTCTTACCTGATTCTATACCTCTACCGGTAGTGAGGGTACGGGGTGATCACAGAATCTGGAATCAGAGAATGCCGAAATAGTTTTTGTTCTTGTCATAAATGAAGTATCGCGTGTTTAGTTGTGTATTCGTATTTCGTTTATTTTTTATTGGTAAAATTCCTTTGGGTCGAACACTCCGAATAATATAAACACGTTTAATTAGGAAGCGCAATGCCACTTCACTTGAGAGATGACACAGCCACTGACAGGATAAAAAATATATCTACTAAAACTTCATTAGTTCTACTTCCACTACACGATCAGAAATACAAGATTTTCACATGTTAGTCATGATTGATCCCATACCTTTATAGTCTCACTGTCATCATTCTACGTTCAAGAGTCGAATACTCAGCTCGGAATGAAGTGTCAATGTTGTGCACCAAGACGCTTTAACTAGCGCGTCAATTGTCGCCATAACACTTTCTTCTGCAAGAATGGAAATTGAAAAATGCCTGCATCTACCTAAGACAAAGAATGTTCCTAGTCACTGTCGAAAGCCTTCTCCAATTCATCTCGAGGAAGAATATTATCATAATTGTTTCCCACTAATGCCAGTGCTGCTTCCTGATCGTCCGGCAAATAATCCGACAAGGTACGAATGTGTCTCCGTCTGTTGCTGGAGCACGTTGAATAATTATTTTCCCCAGAATTGCTCTGTTTCATTTGCGTTTGAAAGGGGTTCCAGATGGGCAAGTGCTTCTGAGGAGTGGCTTGGCCTGGAGTGTGCTGTCGGTTGATCAGGATTAGAACACGTGGTGAATGAGTGAAATGAGAATGTGCTCTGATAAGCGTTTCAATGCCAAAGTAAAGAGCATCCTTTAATAGATAAGCAAAATACACACCTTCACCCCCACCATGTCACTGAGAGGTTCATTATACTCTGCGATGCAGTTGGTCTCACACTTATTCTTGTGTGTTAGTTTTTCGGCATGGGCCACATTCTCGCCATACATTGCTTTGTATGCAGCCAAATCCCTTCGATATCTCTCAAGCTCATCAGCAGCAATCCTTTCGCAATACTGCTTCGTTTCGGCATCGACTGATTTCCATTGGAGGGATATTTCTTTCGTTAAGTCATTGAATGATATCACGCCGTGCTTTTTATGCTTGCTTCTCTTCACCCTGTTCATGCCCACCACGAACCAATTGGATGGAAGGACGACGTCACGATACCTTGCCGGTCTCGTCGATGCGTATGGATCGGTGTTGCTGTCACTAGCAGTGTTAGAGGAAATTGCTGCTTGCTTCTGGTTCTGCTGCACAATGTAATTCCTTTCGAGTATAGCGAAGAGGTTGTATACGGTCAACGGCCGCTGCGGCTTGGGCAGGATGCTCCTCTTAGTGTCAGTTGAAAGTTTTAATGTCAGTTGATACTGAGACATGATTATTACAGGCCAGAATATCCTCCACAGCTAAAATGGACGAGGCGAGAGATTGGGAAGAGTTGTAATGTGTTGGCATTCGCAAAATATTTTGTTGGTGTGGCGATGTCGCTTGTGTCCTTTGATCATTGACCGGCGCCGTACATCGTAAATCGTAGTCTCAGGTTCACGCAATGATGACGTTCTACCATTGCCAGTTGTCGAGTCCGACTTCAAAAAATCCCACCGCGATATCATACAAAGCTGGGGTTGAAACGCGTCAACCCTTTGGAAAGAAACATGATTGCGTTTTGCTTGAAACAATCGTAACAAATTGGCATTTCTATCATCCACATCTTAGAATCATGATATCCGATTCAATTTTGTAGCTCAAGGGAGGAGCCAAATGCAGTGGTGATTCTCGCTTGAACAAAACATCAGGACGGTAAGTTTAATATGTTTTCATAGTGCTCGCCATGACATTTCTCTGCACATGAACATAGAGACATATAGCTCGTCATTGATTCTTGCTTTCTCCCTTCTTGTGAACTCTGTTTTTCATTTTCGAAACGAAAGAACTCTTGAGTTGCATACGTGGGTCCTGTCAGTCCTAGTGTCACTCCACTTGTCCATATTCATTAAGGCCATTCTCAATAATGCAGACGACCAGCGAGGCGCCATACGTGAGCCTGTCTTCTCGACGCCATTAAGGGTTTGGAAGGATTCTGTCTCATACGGAAGGCAGACACTTGACGCCCCCCTTATAATATTTCTTGTATGCGATGAAGTGTTGGATCAAACTGCGGGCGTATAAACCGCCTAAGATCGATCGTCCAGATTCGGTTACGTCAAAACTCAAAAAACCCACGTATGGTTCAAGATCATTTGTTTGGATCTTAGATGAGTTGGAGTTTCTCTCAGCGATCGCTTTTCAATGTGATACAGGTAAAGCCACAGATACTCAGTATACATGGGACGCCCGCAACCTGGCTTCCGGCTCATATTGATATACGCATGGAATCATTAAAGGAACAAACTCGGTCAGCAGGCTTGGATCAAAGCGCAGCTATCACGCCGGTTCTCGGGCTGTAGGCCACTAAACAATGCAACATTGTACATCAGATACATGCTGGTTACGGCTGGGAATGATTCTAAAGTGGAAAATCAAGCTAGCTATAGTCAGGAGGGGTTTGGATTGGTTCGCCCTGTATGTCATTACTTGCTAGTGTAGACCACAGATGAAGGAAAGGGAGACTAATAGAAGATGTTAGAGGAACAAACAAAATGGAAAAGCAGTGATCCGCCTTCATAGACTTCTTACAGTTGATCAGCCACGAGACGTAGCTGGTGGTAAGGTGATGACGGCCTGCGATAGCATCCCAATGTAAGCGCAGCATGTTGTCTCCTGGGTGCCATAGAAACAGCATAGAAACTTCCTTGGGTAGTCCAATCCCAGAAAAAATGAAGAGAAGAGTATTATTTTTGTGAGGGGTATTTTTGTTATGGACCATTCTCGAATTCTATAAGATTAGAAGGGATGTCAGAATAATAATATTTGGCCTCACGTGTGTTAGAAGACATTGAGAAAACTTCGGAGCTTTCCGGTTTTCAAGCGTAAAAAGTTAAAGTGCCAATTGCATGAAACTTCTAGGGTACAAAACGTATTACTTACGTGACTTGTGGTATGAGAACATGTTGTGCATTTTCCCGGGGTCATGAATATTATTTTGCATAGTTCACTCTACGACCTTGGGACATTACCAGCGACGTCACATGATGGTTGAGGTGGTAAGAATTCACATATATCCCAACAGTTTCGAAAAGGGTGACTTTTTGTCACCCTTTTTGTAGATTCTGTACCAGAGACTATGTGTACTCAAAAGGGTGACAAAAAGTCACCCTTTTCGTACGATTCCTACGTAAAAACGAGCTGTGTGCGACCTCCCGCAAAACAATATCTCTGTGCGAGGTCGTAAGGTGTGCGCCATCAAATTAATTCCAAACTCGAATTGGATACTCACGCGCAATACAGACAATGGAAGTAATTCAAAAATTGGTGACAAAAAGTCACCCTTTTGAAATGGCCAATTAGCAGCGGGAAAAGGGTTGACTTTTTGTCACCCTTTTGAACTGTTGGGATATGTTACTAACCGTTTGTAGAACCCCCCCACGTCTATACTTTCTCCATTAGCCAATAAGTTGGCCAGGATCTCACCGTGTTAATTTAATGTTCGATTTTTGTGACGCGTCAAGACAATCGGAGTAAAAAATCCTTAATTCTTTTCAATTCCCAACCGGACAATCTATAGACTAAACGACAAAAAAGTAATTGTGTTTCCATGTTTCTCAGCAGAATGAGAGCAAAATCCATCATGAGAGTGCTGCAGCCTCATTTTGCACATCACCATGATTGTTGCCCTTTCCTGCGACGATGCCCCCAAATGCACTGACAGCACCCATTGCAACGATGCCCCCACTTCACCAATCGCTTGGCAAGATTATTGGCAACCATTTTCCCTCACTCTCAGCATCGAGTTCCAAGAAGGGCAAATAAAAACGTCTATCAACATATGTTATTGATTGAGTTGCACGTGATTTGCACACAGGTAAGTTCGCTTTGTTTTGAGTTGTTTAATGAGCACTTGATTTAAATTTAGACATGCTTGACTACTAAACATGACGCATTTTTAATGACTTTCATATTCATGTTCAAGTGTCTTCTACACGACCCCCCCTTCTGCTTCTAGTGTCGACCGAAACCATTCTTGTCGAAATCATCAGGTAAGTTACACTAATTTTCTTTTTCCAATTTGCTATTTCCATTGCACCATCATTGATCAGGTCCAATTCATCTCTTGTTAGATGATGGCTGCATTGTTGTGTATTGTATTGTTTGGGTGTTGTGTCCATTGTATTTAAATTTTGATGCATCAAGGAGCCACAGATTGAATTTCCCACAATCACAGAATACTTTTGACTGGAAGAAACCTGATGAAGTCGCATCAGGTTTGTTTGTGCATTATTGCTTCCTTTTTCGTTGCCTTTCATCAATCCACTCACCATCCTGTTCGACATGTTTTATCCAAACAAGCATGAAGCAAGCACTGGTGCTCGACAGTGCTGAATGCGTTGTTTGTTGTATCATGCTCTTGCAGCCAAATTGTTTCAACCTCAGAGATGTTTGATGTTACACCTCTCTCCTGTCCCTGTAACCCCCCATCCCCTGTGAACATGTTATGACTTAGAGACTTGTTCATTGATTTACAATTGTTCTGTGAAGCCATTGCAGTTGACTGTTGGTTTGACGTGAGGGATTTCATTATTATGTTGTTGATGGAGTGAAAATGAAACTCCAATGGTTCATCATTGAATGTCCTTGCTTCTCTCACACCTCTAACTTCACAAATATTTTTGCAACCAGTTCTCCAGCTTCACAGCCCAACATCCATTCTCCCCAGCAAACATGATGGATAACTTTTTCTATCCTCCCATTTTTCAACATCTACTCAAAACAGCAAAATGGCTGTGCATTTCACTCAGCTCACCGCTGAAAAAGCTGGTCCAATCTTCTCTCTGCGACAGTCAAATGAATTCATTCAGCCGATGATAAAATGTGATGAGGAATGTGGGGGAGCAGTAATTATCGTTACATTAAATGAAAACCACTACTTACTAATTGTAAATTGTCAACTGAATTGCTTCTTTTTCTTACTATTGTGTTTTGCCTTTGATGGAAGACCAGATAGGACATGTGCGTGTCAGTTGTGTCAGTGGTGGGGGGAGGCATTGGCGAGCATGCAGCAGCTTTGTTTACGCTGCTCAAAGTGGGATCAGTGCTCTCTGGCATTGTTGATTCATATGCATGATTGCATACATAAAGTGGAATTTGTTGCTTGAAGACACATCATAATGAGCAGACATGACACAAATGACTTGGTTTTGTTTATGATAATGGTCATATTTACTCGGAGACTCTCCTGCAAGACAGGAAAGATGGCCAAAAAACTTGCTGAACTATCAACCAAGTAGATATGGACATTATCAGGACAATAATTACAGTTATACTTGGGATTGAAAAAATGTTGAAAGTAAGGACTGGACAGTCAATAGCATCAACTCCTGCCAACAAAACATTGATAGAAGGACAAATTATAGACTTTTTGTCAATAAGTTGATTGGGTGGGTCGATACTATAAACCGTGATATTCACCACTGCAGAAGGTTTGATATTTCCGGAGGACAATTTTGTTAGCATGTTTATTCTTCTGATTTTGCTTCAGAGCAGGATGTGTTCTGTAGTTTTTATGCCAACAAAGCAGCATGCACAGATTAACAACATGAGAGAGTCTTGTTTATGGACAAATGCCCCTACTGCTGCTATTCCAAAGCCTGCTTGCAAGCAAAGATTTCAAACATTTTTGGCAAGCTATAGACAGTACTGTGGACTAGTGGCCAGACTACTTCATCAAACTCCTCTGAATTTTGTACTTTTGGGTCGTGAATAGTTGTTAGTTGTGCCTCTTGACAATGTGCCTCAAACAACAGCATTGAACCAGAATCTGATCATCTTGTGCTGTCCAACATCGAGAGTGACGTAGGCCAAGAACCTGATTGCACATGTAAGCTACCTGAGCTTCCACTTGGAAACTCTGAAAGGCTGCCTTCACATTGTGCAATGCAAAGGCAGTACCAAATCATAGGATATAAATTTCTCAGAAAATAATATCCAAAACATGGTACGCAATCTACACATATACTGGCACATCCAATATTATATTGGCACTTCCAATTCACATACTTTTGTTTAAATTGATATTGGCACCACCGGTACTTATAATGTTTCTGCAAGTATACATATTGGTTACTGAAACTGGTTAGGTCAACATTGAAACTGGCATTGTCAGTATGTATACTGTCATCTTTACCAGGTCATAGACAATGTGACATTTTTGTGTAGTCACAAAGAGTGCCATGATTATTTTGGATTGCATAGCTGTATGTTGATGATGACTGTCTTTGTATAGACATCGAAATAACCCAGAAATGACGTGTAGTTGTACCATCATCATTTGGAATGTGATATTGCTTTGAACAACTTGTCCTGATTGCGATATGATACCAAAGAGAGCTAGAGAGAGTCTTTCTGAGTTGCCAGCAGTTAAACCCCCTCCCAGAAAATCTATTCCTTCAATCTAGCAGTACATATTGTAGTATTCCCTTAAATTTAACCTAGTCTTGTAGAACTATTCCCTTTAACATCACAGTAGTCCAGAATTGACATTCTTGAAGCTCTTGAATGTCCGCTCAGTTTTCTGGATGCGACATACCCAGAACAGAACCAACTGACTTATGAATACCTATGTGAAGAGTGAAAAGCATGCTGGCTCTTGAACAAAAGTACTCTTCAAACATTTCACCCACATGAATTTGGATGATGATGTCAGTGAGATCATTTGACATGTTAAACCGGGAAAAGTAAAAAGTAAAACCATGAAATGATCTAAGCACACAGTGGAAAATTGCATTGCCGTCTTCAATCCTTGACAAGGCAGTCAGATCATTTCACCTTGTGATGAGACATCTATGTTACAAGAGGCTTCAAATGACATTGCAAGAGCAAGAGCACCATTGACACCCAAATTAAGGTACACTACTGACAGGTTCAAGTGTAGCCATGGTCAAATACATAAGCTTTCAGGATGCTACTATGGGTTGCTCCCTGAACCCTGAATGTTAAGTGGGAATTTCACATTGGGAAGAAGTCACAATCAATTTAATATTGCCATGGACTGGGAAAGTCAATGGGTGCAAGGTTGAGTTCAATGCATTGACATGCACTGATACTACTTCTAATGAAGTCAAGTCAATTCAAATTGTCAACAAGACATCCTTACACATTTGCAAGGAGTTCATGCAATAGTGTCTTGCATGGTATCCACACCCACTTTCCACTTTGTTGTATTTATGGCAAAGGTGGTAAGTTTTATTAGAGAAGCATCACAGCTGTTGCTTCAGATTTTCAGCGTTAAGGATGTACAATCCACCAGTAAAGACTCAAATCAAACTCAATTTGTGGTACATGCATGTACCAGATGCTTGAACATGTTCTGCAAACACTCATGTACAGCAATTGTCCACACAATATGACTCAAGCACAAGCTATTGTTGATCAGGCTCTAGACACTGTAATGCATGCCATGCGTACCAGGGTCACAACTACATTAGGGTATCACACCAGGAGCACTATAGCTTTCAGCAGGGATGTGGTTTTGAAGATGCCTGTCATTGCCAATTGGAAGGCAATTGCATGTTCCTGCCAACATAATGTTAATGAGAATCTACACTGAGCAAACAGGAATTGACATCAATATGTCTATGCTCCCAGCCAACACACATCCTGAAGAATGTGCTCTGCCACTACCCAACTGTGTAAGGAGTAATAACTTCTGCTATGGATACCATGAATAGGGTTCGCATCAATGATATTGATATGCAAGCATACACGGGACTCTCCCTTATTGTTGACAACTTACCACATACCCATGTGAAGATACATCCTTAGCATTGGTATATACTGAGGGTTTTGCAAGCTTTTACCTCGCCAGCTTCCAATGAATTGTCCATTGCAGAACCAAGGGTCACCATGGAGAGGAAGAGTACCATGCCTATAGTGATAGATAATGTCTCATAGGAATAAGTCATAAGGATATGGCACACATGGTGCCTACTTGCTCGGTCTTGTCTGATCTACATGTCATAAAAAACATGTTGGTTACTGTTTCTTTTTTGCTTACTCTTACTCACTCTGTAGTATAAAGATCCCCATGCCTGCAGTAAATTAATGTAAGCATTTTGAACCTGATCAGCAGGATCCAGGATGATGCGGCAATTTTACAAATTCCCATTTAGCCTATGGACCATAAATTTGGCCATTCCCATGTTACTCAACTAGCTGAGGGTTTCAACACTAATATGAACTAACAGTTAAGAAGGTGTACCTATAAAGGTATCCAAGAATAATACCACACATCTCTCTGATGTGACCCTCTCATGCTGCACTCATCAGATCAGCTGCTATTGCACCCCTCCTTCTTCTCATGGAAATATAAACAGACTTTACACACTCCTCCATCCAATCATCACTTCAATGTCCTTGATATTCTAATGGAGTGAGTGGTGATGCAACATAACAAAAACACAAAAGAAATATGATATTGCTGCCGGTGCTATGTTTGTCACTTTTGCCTACACCATTGCCAAATGAAATGTGATAATAATATTACCATGACAATAAGTTACCATTAACAACTTCAACAACAGCAGCAACTTGCTTCTAGCACCGTCATTGTCATCTTCTGAACCTATAGCTGCATCTCCTGCAAATGTCCCCTCATTCCTCAGCCTCATCAGGATCAGAAGAAAGCTCCCACACCGCCTGATTGAAATGGTCAGTGTCTGGAAAGCTACAGAAATCAGAACTGTTCCAACATGGTTGGCATGGTAGTGCTTCACGTCTAATTGGGAGACAGTACTGACTATCAGCATGCAACTTGTTATACAAAACTGGTATATTTAGAATTATGGCAAGGATTCTGATGTATACACCTAGATTATTTATGGGAGACTACATAGAACATACACAGGAGCAAATGACAAAACATAAGATAACATCCAAACTGCTGATGCTTCTTATGAAGAAAGTACATGAATACATGACAGAAGTGCCAATATCTGGGTATGAACCCCCCAAAAACATCAAGAAGACTTCAGAATTCCGCAGCCATCTATCAAGAAAATGGAAGATCTTAAACCTTTTGAGGAATGACTTGCATTCCTGTGAGGTAAGGATATGGAAGTGATACTGGAGTATACTGATTTCATCTGTTGAGACAAAGATTGATTTAGGAACCTTCCTCTGAGAACGATATTCACTTTTTCAACATCTGTATCATCAGTTCAGCTGACTGGTTCTAATTTGTCTCTACCTTGACAGGATAAATGTCTATTGAACTTAAACGTTCTACTTCAGCTACACAAACAGAAATACAAGATTTTCACAAGTTATGGCAGTCATGTTTGGCTCTCAATTGTTGCCATAACACTTTCTTCTGCAAGAATGGAAATAAAAAATGCCGTGTCTGCCTCAGGCAAAGAATACTTCGGTTTTAGTCGCTGTCAAAAGCCTTCTCCAATTCGTCTCCAGGAAGAATATTATCATAATTGTTTCCCACTAATGCCAGTGCTGCTTCCTGATCGTCCGGCAAGTAATCTGACAAGGTACGAATATGTTGTTTGCGTCTGTTGCTGGAGCACGTTGAATGACTATTTTCCCCAGAATTGCTTTGTTTCATTTGCGTTTGAAAGGGGTTCCAGATGGGCAAGTGCTCCTGAGCGGTGGCTTGGCCTGGAGTGTGCTGTCGGTTGATCAGGATTAGAACACGTGGTGAATGAGTGAAATGAGAATGTGCTCTGATAAGCGTTTCAATGCCAAAATAAAGAGCATCCTTTAATAGATAAGCAAAATACACACCATCACCCCCACCATGTCACTGAGAGGTTCATTATACTCTGCGATGCAGTCGGTCTCACACTTATTCTTGTGTGTTAGTTTTTGGGCATGGGCCACATTCTCGCCATACATTGCTTTGTATGCAGCCAAATCCTTTCGATATCGCTCAAGCTCATCAGCAGCAATCCTTTCGCAATACTGTTTCGTTTCGGCATCGACAGATTTCCATTGGAGGGATATTTCTTTCGTTAAATCATTGAATGATATCACGCCGTGCTTTTCGTGCTTGCTTCTCTTCACCCTGTTCATGCCCACCACGAACCAATTGGATGGAAGGACGACGTCACGATACCTTGCCGGTCTCGTGGATGCGTATGGATCCGTGTTGCTGTCACTAGCAGTGTTAGAGGAAATTGCCGCTTGCTTCTGGTTCTGCTGCACAATGTAATTCCTTTCGAGTATAGAAAAGAGGTTGTATACGGTCAACGGCCGCTTTGGCTTGGCAGGGATGCTCGTTTTGGTTTCAGTTGAAAGATTTAATGCCAGTTGATACTGAGACATGATAATTATGGGCCGGAATATCCTCCACAGCTAATATGGACAAGGCGAGAGATGGGGAAGAGCTGTAATGTGTTGGCATTCGCAAAATATTTTGTTGGGGTGGGGTTTCGGGCGTGAGCGAAATTGCGCGATAGCCGCCCATTCCAAATATTTACCACATACGGCAATTCTCTACCATAACAAACTATAACGAGCTCTAAGCCCTGCCACGGCCACTCCTCGTTCTATGTCATACCGCTCCAGTTAATGGATATTATATAATGTCGATGTCGCCAACACACATGGCATTTCTTCTTCCTCCCATTACTAATTTTGCACTTAAACTTTGTCCAGAAATAGAGAATTCTCCGTGCAATGCGTCAAAGTTGGAAAGATTGGTCGGGTATTTCCGATCAGAAGCAGCACCCATTATTCGCTCTGCCGATGCCCCTTTTTCCACGCACTTTGCTATGAGCGAATTCTAATCTGCACATGCCTGCTCTCTGCAATCAGTATTGAAGTGCGTGAAGTGGAAAAAGCTCCAGCCCAGTCGGTGAATACCGGGCAAAACGCTCAACATCGAGCGAGGCTCAATGTAAGATCTGGAATTGCGAATATTGTGATTCGTAAGCGATGTCGCTGTGCAGAGTTCCCTCCTCTCCTCTTTCCTTGAGGAGGGGAGGCGATAAACTTCGGCGTGTCATTTGTGTCATATGATCATTAACCGGCGTCGAACATCGTAAATCGTAAGTCTCAGGTTCACGCAATGATTCAGACTTCAAAAAATCCCACCGCGATATCATACAAAGCTGGGGTTGAAACGCGTCAACCCTTTGGAAAGAAACATGATTGCGTTTTGCTTGAAAAAAACGTAACAAATTGGCATTTCTATCATCCACATCTTAGAATCATGATATCCGATTCAATTTTGTAGCTCAAGGGAGGAGCCAAATGCAGTGGTGATCTCGCTTGAACAAAACATCAGGACGGTAAGTTTAATATGTTTTCATAGTGCTCGCCATGACATTTCTCTGCACATGAACATAGAGACATATAGCTCGTCATTGATTCTTGCTTTCTCCCTTCTTGTGAACTCTGTTTTTCATTTTCGAAACGAAAGAACTCTTGAGTTGCATACGTGGGTCCTGTCAGTCCTAGTGTCACTCCACTTGTCCATATTCATTAAGGCCATTCTCAATAATGCAGACGACCAGCGAGGCGCCATACGTGAGCCTGTCTTCTCGACGCCATTAAGGGTTTGGAAGGATTCTGTCTCATACGGAAGGCAGACACTTGACGCCCCCCTTATAATATTTCTTGTGTGCGATGAAGTGTTGGATCAAACTGCGGGCGTAGAAACCGCCTAAGATCGATCGTCCAGATGCGGTAACGTCAAAACTCAAAAAACCCACGTATGGTTCAAGATCATTTGTTTGGATCTTAGATGAGTTGGAGTTTCTCTCAGCGATCGCTTTTCAATGTGATACAGGTAAAGCCACAGATACTCAGTATACATGGGACGCCCGCAACCTGGCTTCCGGCTCATATTGATATACGCATGGAATCATTAAAGGAACAAACTCGGTCAGCAGGCTTGGATCAAAGCGGAGCTATCACGCCGGTTCTTGGGCTGTAGGCCACTAAACAATGCAACATTGTACATCAGATAGATGCTGGTTACGGCTGGGAATGATTCTAAAGTGGAAAATCAAGCTGGCTATAGTCAGGAGGGGTTTGGATTGGCTTGCCCTGTATGTCATTACTTGCTAGTGTAGACCACAGATGAAGGAAAGGGAGACTAATAGAAGATGTTAGACGAACAAACAAAATGGAAAGCAGTGATCCGCCTTCATAGACTTCTTATAGTCGATCAGCCAAGAGACGTGGCTGGTGGTAAGGTGATGACGGCCTGCGATAGCATCCCAAATGTAAGCGCAGCATGCTGTCTCCTGGGTGCCATAGAAACAGCATAGAAACTTCCTTGGGTAGTCCAATCCCAGAAAAAAATTGAAGAGAAGAGTATTTTTTGTGAGGGGTATTTTTGTTATGGACCATTCTCGAATTCACGTATATTAAAAAGTGATGTCAGAAAAATACTTCTAGGGTACAAAACGAATTACTTACATGCCTTGTGCTATGAGAACATGTTGTGCATTAACCCGGGGTCATGAATATTATTTTGCATAGTTCACTCTACGACCTTGGGACATTACCAGCGACGTCACATGATGGTTGAGGTGGTAAGAATTCACATATTATATCCCAACATTAATATTAAAAATCCACCATAGTGGTTTTTATTTTTACAAATACCAAGTCCCACATGATCATTACGTAACAGCTGATGATGTCCCCAGAACTTACACTGATTTGGATAGTTTTGTTATTGTCGTTCTAACACTTATGTGGCGGCATAGGTAGATATATCTACCAAAATTTAGCTAATAAATTATAATGGGACGTCTTGCTGTCACACCAAAATATCCACCGACTCGACTCATAAAAACGGACAGCATCCTCAACTTGACATACATTGTGCGCCTCATCATCATTCCGCTTCACGGTCGTAACACAACAGAGGAGATGACCATGACAGATATCAAACATTCCTTAGTAAATCGTGCGTTATCTATATAGTCTAATGTGATGCACGGACAATAGTCTTTCTTTTCCGGCTAAGCAGAGCAATGGCAGTACAGCCATAAGAAGAATTCCTTTCTCCTTTCATACCCCGAGTGGGGCGCATTCAGCCCAGTGGAGGGCCGATCAGGTCGTTACATGTCCCAACGTTATCGAGATCAGGAGTGCGTCCGGTCCTGAGACGAAGTAGTTAATGTGCGGGATGAAGTCTGACCGTGCGAGACATTAAAGTGTCGCCTGGCTTCCAAGGCAGAGGTCAGACTAGCCAGCCAGTATTGTCTATTAGTGGTAGACCCAGTGCCCAGTTCAGAGAAGTCAAGCTCCAACAGATATCGATGCTGCGGCAAGAGATTATGTGGGTCAGTGAAGAGTAGGTCGCCGACCTGTTCCATGATAGAAATGTGTTCACCCTCCGTTTTCCCATCTAGTAGACAGATGTGCGTTCGTGTATTCCTAAAGATCCATTGCTTGTGTGCTATCCCCAGGATATGATGAATAAAGTCTGTCGACCAGGAGTGGATATGTCTACGCGACCCGGAGCGTTTTATCTCGAGTTTTTGCATTTGGAAGAGTGTGGAGCCCACACGACCTTCCAGGAAGTTGTCCCACCCTAATTCGTCCATTTCGGCGGCCCAGCGTGAGAGATGAGGGAAATTTGCCGAGATACTCGTCATTGTTCTCCTACCTCGACGAAGAAGGTACTCCTCGAGACATTCAACCAGACTCTTGTCGCAGTGTGATTTGTCCATCCAATCCAAGAGCATTTCGACAGACTTTTTGAAGACACGTGCGCGTCCTGGATTCGTGCAGCGTGTTATATGGCCGGTTGACTCGTTTATCTGTCCACAGCATGGGCATTCGTTAGCAATGGTTGCATCAATCCTGGATAGCTGGCGATTCGTGCCGCTAAAACCTGAGACATGTTTTGTGACCCACAGAGCAAACATTTGTGGGTACAACGTCATTGCCCGGCCAACTGCGTCCCATGCAATGTGATGGAAGTGAAGAGGGCTCACGATACCTTTTCGACCGAGGAGGCGCTGCACTGTTTCAGAGCCCCATGTGTTATATAATGCTGTAAGAATCGATGACGTGACTTTCTGACCATGTATCCAGATGCGTATCGGTTCTTCTGGGTACGTTGGGCCGTGTGTTTTCCCTGTCCTAATACCCGCAAGTAGACAATCTTTTGCCAACCTATCCGCCATTACATTCAGTTGCTGTGGTAGAGTTAGTTGATCAAAGTGTAATTCAGCGTCCAAGTGCCCGTACACATGTACATACTTCACGTCCAACCCTAGTCTATCCAAGTTGAAACGGAGAAGGTACAGTAGGTCTGCTTGAGCTTGCTTCTCCGGTAGTGGCCTGAACGTAGAGTTGGCATGCTGGACCACACCCATGTTGTCGCAATATACGTGGAACGTTCTCGGAGTGGAGGTGGTGGTTGATGATTTCAGGGCCATAAATGCCGTCATCGTCGCAATACTGCCGATGAGTTCACCACGATAATTCGAGGCCATACCCGGGGCTGTGAATTCACAGTAGGTGATAGTGGCAACCCGCCCCGTATCCTTGCAGAGGAGAACGACTGCTGCCAAACAGCGCGATTCGTCATTATCTGGCATGAAGGAGCCATCGTGACAAGCAATGAGTGTCCCACGGTCAAATGCTTCAAAAGCCACACACCATCTCCGGTCACTGTGAGACCGTGCAGGAAGTGACATTTTGGCAGTCGAGACAGGGCCTGTTTGAGGGTGCGGGCCGTCCAAGGCGGCGAGGATGGTAAGAGTAATGATTGAGAGTGGACCGACACTGTCTCTGGGGACAAGTGTTGGACAGAGGCAACATAGAAACAATTTGAAGTATCTCTCCGTGCCGTGGTTGGTTGATATGCTTGTCTGCCTCGCGTTGAATACCGAGTGCTTTTTGGGAGATAAATTGTCTGTTGACCTGCCCCAGTCACTTGCACAAGCATTGAGTTTGTTTGGTCAGTGCGCCAATGCACAGTGTCATATGGCAGTCGAATGTGCTTCCCAAGCCGCGGGGATAGATGGAAGGTGCTCGAAGTGAGAATCGCCACGGTTTCCCTCCATATGACCAGGTCAGCGCGCGTTGGCTGCTCCGTCGGGAACCTCATGTTTGAATCAGGCGACGTCCACGCAGAGTTACCTAGCTTCGCCGGGTCTACCGTGATCCCATCACACAACGTTAACTGAGACATAAAATATGCTTTGTAATACTTCCTTGCACGGTTAAAGCTTGTCCACTGAGTGGGCGGGAGAATTTTTTCTACTTCTTCCATCACCACTTTGTCTCGTTGTCGTACCGGTGGGACGTCCACATTGCCAAGATCCACTGAAACCTTGTAGAGACACACGTATTCCCACAGGATTTTAAACCACGTGTGAGAAGCGAGGGCTCCAAAGACAGAGAAGTCACGGCACAAAAAGTTTCCGGCCAGGCCCACCTCGATCTGCGTGAGTTCGAAGACGTTTCGAAGGACCCGTCCCATGGAGGTGTCTTTCCCCCAGTGTCTTTGTAGATACTGCAGAGAGATTGCCAACTTCTCTAAGGACATCAAGGGCAATCCGAGACCCTGAAACTGAGTTAGAGATGACCATGACAGACATTCATCATCGGCCACGGGCTCGCGTAAGATTGCATCTGTTTGCCAAGACTTTTGCTCATTATTAACCCTGCCTCCGCCACTGCACTACCCCCCTGCAAAAACTCATTGTGTCATAGCAATCCGTCATGACATTGATGGCGACAAGATGCTTTTGATGCGAGTGCGCTGTGTTGCCGTCTGTAATCAGCAAAACTAGCTGATAAGAGCTGATAGGTGCAGGCTCATTTCTCTCTCTTATTTTTGTGTGACTTTTTGATGGCAGCGGGAGGGGGTGTGCGCAGTTTCATGCTTTTGTTGTCGTTTCTCTGACCGTGGATACAAAAAACCAGCACGGTAAGTTTTAACTGTATCTGTCAAAGTTGTTTATTATTTTCTCACCCCAATTGCCAGTGACTTGCCCGATTTTCACCACAAGGTATTCAAAATTTATTTACTGCAAATGGTTGGAAGATTTGAGTGGGGTGGGGACGTGCTTTTTGTGGTTAGTTTGTAATTTTTAAGGGAGCTGAAGAGAAGTGAGTGTAGCTTTGTAAGCTTGCTCCCTTCTTCTTTCTTCATTCAATTTAACAATGACCAATGCATCCGTACTTCCTCTTTTGAAGAAGAGTTCTCAAGTGCGTGCGTGTAGCGCATACACACTGAAGCTTAGTTTTGTGCAATACATTCTTTGCACCTCCTCATATTGTCTTTCATTCTTTGTTATGGTTTCTGCTGCTTTTTGTAAGACCCACCCATGCAATACCTGATGGTAGAGTACAAAACAGCTGCCCATTTTGTTGAGGAGGAGAGGAAGAGAGGTTAGCCCTTGTAGTAGTGTGTGCCCTTGATTTTATTAATCTTTTCCATGAAGTGTTAGGAAGTTTGGCCTGATTATTCAACAATAAACCAGAAGGATGGAATTAATTAGAATGCCTTGTGTAATAATTATGACTATACTTGTTTGATAATGATACAATTAGACTTCTCTGTTTTGGTTTTAATCAATGGTCTCTGTGAGATATTATTATCTCATGAGTAGTTTTAGCGTGGTAGTTGAAAAATAAGTCATCACGAAATATTTTGTACGTTGCTATAGTAATATCACATTTTGTTAGACCTTTGTACTTCGTAACATTTATATACTTCCAAACGTTGACACTTTTCACATACAAGAGGTAATTTGTGGTGGATCGGACAGTGGCACCAGTTTTCAATATGTTCACAGTTTCGAAAAGGGTGACTTTTTGTCACCCTTTTTGTAGAATCTGTACCAGAGCCGATCTGTACTCAAAAGGGTGACATAAAGTCACCCTTTCCGTACGATTCCTACGTAGAGACGCGCTGTGTGCGACCTCCCGAAATACAATATCTCTGTGCAAGGTCGTAAGGTGTGTGCCATCAAATTAATTCCAAACTCGAATTGGATACTCACGCGCAATACAGACAATGGAAGCAATTCAAAAATGGTGACAAAAAGTCACCCTTTTGAAATGGCCAATTAGCAGCGGGAAAAGGGTTGACTTTTTGTCACCCTTTTGAACTGTTGGGATATGTTACTAACCGTTTGTAGACCCCCGTCTTTACTTTCTCCATTAGCCAATAAGTCGGCCAGGATCTCACCGTGTTAATTTAATGTTTGATTTTTGTGATGTGTCAAGACGATCGGAGTAAAAATCCTTAATTCTTTTCAATTCCCAACCGGAAAATCTAGACTAAACGACAAAAAAGTAATTGTGTTTCCATGTTTCTCAGCAGAATGAGAGCAAAATCCAATGAGAGCGCTGCAGCCTCATTTTGCACATCACCATGATTGTTGCCCTTTTGTGCGACACCGCCCCCAATTGCACTGACAGACCCATTGCGACGATGCCCCCTCTTCATCAATTGCTTGGCAAGATTATTGGCAACCATTTTCCCTCGCTCTCAGCATCGAGTTCCAAGAAGGGCAAATAAAAACGTCTATCAACATATGTTATTGATTGAGTTGCACGTGATTTGCACAAAGGTAAGTTCGCTTTGTTTTGAGTTGTTTAATGAGCACTTGATTTAAATTTAGACATGCTTGACTACTAAACATGACGCATTTTTAATGATTTTCATATTCATGTTCAAGTGTCTTCTACATGACCCCCCCCCTTCTGCTTCTAGTGTTGACCGAAACCATCCTTGTCGAAATCATCAGGTAAGTTACACTAATTTGCTTTTTCCAATTTGCTATTTCCATTGCACCATCATTGATCAGGTCCAATTTGTCTCTTGTTAGATGATGGCTGCATTGTTGTGTATTGTATTGTTTGGGTGTTGTGTCCATTGTATTTAAATTTTGGTGCATCAAGGAGCCACAGATTGAATTTCCCACAATCACGGAATACTTTTGACTGGAAGAAACCTGATGAAGTCGCATCAGGTTTGTTTGTGCATTATTGCTTCCTTTTTCGTTGCCTTTCATCAATCGACTCACCATCCTGTTCAACATATTTTATCCAAACAAGCATGAAGCAAGCACTGGTGCTCGACAGTGCTGAATGCGTTGTTTGTTGTATCATGCGCTTGCAGCCAAATTGTTTCAGCCTCAGAGATGTTTGATGTTACACCTCTCTCCTGTCCCTGTAACCCCCCATCCCGGTGAACATGTTATTCGACTTAGAGACTTGTTCATTGATTTACAATTGTTCTGTGAAGCCATTGCAGTTGATTGTTGGTTTGACGTGAGGGATTTCATTGTTATGTTGTTGATGGAGTGAAAATGAAACTCAAAAGGTTCATCATCGAATGTCCTTGCTTCTCTCACACCTCTAACTTCACAAATATTTTTGCAACCAGTTCTCCAGCTTCTCAGCCCAACATCCATTCTCCCCAACAAACATGATGGATAACTTTTTCTATCCTCGCATTTTTTCAACATCGACTCGAAACAGTAAAATGGCTGTGCATTTCAATCAACTCACCGTTGAAAAAGCTGGTCGAATCTTCTCTCTGCAACAGTCAAATGAATTCATTCAGCCGATGATAAAATGTAACATTACCATAGTTCTTGACTGATGAGGAATGTGGGGGAGCAAGTAATTATCGTTACATTAAATTAAAACCACTACTTACTAATTGTAAATTGTCAACTGAATTGCTTCTTTTTCTTACTATTGTGTTTTGCCTTTGATGGAAAACCGGATAGGACATGTGCGTGTCAGTGGTGGGGGGAGGCATTGGCGAGCATGCAGCAGCTTTGTTTACGCTGCTCCGAGTGGGATCGGTGCCATGGTTATTGGCTCAGATTGGCTGTCTGCCAATAAATAATTTTGAAAATCGTTGCCCATCATCTTGAGAAAATGCTGATTTTTCCGGAAATAATGATTGGACGCAATTATTACTTAACAGTTTTACAATCTTTCTGACATACACGTCAGCAAATGGGTGAAAATTAAATTTACTAGTAAAGATCCTGGCCGACTTATCGGCTAACTGAGGTCATAGACCCCACCTCACAGACTGTAGACCCCCCCCTGTAGTCTATAGACTCCACGGAATTTGCCGAAAAACCATTTGTAGACCCCTCCCCTGTCTATAGACTGTGAGGGGGGATCTATAGACTATCATGTGATAGTCTATAGACCCCCATGACAGTCTATAGCCTCATCGAAAAGGTGGTGTGAGACTATAGACTGTAACAACTAGTCTATAGACCCCCACCCCCGTTTTGATGAGTCTATAGACCGTTCGTGACTGGCACTTGTGAACAGAGGAAGGGTGTATAGACCCTCATATGAAAAATTGCTCACTAATCTATAGACTATCTTCGCGAGGGCGATATTCTATAGACTTATCAATAAATCCCTTGTGATAGTCTATAGACTCCACGATCAAAAAAATACAAGTCTATAGACTCTATCAAATAATTTTAGATGACTAGTCTATAGACTCTATCCAGACATCGTGGACACTACCATCCAAATAATAAATTTGGAATCATGACTCAGGCCGGGAAATCATTTTTAGAGGGGGTCTATAGACTGTGAGGTGGGGTCTATAGAGGGGTCTACAAACGGTCAGTAACATATATATTAATTCTTACGGTCATTTGTCATAAACTAACGAGGCAATAATAAACGAGACTAAAAATAGCAGCACATATCTGCTCTCTGGCATTGTTGATTCATATGCATGATTGCATATATAAAGTGGAATTTGTTTCTTGAAGACACATCATAATGAGCAGACATGACACAAATGACTTGGTTTTGTTTTTGTGATAATGGTCATATTTACTCTGAGACTCTCCTGCAAGACAGGAAAGATGGCCAAAAAACTTGGTGTTGAAAAAATGTTGAAAGTGAGGACTGGACAGTCAATAGCATCAACTCCTGCCAACAAAACATTGATAGAAGGACAAATTATAGACTTTTTGTCAATATGTCGACTGGGTGGGTCGATACTATAAACCACGATATTCACCACTGCAGAAGGTTATGATATTTCCGGAGGACAATTTTGTTAGCATGTTTATTCTTCTGATTTTGCTTCAGAGCAGGATGTGTTCTGTAGTTTTTATGTCAACAAAGCAGCATGCACAGATTAACAACATGAGAGAGTCTTGTTTATGGACAAATGCCCCTACTGCTGCTATTCCAAAGCCTGCTTGCAAGCAAAGATTTCAAACATTTTTGGCAAGCTATAGACAGTACTGTGGACTAGTGGCCAGACTACTTTATCAAACTCCTCCGGATTTCGTACTTTTGGGGTCGTGAATAGTTGTTAGTTGTTGTGCCTCTTGACAATGTGCCGCAAACAACAGCATTGAACCAGAATCTGATCTGATCTTGTGTTGTCCAATATCGAGAGTGGCATAGGCCAAGAACCTGATTGCTTGTGTAAGCTACCTGAGCTTCCACCTGGAAACTCCAAAAGGCTGCCTTCACATTGTGCAATGCAAAGGAAGTACAAAATCGTAGGATAAAAATTTGTCAGAAGAAAATATCCAAAACATGGTACGCAATCTACACATATACTGGCACATCCAATATTATATTGGCACTTCCAATTCACATGCTTAGTTTCACATGTCCGCTGTGTCTGCATCGAAAAATTGTTGAAAAAGACACCGTCCAGGACACGTCCAGGACATGTCCAGGACACGTCCAGGACATCTCCTGTTTTTCCTGTTTTCAAACGAGGACACAGGACATCAAAATTTGGACACTGAGGACATGGAGTTTTTACTGCATTTTAATGATCATTTATGAAACTTTCAGGTCAAGATGAGATGTTTTATTGACGAATAAGTGTCTTATTTTGACTCTGTTAATGCTTTACATCAGTATACAGACTACACAACATACAATAAATGTTGTAGAATTAATTTAGGTGGGATAAGCTATGCTTCATGCCATGCACTGGTTGAATAGGGGAACATCACCCAACACAAAGAATTCTATCAATCAATGTATGGTGAGCAGTTTCCTCAAACTAGATGTCCTATGGATTGAGTGATGCACAACATTTTGTAGTCTGAAGCATTCAATTTCAATGTATTTTGAATGCAATGAGCTAGTGCAAAACAATTATTTCTGTATATTTCACCACAACAGTGCTAAGTTGAAAATATTCAGACATTGGACTGTTTTAAATAATGTTTGTGAAAGACAAGTCTAACAGAATGCTACAACACGTGAAGGATAAAAATGTCCATGAAAATAACTTTAATTCCATTTATCATTATTCACTAAAGCTTTAAGGATTAGTCCAAAAAACATTTTATAGCCCCCTGGTTATTCTTCCCTCATCCCTTTGTCAGCACAAAATGATCTGGAAGTGCCATTGGTCTTGTGACAAAAGCAAAGAAAAAAATTGAACAAGTGGTGTGAAGCATTTTGAGAAAAAATATTAGCAGCTAAAAAAGAACCATACGACAAAGGGTGTGAAGAAACTCACCACTTCTCCACATCCACTGCTAGCTGCTGTTGTTGGAATGGTGCGGAGGTGGGAGGCAGCTCCAACTTCAGCCACATGACTGGGGGGCTGATTAATACTAAATATTTAAGTTAACAGCAGAAAGAGGAGTGTAAATTTGAATACACACGAAAAGCTCACCTTCTCTTCACAAGTGCAGCTGGCTGCAGAGTTGGCATGGTGCGAAGATGGGTAGCTGGACACGAGTGTAAGTTTTAAATTGAAAATATAGAGAGCACGTGTATGAACGATACACATAAGGGAACAGAAAACTCACAAAAACAATGGCAAAAGAGGGGGAAATAATCTATATCCAGCAGCTGGGGCCTACTGTACCTCAATAAGAAACCGGCTGCTAGCTGTTGTTGTTTGCATTGAGGGGAGGGGGACGGCTGAACTAGATCTGTGGGCGGCGGCGACAATTCTTGTGGAGGGGGTGGTAAGTATTTAATTGAAACAAAATGTCAGGTGACGTGATGAAAAACTTTGAAATGAAGAGGAAGGGGCACGACTCTTACGTTAAAAACGAACCGGCTGCTAGCTGTTGTTGTTTGCGTTGAGAGGAGGGCGGGCGGGCGGCTTAATTAGATCTATGGGCCGAGCGACGATGATTCTTGTGGAGGGGTGGTAAGTATTTAATTGAAAAAATTGTCAGGTGACGTGATGAAAAACTGTGAAATGAAGAGGAAGGGGCAAGATACTTACCTGAAAAACGAGCCGGCTGATAGCTGTTGTTGTTTGCGTTGAGGGGAGGGGGGGCGGGTGGCTTAATTAGCTCTGTGGGCCAATCGACGACGATTCTCGTGGAGGGGTGGTAAGTATTTAATTGAAAAAAATTGTCAGGTGAAGTGATGAAACTGTGAAATGAAGAGGAAGGGGCAAGACTCTTACCTGGAAAACGAGCCGGCTGATAGCTGTTGTTGTTTGTGTTGAGGGGAGGGGGGGCAGGCGGCTGAATTAGATCTGTTGTGGGCCGAGCGACGACGAGCCGCCTGCTAGAGAACATGTACATAAAATTGGGACTCAAACTTGCGGACATCTGGCCGACACATGACTCAAAGCCGACATCAGTCATTGTGTCCGGAAAATACACGTGTCCGGGGAAAATCACCGACATTGGACACGTCCAAGGACATGTCAAGGACATGTTGAGGACATGTGAAACTAAGTTCACATGCTTTTGTTTAAATTGATATTGGCACCACCGGTACTTATAATGTTTCTGCAAGTATACATATTGGTTACTGAAACTGGTTAGGTCAACATTGAAACTGGCATTGACAGTATTTATACTTTCACGTTACCAGATCATAGACGATGTAACATTTTGTGTAGTCACAAAGAATGCCATGATGACATTGGAGTACATAGCTGTCTGTTGATGACTGTCTTTGTATAGACATAGAAATAATCCAGGAATGATGTGTAGTTGTACCATCATCATTTGGAATGTGGTATTGTTTTGAACAACTTGTCCTGATTGGGGTATGATACCAAAGAGAGCAAGAATTCTGAGTTTTTTTTCTGAATAGAGTATTTCTGAGTTGCCAGCAGTTAAACCCTTTCCCAGAAAATCTATTCCTTCAATCTAGCAGTACATATTGTAGTATTCCCTTAAATTTAACCTAGTCTTGTAGTACTATTCCCTTAAACATCACAGTAATCCAGAATTGACATTCTTGAAGCTCTTGAATGTCAGCTCAGTTTTACAGATGTGACATATCCAGAACAGAACCCACTGACTTATGAATATCTATGTAAAAAGTGAAAAGCATGCTGGCTCTTGAACAAAAGTACCCTTCAAATATTTCACCAACATGAATTTGGATGATGATGTTAATGAGATCATTTGACATGTTAAACCAGGAAAAGTAAAACCATGAAATGATCTAAGCACACAATGGAAAATTGCATTGCCCTCTACAATCCTTGACAAAGGCAGTCAGATCATTTCACCTTGTGATGAGACATCCATTTTACAAGAGGCTTCAAATGACATTGCAAGAGCAAGAGCACCATTGACACCCAAATTAAGGTACACTACTGACAGGTTCAAGTGTAGCCATGGTCAAATACATAAGCTTTCAGGATGCTACTATGGGTTGCTCCATGAACCCTGAATGTTAAGTGGGAATTTCACATTGGGAAGAAGTCACAATCAATTTAATATTGCCATGGACTGGGAAAGCCAATGGGTGCAAGGTTGAGTTCAATGCATTGACATGCACTGATACTACTTCTAATGAAGTCAAGTCAATTCAAATTGTCAACAAGACATCCTTACACATTTGCAAGGAGTTCATGCAATAGTGCCTTGCATGGTATCCACACCCACTTCCCCCCTTTGTTGTATCTATGACAAAGGTGGTAAGTTTTATTAGAGAAGCATCACAGCTGTTGCTTCAGATTTTCAGTGTTAAGGGTGTACAATCCACTAGTTGAGACTCACAATCAAACTCAATTTGTGGTACATGCACGTACCAGATGGTTGAACATGTTCTGCAAACACTTGTGTACAGCAGTTGTCCACACAATATGACTCAAGCACAAGATATTGTTGATCAGGCTCTAGACACTTCAATGCATGCCATGCGTACCAGGGTCACAACTACATTGGGTATCACCTCAGGAGCAATAGCTTTCAGCATGGATGTGGTTTTGAAGATACATGTCATTGCCAATTGGAAGGCAATTTCATGTTCCTGCTAACATAATGTCAATGAGAATCTACACCAAGCAAACAGGAATTGACATCAATATGTCTATGCTCCCAGCCAACAAGTTCTGAAGAATGTGCACTACAACTGCCCAACTGTGTTAGGAGTAAGAACTTCTGCTATGGATACCATTGATCAGGATTGCATCAATGATATTGTTATGCATAGCATACACGGGACTCTCCCTTATTGTTGACAACTTACCACATACCCATGTGAAGGTACATCTTTAGCATTGGTGTATACTGAGGATTTTGCAAGCTTTTACCTTGCCAGCTTCAAATGAATTGTCCACTGCAGAACCAAGGGTCACCATGGAGAGGAAGTGTGCCATGCCAATAGTGATAGATAATTTCTCAAACAAACAAGTCATAAGGATATGGCACACATGGTGCCTACTTGCTCGGTCTTGTCTATGGCACATACAATATCCTATATACTCATCACTACTACTACTAGATATACCTATCCCCAATCTTAGATAACTAAGCCATTATGTCTTCTTATGATTTGTTGTGGCTTTTAAAATAATCACTAATTTATTATTGCATCAGTCAACAGGCCATATCTCACCTTCCTTACCCAAAGTCAGGTAGGCAGGATCAAAGTTTCATCTTTCTGTCACAGTGAAAAGCGGTAAGACTATCATGAAGAGAAATGTCCCACTGAGATTAAGTTTGGGGAAGAATGTGACATTTGTTCCAGGAAGAATCCTACTGAATTTTGTTATGGCAAAACAGCTACTGGGATTTTTGTTCCTAGAACAATTTTCCTGCAGAACATGTTTTGGTGATGATATATTAAATGGATGGGAACTATGCCTCAACTTCCGTCTGAGTTATTTTTGAGAGATTTGATGTGAACCATTACTTTCCCACATCTTCATGCACAACTCAGACACATTGCCTCACTTGTACACATCCTACGCATTGAGTCATGACAGGGCCCGTCTATATGTCATAAAAAACATGTTGGTTACTGATTCTTTTTTGCTTACTCTTACTTACTCTGTAGTATAAAGATCCTCATGCCTGTAGTAAACTAATGTAAGCATTTTGAACCTGATCAGCAGGATCCAGGATGATTTGGCAATTTTACAAATTCCCAGTTAGCCTATGGACCATAAATTTGGCCATTCCCATGTTACTCAACTAGCTGAGGGTTTCAACACTAGTATAAACTAATAAGTTAAGAAGGTGTACCTATAAAGGTATCCAAGAATAATACCACACATCTCTCTGATATGACCCTCTCATGCTGCACTCATCAGATCAGCTGCTATTGCACCCCTTCTTCTTCTCATGGAAATATAAACAGACTTTACGCACTCCTCCATCCAATCATCACTTTGTCCTTGATATTCTAGTGGAGTGAGTGGCAATGCAACATGACAAACACAAAAGAAATATGATATTGCTGCCAGTGCTGTGTTTGTCACTTTTGCCTACACCATGCCAAATGAAATGTGATAATAGTATCACCATGGCAATGATTTACCATTAACAACTTCAACAACAGCAGCAACTTGCTTCTATCACGGTAGTTGTCATCTTCTGAACAAACAGCTGCATCTCCTGCAAATGTCCCCTCATTCCTCAGCCTCAACAAGATCACAAGAAAGATCCCTGTCTGCCTGATTGAAAATGTCAGTGTCTGGAAAGCTTCAGAATTCAGAACTGTTCCAACATGGTTGGCATGGTAGTGCTTAACATCTAATTGGAAGACAGTACTGACTATCAGCATGCAACCTGTTACAAAGCTGGTATATTTAGAATTATGGCAAGGATTCTGATGTATACACCTAGATTATTTATGGGAGACTACATAGAACATACACAGGAGCAAATAACAAAACATAAGATAACATCCAAATGCTGATACTTCTTATGAAGAAAGTACATGAATACATGACAGAAGTGCCACCATCTGATTCAAAGATACCATTCTTCATTGATCTGGTATGAACCCCTATCAACATCAAGAAGACTTCCAGAATTCCTTTGCCGTCTATCAAGACAATAGAAGATATGAACCTTTTGAGGAAAGACTTGCATTCCTGTGAGGTAAGGATATGGAAGTGATACTGGAGTATACTGATTTCATCTGTTGCGACAAAGATTGATTTAGGAACCTTCCTCTGAGAACGATATTCACTTTTTCAACATCTGTATCATAAGTTCAGCTGACTGGTTCTAATTTTGTCTCTACCTTGACAGGATAAATGTCTATTGAACTTAAACGTTCTACTTCAGCTACACAAACAGAAATACAAGATTTTCACAAGTTATGGCAGTCATGTTTGGCTCTCAATTGTTGCCATAACACTTTCTTCTGCAAGAATGGAAATAAAAAATGCCGTGTCTGCCTAAGGCAAAGAATACTTCGGTTTTAGTCGCTGTCAAAAGCCTTCTCCAATTCATCTCCAGGAAGAATATTATCATAATTGTTTCCCACTAATGCCAATGCTGCTTCCTGATCGTCCGGCAAATAATCCGACAAGGTACGAATATGTTGTTTGCGTCTGTTGCTGGAGCACGTTGAATGATTACTTTCCCCAGAATTGCTCTGTTTCATTTGCGTTTGAAAGGGGTTCCAGATGGGCAAGTGCTCCTGAGCGGTGGCTTGGCCTGGAGTGTGCTGTCGGTTGATCAGGATTAGAACACGTGGTGAATGAGTGAAATGAGAATGTGCTCTGATAAGCGTTTCAATGCCAAAATAAAGAGCATCCTTTAATAGATAAGCAAAATACACACCATCACCCCCACCATGTCACTGAGAGGTTCATCATACTCTGCGATGCAGTTGGTCTCGCATTTATTCTTGTGTGTTAGTTTTTGGGCCTGGGCCACCTTCTCGCCATACATTGCTTTGTATGCAGCCGAATCCCTCCGATATCTCTCAAGCTCATCAGCAGCAATCCTTTCGCAATACTGCTTCGTTTCGGCATCGACCGCCTTCCATCGTTGTGATATTTCTTTCGTTAAATCATTGAATGATATCACGCCGTGCTTTATATGCTTGCTTCTCTTTACCCTGTTCATGCCCACCACGAACCACTTGGATGGAAGGACGACCTCACAATACCTTGCTGGTCTCGTGGATGCGTATGGATCCGTGTTGCTGTCACTAGCTGTGTTGGAGGAAACTGCCGCTTGCTTCTGGTTCTGCTGCACAATGTAATTCCTTTCGAGTATAGAAAACAGGTTGAATACGGTCAACGGCCGCTTTGGCTTGGGCGGGATGCTCGTTTTGGTTTCAGTTGAAAGATTTAATGCCAGTTGATACTGAGACATGACAATACGCTGCAGGAAGTGCGTTCACAACTAATAAGAATTATGCGAGAGATGATGGGTCAATCAGGTGAAGCGTGTTCGCAGTCGAAAAATATTTTGTTGGGTGTCGTCCGGTATCATCATCCTTGTGGGAACCCGTGAGAAACCGGCCTACTCGATCGCCCATTCCAAATTTGTTACATGGTCCTTGAGACGTATTGTGTAGTGTAGCTGCTCTCGCTTTCTTACAGCAGCTCTACCATAAAACAAGCTGCAAACCATGGCATTTTCTCCATACTATATCCTATCACGTCAGCTGGTTAGTACTTCCCAACACACACCCTTTCATCCTCCACTCTGATTAATACTTTTCGATGGCACAAAGATTTGTTTACTCATTCTATCAAATGTATCGCCATTTCGGTTCCAGCATAAACCAAGAATAGAAATTCTCTCTACAAACCGTCAAATGGAAATACTAAAATGTTGCGTCTGATGAGGTCGAATTGTGTGCTCGATGGCATTTTCCTATCACTTTCGTTATGATGGAATTGTATTCTGCAAATGTCTGCTCTGCTATTGGGATTGTCGTGCATGGCATATGGAATCTCCAGCCCGCAAGGCAAACGAAGGGGGGAAGCCCAAAGCTGAGCTTGTATACATGCATGAGATGTCCAGACTTTGTCGTTAGTTGCGTGTATTCTGCGTCCGCAAAGTCAAGGTTCAGAGAGCCCTCATCCCCACAGTGTTTTTCGATAGGGGAGGCGACAAGATTTGGCATCTCCTTCGTGTGACCAGCGGCGAACACCATCACTCCAAGATTCGCGTCAACGGTGAAGTTCTACCATTACCAGTTTCCAAGTCCGACTTTGAAGACAACTTATCTCGATATCGATATCATGCAACACGGGGATGAATCGAAAAAGCTTTTCTATCAAAAAAACATGAATGAGCTTTGCTTGAAATACATAAATCAAGCTTGGCATTTTCTGTCATCCACATCCAATGATTATGCCATCGGATTCATCATTGAGGGGGAGCAAAATTCAGTGTTACGACTCACTTGAACACACAAATCGAATGGGCAGTTTCAAATCTTTCCATAGTGCTCGCAACGACATTTCTCCACATGAACATATAGACCTATAATTAATTCTTGCTATTTCCCCTCCTGGTGAGCACTGCCCTTTCAATTTTCGAAATGAAACAACATCACACGGGGCGCGAGTGGAAAGAACCTCTCTTGGGCCACATAGGTGGGTATCATTATTCCCTATCAGTCTTCCGGTCACTGCCGGTGCCCATAGTCATATAAGGCATTGCTCGATGGATGAAAAAGACCAGAGAAATGTCAAACGAGAGCCGTCGGCACGATGAGAGTTTTGAAGGACGCTGTCTCATGAGGACAAGGGAAACATGAAACCGCCCCGGTGATCATCTTTTTCTGTGCCAAGAAGGTTGAATCAAAACTGCAAGCGGATAAAGCATTTGCAATCGATCGTCCATCAAACAGCGATAACACATAACGAGACTCGAAATAAATGGATGAAGCGGCTCTGAGTACGAGCGTTCTCATTCGTTTGGCTCTTCGATGTGTCTGAGTTTTACTTGGTGGTTGTGCTCCTTTTTCAAATGCTATACGGATGCATCCACAGATTATGACATATATATGTGACGACCGCAACTACAGAACGATGTCAGGCTCGAATGGACATACAAATGAAGACCTTCAACGAGCAAACTCGATTCGCGAGTCGGGATCAAACGGGGGTTGCCACGCTGGTTCTTGTTCTTACGCTCTACGTGAATTATCGACAAAGCCGCACAACGACTCTTTGTGCATCAGATACCTGCTCACGATGACTTAGAATGGATAGTGGGAAGATCTGTGCAGGATCTGTGCTATGATCAGGAGGCGTTCGCACTTGCTCGCTCTTTATTGAATTCAGCTTGTTCGTGAAACAGGAACATAAGGTGAGAGAGGATGAGAGATGCGAAAAGATGCGATGCCAACAGATAAAATGCAGTTGTCTCCACAGACTTTTACATTCCGTCAGCCTAGAGTCGTGGCTCCAGAAGTAGTCCAGAAGTACTTACCTCTAGAGGGCAAGGAGAATGCATTCAGACTACAATACAATACCTAGATCCAGACTACACGCAGTGTGTAATAATCTTGTACAGCGAACTTCCTTGCGTGGTCGAATCCCAGAAAAAGTAGTAAAAGTTTAAATGTGAGAAGTGTTTGGAAGTGTCAGATTAGACATCTTGTCAGAGATCTCAGACCCTTACTAATTCTCAAATCAATCTACTCATAGTCATAATGAGGGGCTGGCAAAACATAATACATGATTAAACCCTTTGAATGACATCATATTTCGGAGTTTTCTGTTATCACTAGAGAGCAAAAATTAAGAGAGGACTCCTATCCGTCTCTAGGGTTCTCAAGTATAAGATAGTCATAAGGGTCAACCGGTCAAAATGTCTATGGTAGAGAGGGAAAGAAGAAGATGCTGTACAAGGTTCTAGATATCATTTAAATAGTTGGCGCCTCTTGAGACATCTGGCATTTATGCAGTTGGTCCCTAGAGTCATCTGAAGGGGCTACTCCATTATAATATTAGTATTGGTCAGGATCTGTCAGGATTCAATTTTTGAACATGTAAATTTACATACAAGATTTAGTATTTCTTAATGCAAGTTAGAATTCACTTTGAACCTTTGAATGTCGGGTAACCTTGGTCACTGCTGTAGCCTCAATATGCACCCTCTGAGACCTGGCCCAGACTGAAAAGTTGGGACTAACTTGAGAGCTGAAGTCAAGCTCCACATGTCCTCAGGTTGTCGAGATAGCCACCTCAAATTTGATGCCTTTATACCTCTAAAATGAGACAATGCTTCAATGTCCAACACAGAAATTGGTGCATTTTGTACGCTGGCATTTATGTCAGATAGTGAAAGTACTGAAAATTGTGGGACAATACTTCATGATGATACATCATCACACACCTATGTGTGATCTTTTTTACAGTCATTTGAAGTAGAACGTGGACATGTGACATAGGCCAATTATCTACTCTACAGTAGTACTCTAGGGTACCTAGAAGATACCCTTATTTTCTTAGGAGATGCTGGACATCCCTCAAAGATTTACAGTCTTGCTAATAAGCAAGAATTGTTTCATTACCCAAAAATACCATTTGGGATAAGGTGCTCTGAGTCAGGAAATACTGGCACAGAATCCACATCACTTGAAGGAGAAGTAGAGATCCATTGCTGTAAGATACAGGAGAGAATCTCACTGTGTCATTAGCACTGAAACGTACCAGTTCTACAGGGATCTCTACATAGTTTCGTTTTGCCAAAAATGAAGCATGTTTGCTTCATCATGGTTCATCATGGTGGATTGTTAATTCACAATATGATCTAAATTAACTCACAAAATAACAAAGCTGAAAAGCCCACATCAAGATTTTTTAATACTTTTCAGCTTAGGTCACTATCGATCGATAACCTACTCGAGCGAATTTTTTCTGGATCGTCTGTCCAGCTCCACACTGCCTTCGACCGTCCGTCATCGCATCGACTTACGCCAAGTCCTGCTTCGCCGCGCCTGTCTTCCGTCAGTCGAGCGCTCAACGCCCAGGTGATCGCTAGTAGAGCCATCGTCTATTGAGCGACGGTAAGTGGTAGCGCCATGTCAGCCCTACGATATCCCGCCGTCAAGATTTGTGAGAAGCGTGTCTCGTTTGAGTGCTCCCCGCCACGAAGCTCCTACAAGACCCTTTTCTTAGGTACGAGCCTCGGAGCAGCCCTCTCAAGAATGTCTTCTGAGAAGATCGCGCCCATCGGGCTTAAGCACCAAGAATGCGGCGCGGAAGGGGTGGCGAAAGCTCCCATCCGGTATGTGCCAGACCGGGACCCAGTCCAAGAAGCCTTGGATCTTAAGCCCGAGTCCCTCAAGTGCACCCTCGCGAATGGGTCAGAAACCCGAGTCACGGTTTGGTCCGGTCACGGTACCAACGAGCAGTTTATTCTGCACGTGAACAAGGCGTACAGTACCGCCAAGAAAATGGGGTTAATTCCCGCCTGCGACGAGGCCGAAAAGGCTTATGACTCGAAAAAGGTCGAGTGGAAGGCTGTTCTACGTGAACTCGCCGATGACCCCCTCAGTAAAACTGCTAAGGAAGCGAAGACTGCAGAGTCCCTTTCCCTAAAGGTGACCGACTCGGCCCTAGAAGTTTTTCAACTCTATGCCAACCTCCTCACTGAGGAGGCACGTCAGCCCTGGGACTTAATTGTCAAGGAGCAGACGGAGTCAAATCCCTTTCACGACTTCTTTGGAGTCGAAAGGAAGAAGTCACCCGGCAAAACGTCCGAGTCATTCAGGAGGTGTCAGTTACTCCACCTCCAGTCTTGTTTCGCACATGACGCAGGCAAAAATTTGAGATTCTATATCTCTAATTGCCTCAAGAAGCCCAACAAGGTCAAAATTTGTCAGTTTGTTCAGCGCGTCATGCAGCTGAACAACTACATCGAAGACCTCCCGTGCCTGTACTACAGCCCTAGTGCTAGTGCAATGACGCAACAGGTCTACTCCTTCACCGATTCGGAACTCGCATGTCACATCTTGCGCATGTGTCCGTTGAAGTGGCAGGACCAGTACCACTTGCTGGAAAAATGCTATCCCGAAGGGGTTAAGCCTCTATTGCTCATTCTCGAGCGTATTGAGGTGGCGCACCCAGTGGATGAGAAGCAGTCAGCTGCTAAGCCTGCAAAGGCCCAAGCAGCAGACCAGCCCTCCAGGAAGTCCTCGCTAAGCGGGGCATTCCCAAGAAGCCCAGCAAGTATGCACGCACGGAGTATATTCGCGTCGAGAAGAACTGCGAGCTGTGCAAAAGCATGGGGGCGCACACCACGCGATAACACCGCGGAGTGTCGCCGCTACAACAAAGACGGACTCCTACACGCGGAGTTTCCGGCGCGCCGGCACGAAAGTCTCGTGAGGACAACCGCTAAGAAGTCCCACGCACAGGTCGTAGCGAAGAATGGAGAAACTTGAGAAGTCTCTCAAGAAAGCCAACAAAAAAGGCAAGAAACATCGCCGTCAGTACGAAAGTGACAGCGAGTCTGACTCCTCCTGAAGTGATGGGTCAGGTAGTACCGGGGAAATTCCTGTATGTAGTAAGAAAATTAAAACTAGCCATGAGTTAGAATATTATACTACCCCTGGTCCGATTAAAACTACCAGTACACAAAAATTAGAATTAAATCAAAAAAATTTAATTAAGGATTATTCGAGTCCCTTGTTGGACGCAACTTTGAAAAATCTCAAGGACACTTCGAACTTGTCCACTAAGAAACAAGTAGAACCAAACTCAGATTTGGACCCTCTACCCAAAACACAGCCACCACACACACTCCCTCCACAAAAATCAGTGGATTCAGTAACAGCAGTGTTGGCTGTGCAAAAGTTAGCGACCGGAAGTCAGTCCTCGACAAAACTCAAACACTTGTCCAGGAGTCGCAAAAACAACTTCTTGAGAGTACTATTAGACACTAGTTCTGATGGTGACCTCATGTTCCATGAAAAAGGAACCACCAAACGCTTTCCCTACTTGGCTAGGCAGGTGTCAAAGTCTTGGCACACGTCGAATGGGTGCTTCCAAACCAAAGGAAGAGGCGAAGTCACACTAAAATTGTAGACTACTCCAACAGCAAGGAATACACTGTTTAACCTGATGTTGTCGAGTATGATGGAAAAAGATGGCAAAGCCAGCGTTTGACCTCATCTTAGGTGTAAAAACACTAAGTGAACTTGGAATTGTTCTGGATTTTCAACAAAGGATATTACCATTGATGAGATCATCTTGCCGATGAGAGACATCAACAGTCTGTCAACTAGCTCTAAGATTGAAAAAGCTTGGTCAGTTAACCACAGCATGATTCATGAACCACGTAGTACTGAGGAAGCCACTCAGCGCAGTTCACATCTTAGATGCAAAATATGAAAAAGCAGACCTCCAATCAGTTGTTGACACCAACTGTCCTCACCTCAGTTTACAAGATCAGAACAGTTGTTAGAGCTCCTCCGTAAATACGAGGACCTCTTTGATGGTACACTAGGTGATTGGAACACAGAGCCTGTCTCCTTTGAATTAAAGGAAGGTGCCAAACCATATCATGGCAGAGCTTACCCAGTGCCTCACTCACTCAAAGAGACTCTCATGAAAGAGCTCAACAGACTGTGTGACCTGGGAGTACTAGAGTGGCAGCCCGCATCTGAATGGGCTTCACCCTCATTCATAGTACCAAAAAAGATCAGACTGTACATTTCCTAAGTGATTTTAGAGAAGTAAACAAAAGAATAGTTAGAAAACCATTCCACGTTACCTAAAATTAGCACAGTCATGCAAGAGCTAGAAGGATTCACTTTTGCAACTGCCCTTGATTTAAACATGGGCTATTACACCATTAGGTTGGATCCAGATGCATCCAAAATCTGCACCATTATATTTCCATGGGGTAAATACTCTTACCTCAGGTTACCAATGGGTATTGTTGGTTCTCCTGACATTTTTCAATCAAAAATGACGGAACTAATGGCCACGCTGGAGTTCGTAAGAGCTTACATTGATGATCTATTATGCATCACAAAGGGAACCCTGGAAGACCACCTGGCTAAAATGGAATTGGTCCTCTCCAGACTGCAAGATGCGAACCTGAAAGTCAATGCTCGCAAATCAAACTTCTGTGCCATAGAAACAGAATATCTTGGGTACATACTCTCACGAGATGGTATAAAACCACAACCCAAGAAGGTACAGTCGATACTTGCACTGACACCGCCCAAAAATGTCAAAGACCTCCGTAGATTTTTTGGCATGGTCCAATACTATCGTGATCTTTGGGCAAGACGCAGCGAAATGCTTGCCCCACTCACAAGCCTAGTCGGGCGAAGTGTGGTCACACCAAGAAGTCCAAACTCCCTCAAGGTAAAAAGAAACCATGGAAATGGACACAAACATCAAAAGCATTCGATGATGTAAAGGCCACTATTGCAAAAGATGTGTCCTTGGCCTACCCTGATTACTCAAAAGGGTTTGAGATCTATACTGATGGTTCCAAGAGACAACTTGGAGCCGTCATTACTCAGGAACAACCGGCCAATAGCCTTTTTCAGCAGAAAACTCTCTGTCTGTCAGCAAAAGTACAGCGTGACCGAAATTGAACTTCTAGCCATTGTTGAAACACTCAAAGAGTTCAAAGGGATGCTGTGGGCAAACAAATTGTAGTCTACACAGACCACAAGAACCTCATGCAAGATGCCGGATTGACCTGTGACAGGGTTTACCGCTGGCGCCACTGCTAGAGGAATATGGTCCGGAAATCGGTATCATCAAAGGAATCCACAACACAGTTGCGGATGCGATTTCACGCCTTGACTTTGGTCCAGCAATGGACATCAAGGAAAACTGGATGACCTTCACAAAATGCTGGTGTTATTACACTATGCAATCAGAAGAGGACCCATCCCCAGACAACCACTCAGACCTCATGAACCTTGTGTTTGCCAACCGCAGCGAAGAGAATGCAATATATCCCCTGACAGTTCGGAGATTGCCGCAGCTCAACACACGGATAAAAACGCTGGACAAAAACTCAGCCTGCTTGAGAAGTACAAACCTCAGCTGTTAGAAAATGTTCAAGTACTGTACAAAGAGGGCAAGCTTGTCATCCCACAGGAACTCCAGCAGCGAGCAGTACAGTGGTACCATCACTACCTGCAGCATCCGGGACTACTCGCCTCGAAGAGACTCTCGCGCCTGCATGTATTGGAAAGGTTTGCGACGCCTGTTCGCGACCTTCATCAAAAATTGTCATAAATGCCAAGTCAACAAACGACGCCAACGTAAGTATGGTAAATTACCTACAAAATTGGTTGTTTCCAACCCCTGGGAAGTACTCTGTGTGGACCTAATAGGACCATACACCCTCAAGGGCCAAGACGGCACTGAAATTGACTTTATGTGTGTCACAATGATAGATCCAGCAACCAGTTGGTTCGAGATTGTGGAACTACCGTTACAGAAGTGACTTCTGTTGCTCCCACGGGTAAAAAGGGCCGCAAGGGTACTAACACACATAATAAACCTAAGGAAGCTTACTTTGATAAATCATCAGCACAGGTAGGCTCCTTAGTTAACAAGATCGGTTTAGCAGTTACTCCACGCTGTCAAGTAATCATTTACGCACAATGGAAGCGAAGTTCAAGCTCAATCTCAAAACCTTATGTGATTCATACCGGTATCAAGCTTAAGCCAACCAGCATCAAGAACCCCTCAAGCAAAACGCAATACTAGAACGGATGCATCAAGTAATCATGACAATGTTCTGCACCACTGAATTAGACATGGCCAATACAGTGGCTCCTAGTGACATAGCAGACTTCCTCACAGATGCTGCATGGGCCGTCGGGCTTCCACATACCATACACTCAAAGCCTCTCCAGGCGCAGCAATATTTGGTAGGGACATGCTGTTTGGACATACCCTTCCTAGCTGACTGGAACAAAATAGGAGATCACAGGCAACGCCAAACCGATCGCAATACCGAACGTGAAAACAAGTCTCATGGCCGATTGGGATTACAAGGTTGGTGATAAAGTACTTCTTCAAAAGAAGGTATCCTCCGCAAATCTGAAAGCAAATACCATAAAGATCCTTGACTATATCTACAGTCCATACCGAATGGTACAATCAGGGTTCACCAAGGAACAAAATCAGAACGATTAAACATAAGGAGAGTCACACCATACTTTGACACTGCAGACACATAACAATCAATAAACTGTAACGCTAAATCACTCTAAAACTCCTCTCTCCACAAACACTTACGTTTCTTGAAAATAATATTACTGTAGTCACTACAAAGTAGGAAAGTCTTGTCACAGACAAGTGTCTTCCATTACCACAAAGCCTGATGTTTTTCCTTTCCATGGAAAGGTTTTTTACACTCACCTGATTCTCCATTCGTGGGGCGAGTGACATAGGCCAATTATCTACTCTAGTAGTACTCTAGGGTACCTGAAAGATACCCTTATTTTCTTAGGAGATGCTGGACATCCCTCAAAGATTTGCAGTCTTGCTAATAGCAAGAATTGTTTCATTACCCAAAAATACCATTTGGGATAAGGTGCTCTGAGTCAGGAAAACTGACACAGAATCCACATCACTTGAAGATGAAGTAGAGATCCATTGCTAAGATACAGAGAGAATCTCACTGTGTCATTAGCACTGAAATGTACCAGTTCTACAGGGATCTCTACAGTTTCGTTTGCCAAAATGAAGCATGTTTGCTTCATCATGGTTCATCATGGTGGATTGTTAATTCACAATATGATCTAAATTAACTCACAAAATAACAAAGCTGAAAAGCCCACATCAAGATTTTTAATACTTTTCAGCTTAGGTCACTGTAGTGCCTCCAGGTCACACAGTCGCTTGAGTCTTTTCATGAGAGTCTCTTTGATGAATGTGGTACTGGGTAGGCTCTCCATGGTACGTTTGCACCTCCTTCAGTTCAAGGAGACAGGCTCAGTATTCCAATCACCTAGTGTACCATCAAAGAGGTCTCCTCAGATACGGAGGAGCTCCAACAACTTATTTTGATCTTGTAGACTAAGGTGAGGACAATTGTTGTCAACAACTGATTGGAGGTCTGCATTTTCATATTTTGAATCTAAGATGTGAACAGCACATTGAGTGGCTTCCTCAGTACTATGGTTCATGAATCATGCTGTGGTTAACTGACCAAGCTTTTTCAATCTTAGAGCTAGTTGACAGACAGTTGATGTCTCTCATCGACAAGATAATCTCATCAATGGTAATATTCTTTGTTCGAAAATCCAGAACAATTCCAAGCTTAGTGTTCTTACACCTAAGATGAGGTCAAATGCTGGCTTAGTCATCTTTTTCCATCATACTCTACAACGCCAGGTTTAACTGTGTATTCCTTGCTGTTGGAGTACTCTAGAATTTTAGAGTAACTTCACTCTTCCTTTGGTTTCGAAGCACCCATTCAACATGTGCCAAGACGTTGACAATTGCCTAGTCAAGTAGGGAAAATGCGTTGTGGTTCCTTTTTCATTGAACATGAGGTCGTCATCAGAACCAGTGCCCAATAGTACTCTCAAGAAGTTGTTTTGCAACTCCTGGACAAGTGTTTGAGTTTTGCCGAGGACTGACTTCTAGTCGCTAATTTTTGCCCAGCTAGTACTGCTGTTACTGAGTCCATTGATTTTTGTGGGTGAGATGGCTCAATTGACTTTGATTTATGTAGGATGTCCCTAACTGAGTTGGGTTCTACATCAAAGTTAGAGGATAAGTTCGAGGTGTCCTTGAGATTTTTCAAAGTCACGTCCACTAGGGGACTCGAACAACCCGAATTAAAATTTTATCATTTAATTCTAGTTTTGGTTACTGGTAGTTTTATTGGACCAGGGGTAGTATAACTAACTCGTGGTTAGTTTTAATTTTCGTACATCTTCTTTCATTTTCCTCATACTACCTGACCCAACATTTCAGGATGAGTCGGAATCGCCACTGTTTCGCGATGGCGACGCTTGCCTTTTTACTAGCCAAGACCTGGGCGTAGGACTTCTTGGGATAATTCATTCTGCAGACTTTCGTGCAGCTGTCTCAGTACCAGCGTAGGAGTGTCTTTGTTGTAACGGCGACACCCCGGGGTGTCATGAATGGTGTGCTTGCCGCCATGCTGTTTGCATAGCTTGCAGTTCTTGTCTACTTGTGTATACTTCGTGCATGCCTGCTTGGGTTTCTTTGGAATTTGTGCACCTAGCGTGAACGCCTTGGAGGCTGTTCAGCTCCTGGGCCTTTGCAGGCTAAGAAGACGACTGCCTCTCATCCACTGGGTGCTCCACCACCGCAAGTATGAGCAATAGAGGCTTAACCCCTTTGGGATAGCACTTTTCGCAAGTGGTACTGATCCTGCCACTTTAATGGACACATGTGCAAATATGCAGGCAAGCTCCATGTCAGTGAAGGAGTAGACCTGTTGGGTCATCATACTTGCACTCAGGCTGTAGTACAAACACGGGAGGTCTTCCATGTAGTTGTTCAGCTGCATCAATGCTGCACAAACTGACGACTCAAACCTTGTTATTTTTGAGGCAATTGAAATATAGAATTTCAAATTTTGCCCCATCATGTGCGAAACACAATTGGAGGTGGAGTAACTGGCACCTCCTGAATGATTTGACGTTGCCCGGTGACCTCTTCCTTTGACTAAGATGTCGTGAAAGGGACTTGACTCTTCTCCTCCTTAACGATTAAGTCCCAGGGCTGTTGTGCCTCCTCAGTGAGAAGGTTACGAGTTGAAAAATTTCTACGCCGAGTCGGTCATTTTTGTCCTTAAGGTGAGCATGTTGGCTTTTAGGGCAAATGACTCTGCGGTCGTTTTCTCTTTCTCAGTCTTGCTGAGGTAATTGGCAAGTTCGCGTAGAACAGCCTTCCAATCACCTTTTCGAGTCATATGCCTTTTTGACATCATTGCAGGTGGGAAATAGCCCCATTTTCTTGACGGTATATGGGCAATCTTCTCATTAGGCAGTCTTGAGAGGGTTGCTCCAAGACTTGTTCCAAGAAAAAGGTTCTTGTAGGAGCTTTGTGGCGGTTCACACTCAAAGGAGACGCTCTTGACATGAATCTTGGTGGCGGCAGGATCATGTAGTGCAGACATGGTGCTACTACTTACCGGCACACGAAAGATGATAGCTCGACAGGTGAACACGTGCATGCTTAACGCTGGACTGGCGGAGGACAGACACAATGGAGTTGAAGTGACATTGGTCGGCTCAACAGTGACAGACGCTCGAAGGACAGTGCGGTGATGGACAGATGATCCAAAAAAAATCCGCTCCAGTAGGTTATCAATTGATAGTGACCTAAGCCAAAAAGTATTTAGAAAATCTTGTAGTATGCTTTTCAGCTGTGTATTTTTTGTGAGTTGATTTAGTTACAATTGTGAAGGATCAAAATACCATGATGAAACAGAATTGCTTCATTGTGGAAAAACAAAATGTGTAGGATTCTACACAGTCCTGGTATGTTCATACTCATGAATCATTCAGGTGTTGTGTAGGTTTCTACCTGCCTTGGTATGAAACCTCACATGATCTGATTTTTCCGGAGAAGCTCTCACACTGCAGGCCTGTCAGTTGAGCAGTTGAAATTTATCAACTGCTTCACCTGCTCTGCAGTTTAGTCAGTTGAGCAGTTGAACTCCCCAACTGCTTACTTGGAATATTGTTTCTGTGGAACATACCAGATAGGTATGTACTTCAAATATATTGTTTCTGAGAAACTAATATCATATGACTTTTTGTCCTTCCTCTGTGTCAAACAAGTGACGGAGACATATGGAGTTCCAACTGGAAGCTCATGATTATTGGCCTATGTCACAGCTTAGTTACTATGTAAGTGGATAGAGCTCAGTACAAGTAAGTAAATCTTAAGTAGCCGTTAACAATATTATAAGTAACTGCAAGTAGCTGATTTCAAATTCTTAAGTAAATTTCTTATAAGCGTGTAACGACAACAGACTTTGCTTATTCTTAGCCAAAATCAAAAGTATCCTGAAAATGAATTTACTTTACTTACACTTGTAAGTATTACTTACCCCCTATTTACTTAGTTCTAATCCTGTGTGAGTTCTGTCAAGCATGGACTCATTGAGAGATCCAGGATAGCCAAAGGCGTTATGTCAGATCCACAAATTGCAATCAGCGATGGCTTCAAGCCCAATCGTTGGGTATACCTCTTTGCTCTCAATTTGGCTTTTCCAAGCAACAGGGCATGCTGACCAATGAATTTTTGTTGTGCCAAGGCAACGGAGACACCCGTCGATACCTTAGACATTTTTATGCAAAGAAACTATCTTTCTTGCATCACTCACTATAGGAGCTCTCAGATAAAGATCCAAAATAGCTGGGCACTTGACAATTCCCCTCGAGTAATCTTTCCAAGACATTGTCTCAAAGTACTCTCACCCATCTGAATGTAATCCTTGAAGGCTGAATATGAAAGTCCATAACATATCATTTTCTGCGCAGCCAGAAAATTCAAAAGCGAATCAATTGACTTCCTTCTACAACAATCAACAGATGATAACCAAAAGGGGTCAAAATCAGCCAGGCTTGAAACTATGTTCTCAGCCATACTTCTTTTTAGACGGAATGTACATCTCCTGACACATCTTGATGCACACTCTCTGTCGTAGTCAACCATTTTCCTGTTTCTATTTGATGAAGACTGTGCGGCGGGTTGTTGCTGACAAATGAACCCAATGCCATATTGTTCAATGAAGTGTCCAGCTAGATCCTCCATTACCGCTCTTGATGGCAAATCAAGCAAGCCAGTTTCCATTATTGACTAGTAAGACTGCAGTCAAAATTCAAACATGTATGAGGACATTGTGAAAGGCTGTCAACATGCCAATATCAAACAAACTATTGTTTTTCTTCATGGTTTTTTGAGGAAAGAAATGACTAAAGGATGGTGCAACACTGTAAAATGCAATGAAACCTGATTGCTACGCCTGACACATGAAACGGGAGGTTGCAAATGATGTATTTCGTTTTGAGGGACATATTATTGTAAGTATCTTCCACGTGTAAGCGAACATCATATTTTAGCAACCATGTTATGAAATGATGATTGTGGCTTCACTTTGAACATCAGCTACTAAAACAATGGCAACCGTATACTCCGACTGTAACCAAAAATAATTAGCAACCAAAACAATGGTAGCCGTGGCTGAAACTGGTCTAACGTACTCTTATCAGCTTTTCTCACATCTTTTTGCATTATAAATCACTCTTGCACTACTATAGGTAGGTGCGAGGACAGGCAAAACTTGTCCAATAACATTGATGATTTTGCGTGTGCTTTGACACAAATTCAATAAGAATTGTACAATATGTTGTTGTGGGACCATAGAATATTTCAGTCTGGAAAGATGATAAAATTCACTTCTTTAAATTTGGATGCAGCAACAAATTCCCATAGCTCCCCTGATCATTGCTCTTCATTCCCCTAACCTCCACAGCCTTATCCCCAACCAAATCCTTCACCCGATCTAACGTCGTTCTGATGGCCTGTGCATCTTCATTGAGACTGCGCCGCCGAGCAGTCAGCGTTACACGAATCGCATGGCCCTTTTCCAAATATTCAATCATATTAGATGTCTTGCGCTCCAAGTCGTGATCAGCTATTCCAGCACGGAATTTAAATTCCTTGAGTGGTTTGTCGCTTATGGCTCCTCCCCCACTATCTTTGGTCTTTGATTCCTTTCGTTTTTGGTGGTATAAAAATCGATCGAAATCTAGGGCTTTGATGACAGGAGGGTCTTGTTGTAACGAAACTTCCATTAAATCTACAGAGTGCTGGTGAGCAATCTTGATGGCGTCATTTATTGTCACGATTTGGGACCCTGGAGTGGGTGTTTCGTCTGAAATTCCTTTGACATCTTCATTGTTGAGTTTATTGTCTTTTTCTTTCCCTCCAACATCAATAATAAGGCGAACTTCATATGTCTCCGCTGAGACTTCATTAGATCCCTTTTTTCCAGCTCGTGTCAAGAGTTCCGCAATTAAATGTTCATTGAGGAGAGGAGCATTTTCATCTCTTGCCTTGGGGTTTTGCGTTTCGTAGACATCGATCCAACCTGAACGTAAGATGCTGACAGGATTCGAAGCTTTAGAGCGCATTGGGATAACTCTGGTGAATGATGAAGAAATGCTGGACGCGCCAAACGAGTGTTTCTCGCGCACGAATGATAAAGGCAACCGTACGTATTGGCACATCGCTGCTGCTGCTGCTGGTTGTATAGGGTAAGAAGACATGATAGTGATGCGTCATGTGAGCATAACGGCCTGATAAGACTGTGAATCGGCTGTCGCCGGAGGACTGCGCTGGTGAGTGACGCCATGGTATAACGGACTGATGAATAATGCATATAGCATTCCGTCACTGGCTCTGGCCCGCAACCTCCCGCAACGATGGAAGTCGTTTGTTTTATAGGTTTTAATTTTACGTTACAGTATTGTACCATAGGGAGACCAGAGGGACCTCTCTCTGGGCAATGAACCCGGACTATCGAACAACTACAGATACAAAGTCCCGAATTGGGCACGATACAGGGCACTTTCGGCGTGGCCCAAGTTCAACCGGCAAGACAGGCAACTTTGCCACGTGGAAGTTTTTGGCAAGCCAAACTGACGACAAGTGACGACTTTTGCATTTTTTTTACTCAACTGACGACTTTCACGACCATCTGACGACCCTGATGACTTTTGGTGACGACCTTTTGATGACCTGACGACTTTTGGTGAAGACTTTTTGACGACCCTGACGACTTTATGTGACGACCTTTTGACGACCCTTGTCACGACTAATTGATTCCCTTGTGACGACCCTTCTGACGACTCTGATGACCCACTTGACGACTTCACGACCTTTCACAAATATCTACGTCTCTGATCCTCCCGTGCGTGAGAGCAAGTGACGAACAGTACGACTTGGTGACGACCGTGACGACAAACGACCCTAACTGACGATCCAAGAGATCTTCTTTGACTACCCATGTGACTCCACCTGACGACCCCTGACGACCCAAGTGACGACCAAAAATGACCCTGGACGACCCCTGACGACTTTAGTGACGCACCGTTGACGACCGTCAAAAATCTCTTGACTACATCTGGCGACTCCTTCTGGCGATACTTATCACCAAAGTCGAAAATTGCCTGTCTTGCGGGACGCCAATCAGAACACCAGTCCAGATCTGGACTAACAATAATATCTAGTCCAGATCTGGACGAAAGATTTGGACTTTTCAAAATCAACTGGAAGGAGAGGTCCTACAGCCCGGCTGACATCACTGATTAATTCCTCGCAAAAAATCAGTCCTAGATACATATCACCACCCACCATGTCCGTCGCAGGTAGTTTGTAGTATTCGCCGATGAAAACAACTACATGTGCCATGGTATCTCCCATGTTATTGGTATTTTTGGCCAGGATGCATGATGCGACAGAAACACAACTGACATTGAAACAGGGGAAAACGAAAAAGTAACTTGAAAGTTCTGGGAAAGATGTATCATAGGCCACAATAACTAAGAATAAAGAAGGAAAAACTTGAAGTACTAGTCCATGTCCAACTGGACTAGACATTAAAACTAGGTAGAACTGGACTAGAGATAGAGATAAAAATTACTGTTCAGATTGGCATTAAGGTCCACATGTTACTTTCTAGTGCGATATTTTTTGTGGTTGTAAAAAAGTAATTAATGTAGAATGCCTGCCTTTGAATGCACTATGAATTCCCTAACATATAGATTTCCAAACATAAATGACCCCCAACTTATCTTGAAGTTCTCGTGTAGCAGAAGCCTGCATAGAAACATCTCATCATATCACATCACATAATCACATAATCACATCACATCACATCACACTACACCACACCACACCACACCACACCACACCACATCACATCACATCACATCACATCACATCACATCACATCACACCACATCACATCACATCACATCACATCTCATCTCATCTCATCTCATCACATCACATCATAATCCAAAAATTCTTGCCTGATTCATCATCTATCTAATTGAAGTCATTACCTCCTTCCACATCATCTTCATCAATAGATTCTTCTTCTTCATTCCATCACAAGCCAACATTGATGCTGCCGGCAAGACAGTGACGCAGCCCGCGCTGCTGCGGTTGGTTTATCTTTAGAAGAGGTCACTGCAGCACCAGTTGCAGCCACTAGGACAAATTTGTTTGCTACAGCTTTTGGCAAGTTTGCTGCGGTTCCTGCTGCTGAGAGAGTCCGGGGAAGGGGTCATACCAGGGGGGCTGTGTGTGGAGCACATGGCAGGGAGAGGAGGGTGCGGTGGACAAGGATGTTGTGACAGGGACGGCAGGGACAGCAGGGGCAGAGGAGGGCAGGGCAGAGGTGGTAGATCAGGTAATTATCCTGGCAGGGGTGGAGGTCCAATTCATGTTGTTGCTTTACCTACAGCCCCAGTTCCAATTGCTGCCCCTGTCACCACAACAAATTCTCTCCTTCATCAACAGCTGAACCCGTAGACAAGTGCTGTTCTTCAAGCCGCTGATCTCCCTCCCACCCCTGCTACCATCCCTCCCCTCCCTGCTCTGTCAGGATTGACTGGGGAGAGTGCTATTGAACGACCTTATCCAGTAGCTTCACCTGTGGCTCCTGCCAAAGTGGATGGCCTCTTGAGGAGGCGTGTAGGCCACCATTCTCAACTTTCATATTCAACCCATCTCTCACAAGCATGTTTCTAGAGCATCACTGGTGCATTGAATTCATAATGTGCATGAACATGGTTAGCTCATTAAACAAAAGTTGATTGTTGCGTGCTTGCAATGAATATATTTTTTATTTTTATTCATGATTCAATCCATGTGTCGTGCATACTCATGTTTATTTACTAGCTATAATTGCAATCAATCTTTCGGAAATATGAGTGACAAAAAACTTTTTTCAACTCAGATGGATAACAAAGTGAGAGAGGGGCATGGATATGGAAAATGAAGGGCTATGACAAGGTAAGCTGGCGCCAGGAAGGTTGTTAGGAAAACATAAGATAATGTTTAGCACAACAAAAATGATACCAATACACGAAGAATGAATGGATAAGCATTCTGAAATGCAATGATATACATCAATATAAAATAATTTGTCAGGAGAAGGAGTACGATGATGAAACATCTTATTCACATTTGCTATCAATGTCAATAGTAGCCCATACAAAAGAAAAAAATAATCAAGTAATGGAAAGGTCGTAAATAAATTTCACAAATTCATTAACATGATCTGGTTAAAAAATCATGTAGTACTATTATTTCCATGATCATTAAATCTTGTCATGTGAAACTTGACCATGATACTAATACATGTTCATTTTGCCTGAGTATTGACCATTGCTGAGCTGATGGTTTACAGCTAGTAAATTTATTGAAACGTGATTTTAAAGAATAGTATGTAGTTCTGCGGAGGGTGTGGAGACATCCTCGGGAGCAGCATGACTGCACCACAACCCTTTCAGAGATGTGTTTTAAAACTCATTAGAGAAGGAAAAGAAAGTAGGATCATAACTAACAGCCACAGAATCAGCTGTGATGTGTTCCTCAGAAAAAGATATTCTGGGACTGACGGTACTGAGAAGCATGTAGCATGCATCTATGCTACTGTAGGTGCATATGTTAGGCCAAAGGCCAGGGAAAATGTGATTCCCAGGGCATTGTAAAATCCAAAAAAGGCATGCAAAAGCTTGGGAAACGAAATTTCCCTGGCTTTTGCTACTTCACCAAAATGCAATTCCTCCATCCAGTAGTCCTATTTCTTCATCACTTCTCCCCTTTAGTACTCTGCCATTTCTTGAATCGCAGCAATGAGAAGGAGGAAGTCAAATATATGCCTTCCTCCTTCTGTGTCAGCTCGTCTTGGTTGGCGCCCATCAATTTATTGTATGGTGCAAACTCAGTTCAACATTAAAGTAAACATTTCATTGATAGATATGTTCTTTAATGTAATGTAAATGAAAGAATTGATGAACACTTTCTTTATTTTATTAAATTTTTCTGTAGCCGATGGTCTCCATTGCTACTGTTGTTGTTGAAAAGCAGGTGCAGATGAGGAAGTCTTTTTCCATGAAGTACAAGCGGCAAGCCATCAATGCCATCAGCGACATGATGCCTCAAGGCTACACAGTTTGCACAGCATCCAACGCATTAAACCTACCTCACTGGTACTACAGGAGGTGGAGGAAGTCGGTTTCAAAGGTGGACCAACTAGCAGTGGACCAACTAGCATTCGCTGATGCTGTTGTTCCCTTCGGCATTACCGGAGATACTCGCAAGGTTCCCTCCAGCCATCTCAGTCAACTTGCTCCATGTCAGGGTGAGTTGTTGACCTCCGTGTTTGAGATGAGACAGAAGGGTCTCCCCGTCAATAAAGACACTCTGAGGAAAGAAGCAACAAGAGTGTCAGATGAATTTAAAACCAAGAGCACACAAGCAAAGATCTCAAGTGTGTACCAATTCATCAAGAAAGTGGGCCTGTCAAACCGTGTTTCTATGCATGTTGCACAGAAGGACCACAGAGAAACTGAAGAAGAGTCTTCTCATTTCCTGACTTTGACGAGGCAGAAGGTGTTGGGGATGGATCCAGAAGATGTCCTCAATATGGACCAGACCCCAATCCCATATTCTTTTCGTTCAAGCCGAACTCTCAAGAAAAAGGGTGCAAAGACGATTCACGTCAGAACATCTACGTCTGACACAAAGTGTGCAACTCTTGCAGTGACCATGACAGCCAGTGGTAAGTTGCTGACGCCTTTTCTAATTTTTAAAGGCAAGAAGAGTGGCCGCATTGCAAACAGAGAACTCCAAACTTACCCAGATGAGTGCATCTACGCTTGTCATGGCAAAGCGTGTGGGTTGATTTGATGCTGATCCCTCGGAAGAATTCCAGGGATCTGTCCATCATGCCACTTCATATTCTTGACGCATATCGTGTCCACATGATGGGTTCAATTGTGAACCACATACAAGTGCTGGGGATTGAGGTCCAGCACATTCCAGTGGGCTGAACATATTTATGTCAGCCTGTGGATGTCGGTATAAATCACTCCATCAAAAAAGAAATGACGGAACAATGGGAAGAGTGGATGATTAATGGGGGCGGTGTTGAAGGTGGGATTGCGAAGACTCCAACAAGAAGGCAGGTGGTTGAATGGATTGTTGGGAGCTACTGCATCAGTGAGCAGACAGCTCGAAACGTGTGGAAAAAGAGAGGCTACCAGTGGTTTATTGATTAATTTTAATGAAATATATAAATAATATTTCTTGTTATTGAAATCAATTCTTAGTTGTTATTTTCAATAATTGTAATGTGAGTAATCTATCTCATTCCTCTTCCTTTTTCCTAAAGGGAAGGGAGACAATCTCGCCAACAGCATAGCCACGATTCGTGATGGTAGAGATGTCTTGCCATCCGGTTTGGGTTGTCGGGTAGAAAAACATCAACAATCCGGACAATAGCCCCATCTAATTTCGCCCCTTTTCTCCCGCTGTGTATTCCTTTGCCGCAAATCCTACTCGACACCCATCTGTGCCATCCCTCCTAATGACGTAGCATGCCAACTCGTCGGGGACCTTCATCCTCAACCACAACTCCATGCCAACTCTGTTGTCTGCTCTCTCCAGCACCAAAGAATTTCCGCATCCATCTGGATGCACTTCGCATTTCGTCCAATATTGGATTCAATTAGACCAACAATTATTATACTGGCTGTGGGGAGGGAAGGTGATAGAAATCATGGCGATCGCAATGAAACAGGGCGTGAAATTCAGGTTGATTGTGATGTGTGTGTTTGTTGTGAGCATGATTTGTGGTGAGTTTTCGGTCATAGTACCGTAATGCGGTGAATAATGGAAACCATGTGGACCTAGACATATGGGCGTGTTGCTCCCGATGAGGAGAATCTAAATGACCAATGTTTAGAGTCAAGAGAGTGTGTTAATTGACCGAAACGGAAAATGTCCATTGAAATGGGTCATTTTGCAGTGGTGGTTCTTATACACCAGTGGTTCTTATACACCGGTAATTACAGTAGTGACTTCATTTCTGAAGATGCTGTGACACATCAAAACAAGCAGCCTCTTGAGTCCAAATAATAGTATCTTCTGGCATTGGTCCTGAAATATTGAAGGGCTAAACGCACCCAATATAGTGCTATTCTCACAATTTTAAAATAGTTACAAGGGTTCCCTAGATATTGCTTCTCACCTTTTTGGCCAAATAGCAAAAGCCAAGGAAAGTCTTTTCCCTGGCTTTTGCTATTTTTGCCTTTTGATTTTTAAAATTCCTGGGAATTGCATTTTCTCTGGCTTTTGGCGAAACACATACATATGCATACTTTACACAAGCCCTTTGATACCGCCACATAGACTTCCTCCTTTATGCAAAAAGGGCAAATATGCATGGGCAGGACACTCTCCCTCTCCATGACAAGAACCTCTCTCGTCATCAATCAATGATATAAAATGGAGTCAAATAACTCTACCTTTCAGTTTCTCAAATGATGAGGTGGAGAAAAACAACACGAGGTAAAAAACTTGAAAAGGCAAGTAATACAGTAAATACAAACAAACTGTCCTCATTATGAGAATGTTCCATTGTCTTGAATGAGATCCTTCTTGTAGCAGATGCTGTTGTCCACCTCATTGTACAGTTGCAAATTGACAGAATTGTCTGGGTATTTTGTTTGTAGAGCTAGCAGATCACTGTGCTGTTGTTCACAAATGTGAGTGTAATTCAGCTGGCTATAATCAGGGTGAAGAATTTCTGGCAGAGTGAGACAACACTCACTGAGTCCTTTTGATCTTCAAAGTACAACTCTTCTCTATGACATGGGAGTATGAATGAGCCCTCTTGATCTAACAAGGCCTTTTCATTTCCCTTGTACTTGAGTTGGCTGTTTTCGACTGACCTTGGAAAAGGATGAAGACCTGGACCCCTGCAATGATCCACAAGAGGCAAAGCAAGAGCAGTCACACAATCAGGAACAAGAGTTCCTGGAGCCAGCATCATTGTGCATGATGTGGTGCTTTGTTTTTCCTGTGTGATGGCTACAATCCTTGTTGCTGCAATTGCTATGGTGGCCGTGCTGGTGCAATTGCTAGTCATAAGCACCTTGCCATGTTCATGGCAATCATTGCAGTTGCATGGGTTGTGGTGACATTGGTAGTCATAATGATCATTACCATCGTACAATGGATCATGATACCTGTCATGTTGATGAGTTTTGTTGTGTCGGTAGCATTTGCGCTAGGTGGTGCTTTGGTGGCACTCAACTCCTTTGTCGCCTTGTCTTCCTTCTCCTTTTTCAACCAATTGAAGATACCACTTGCACAATCAGCATTTTGGCACTGCTCAAAAAACAGACATGCAGAGTGTGGTCATCCAGGATAGTCTTGCGAATCTCTGAGTGCTTATGTTGACACTTCTTTGGCATTGAGAACATATCTTTTTGGTTTTGTTCTGATTCGTTGGAGGCTCCATTGTCATTTGAGGGAGCGCCTTCTCAAGATACCCAAAGAGCTGAACTCATTGACACAAGTAAATATGCATTGGCAGGAGAGATGGCTTTTGAGCTGTATGACACCAGCACAAGACCAGCTGGTCACCAATGTTCAGGAACCCGGAAGTCTCTTCAAGATAATCTTACTGGCATTAGATGAAGTTTTCAAACATCTTTTTCTCTTTGTCTGAATAGTGGGCAGAGATGACATTCTTCAATTCTGTCTGCTGGACCTCTTGGAAACACTGTTCCATCAATGGAAAGAGCATTTGTCCATATGTTTGCTTGCTTGCAGGCAAGAGTGAGATTATCTTTGCTTCAAAGTTGGGAAACATCTGTGCAAGAAACTTGGGGCAAAACCGAGCTTGATCGAATGCAATACTTCCAATGAACTCTTTACTGTAAGATTTTGATTCAATCAGGCTGTTGCAAGCTGTCTGCGATCATTCAGTGTGGCAACACGTTGAGACGCAGTCAGGTCCACTTGTTATACCAGGTGAACTGGGGCGTGGGCATGGCTTTTAGGAGGTCTGTCATGGTGAATGTCTAAGCCGTGTTTGGAATATAATTATACCATATATCTCTGTGCATAAGATTGACAAAATATCAAAAGATGCATTAAAAATATCTTGTAATCCATCCAAAACTAGTGGTGCCAACACAAGAAAAATTGATGGTATCTTCCAAATTTACTTTAGGGTAGCCTTATTGAACCATATTTTGTCTCTAGCCATATCACTTCACTGACTTTGCCATGCTGTCAACCCCTCTATCATGTGCTCAATATATGTGCTGAATTTTGCTGACATCGAAGGTTTCTCAAAAACCAGCTGGGATCATAGGGAGTGACCCACCTTTTTATGTTCTTGTGAAAAAAGTAAGTCTAACAACATTAAATATCTGGGGTCATTTTATCAAGTGAAAAATACAAATGTTGACAAAATCAGAAAAAAAACATATTTATAATCCATGCAATCTTGTGGACAAAGATATACTGTACTGATCTGCAACAGTCTATGGCTAGTAAATTAATTGAAGAGTAAAGAAGAAATAAAATTGCAATTATTGATTTTTAAAAGAATTTCATCTAGTTGTTCATGCAATGGCCTAACGAGTCATCCTCATATCTACACCACACCTCATTCAGAGATCTGTTTTACAATCCATCAGAGAGGGACAAGAAATAAGGATCAATACAAACAGCCACAGAATCAAATGTGATGTGTTCCTCAGAAAGAGATATCTGGGACTGACCATGCTACTGAGATGCATGTAGCATACATCTACGCAACCGTAGGTGCATACCTATACATACTTTACATAAGCCCCTTGATACCTTCCAGACTTCCTCATTTATCCAAAATCTTCCTACACTTTCTTGGCCATTGCAATGTCAGACTACCTTCACATGGTTCAAGATGCAAATGTAGGCAATTCTATTTCATATTTCCTTGACACTCATAGCATTTCAACACACATTTGAATTGAAGTGGAAGAAAATCATAATCCATGGAATTAATGAAAGACATTGCTGTTTCCATGGTAATTAACTCATTTTATATAGCAGTGTTATTTTCTGGTGACTTTCTGGTCAAATTTTAATGATCAGCTGTGAATTTACCTCAGATAGAATTTCAAAACATGGTAACAGGGCATGCATTGATCAGATGGGTACAAATACCAAAGCTGAACTCGTCTACCAGAAATCCCTCTTTATATTTTCTTCTGATCACTCCATGCCAAATTAAATGCAGTATGCATTTTTTAGCTAGTACCAGTTACAAAACATTATGTCATGCAAAATAATTCCTTACCATTGTTCTGAAGCAAATAAGAAATAACACATGCCAAAGAATTACAAACAAAAAAATATAATAATCCATATTTCTGAATAGGTTTGGTTACATGGGTTCAAGAATCTGTTAGATTGATTGAAACAAAACAAGTGAACCCTTTGTGTATGAAGCAAAATAGGGTGTTTTGATTGATCTGACATGGCTCAAATTGAGTGGCTATGTTGGATATTGTGAACCACAATACTATCTGTTAATGTTTAAGTACTCAAAACTATTGATTATAAAATTTCTTTGGATATTGAAGCAAACTAATGCCTATAATATTAATGTATTTCACTTATTGTTCTTCACAAGTGTGTAAACTCTTGTAAATATTGAATGCATAACAACAAGCAATTTATTTAGGTTATAAGCTTAAAATAACAAGAATACTTCAAAGATGTATATTGAGTGAACATTTTGCTATTCATTTACCTCAGAGTCAATGATATCAGGCACAATAGAGTAAAGGCCTTTTTTTCCTCATTGAGTTCCCACATACTTTGCAGTTTATGCGCAGAGTAATCAGTAGTACTTACAGGAATAAGAGGATCCGTTTGTCTGCCAAATGTTGGAAAACCCAATAATAACTTTAATGACTTTTCAAAAACTATTGAAGGAATCACAGAAAGCTAATTCTAAGTTCACATCTCTCAGGTATTTTTTGTTCACAGAAAGGGTGGGTCAATGCAGCCTATGTGTTTGGGGAAAATGCCTATAGAAGGAAACCTAGCCTGGTTCATTAGCAGCAGCAATGAAGGTACGACTTTTCACAAAAATGAACATATTGTTACAATGCAACGAGCATACCATGCATCATCCGTGCATTGACTGTTGAAGGACACTGTGGTTCCAGAACATCACACCTCAGCATACTGTAGCTTATGATTTTATCCTAATGTATGTTGATGTTTCAACCCATCACCATTTTATTTTTACGAACTAAATAGTTAACTACTGTGCCCCTCCTAAATTGGTAAGACAAACCTTTCCAGCCATATTGATAAGCTCAATTGGTTATCAGATTGCAAGATATGGACTGGATTATCCATTCACTGAAGTCCGCTTGTCATGATGATAAAATCGAATACCTAGGGAACATAATTTGACTAGGGATGGAAAAAGACAATAAACTCCAGAAGTATGATCAAGCTGAGCATTAACATGTTGTCAGAGTATTAATGTTTCCTTAATTTTATGGACATGGTCGAGTACCGAGTATGGTACAACAGAGACTTCCGAGCAAGACACTGTGATTGAAAAGCCGTCCCCACTCCCTGATTGAGAGAGGGAGTGTGGGCATGCCAAGCCAAGGGGCCAATGAAACCAAGACATCGCGGTGACTGTGCAATGCTGTTCATTATCAATCTTGATCGACAATAGAAACAATCATCAAGTGAGGATGCTCTTTACTATCATACTTCAATTGTTCATTGGCATTATGATTTATAGAAAAAACCAATTGCATTGTTAGTCTGCTCATGTGCAGGATGATATCATCTCGAGATCTGTGAACACGTGAAACGAAACGCCGTGAAGGCTTCCTAATGATACCAAAGTCTTTGTGTCCAAACATTAGAAAATGCAGCTGCACATCATTCATATCAATAATAGAAGCATCCATCCAACAGAGGAGTGAGAACATTTGATGCTTATGATTCGGCGATGGTGATACGATGAATTTTAAGGTAAGCCTTGCCATCTCGCACTAGTCATTTTATAGCACTGCACAACATGCAGAGACGATTGTCGCGTTTCGTCCCTCAAATGATTTCTTTCAACTCGGTACCACCAACCTGCTTAGTCCATTTATCCAGCTCTGCAACTCGTCCTTTGGAGCAAAACGAAACAATGACACCCGGTCGAACGTCAACTTTATTACTATTCATGTCCACATCCTGCTTGGGTACGGCACGACCCACGCGTCCTGCCAGATGGAGATACGATGCCGCCGATGTTGGTCGCCCTATGACAAAGACGACGTCGACTCCATCAAAATGTAGCCCGCGTGCAGAACCTTTCCGGGGTAAAGTGGTACATGAATCAAACACGGGGACAATGCAAGAGTACGATTGGCATATCGAACAACATTACCAGGATCGCAAAAAACACGAACAATGAACATGCTCACCTTCAAAAGTAACCAAAACTGGAGGCAATTCTACCTCCTGAACACCATCCTCTACCAAACCATCATCCATGTATTCATTGGCATTGGGCTCCAATCCCAAAGCAACATGCATAGGTTGTGCATCCATTCCCAACGATTTCAAGATAGAACAAGCACTCCGTACCGACAATGGCTCTGGCAAACCACTCCCATCACCCTGTTTTGTAGTATCCTCCTCCTCCTTTCTCCTCTCGATAAATAAACGTCTCCGCTTGGCATCTCTTCGAGCCTGCGATGTCTTCCCCCTTACCTTGGGTGCCTCCTTCTTTTTCTCCTTGGTAATCGATCGACTGAACTCTCCGCAAATGAAAATGAGGGATGTTTCCGGCTGTAGCTGACGAGTGACTCGTGCAACATGATTCAGTATTTCGTGGGCATTGTTACTGGATTCTTTCGGTAGGACGACATATCTATGATCGACCACCGATGGGACCGTCACCGCTCGAATGGTATGAGATGATTCACGAGACACGGCAGTAACAGACTCATAGCCCTCCTCCTCTTTCTCTTTTGTATTCACAATCTCCTCATCGTCGTCGTCGTCGTCATCGTCTTCTTCTTCGGCATCGGCACGACAAATCTTGACATTCCCCCTCCAAATAGAATCCATCCCCCCTCCCATCCCAATCACTCCCCCCTCCAATGATGCATACCTCAAGGCCTTATTCAATCGATGGAGCGTCGATCGACTGGCGGTGGCACTTCCCGCCAAGACTTGCAATTCCTCCTCCTCCCTCCTTCTTCTTCATCGTCCTCCGTTGTGGACGACTCACGTCCTCCCACGAAACGAAACGATGCCACGAGACGTAATATCCGTTCGGTGGGTGATAATACCATCGGACTCGACGAACCATTCACCACACCTGAAGGAGTATTGTCGTTTTCGTTGGAGGGTGGTGAAGCATTGTGAAATTCCATTCCCCGACGTTGTGCCGCACGATATTTACGTCGTTGTTCCAATGTCATTCTCTCGCGCTGTCGTCGTCGTTGTTCATCATCATCCTTGTTGTTTCGACGCGTCCCATCAAAGGAAGTACGCAACGTTTTGGGAGGCAAAGGCAACAAAACATCCACTTCATCCAATACAATACTATCCAGCGTCTCTCCGGAAATAAAATGATGTGCCCCGGCAATACGGGTGAGAACGGCGTACAATTCCTCCGGTGTGCCAACGAGGAGGGTGGCATGGGTAAGTTGTGCCGGGGTGGGGGGTGGTATGCCTCGTACTGCCAGAAGGACGGGAGGGAATTCATCATGGTCGTCGTCGGTATTCACACTGTTGTTGTTGGTGGGTAGGAGGAGGGAGGAGGCATCTCGTGCGAGCTGGGCGGCAAGTTCTCGTGTGGGTGCCACGACGAGACACGTCCTTCGTCGTTTCGTGGTGGAGGAGGGGGAAACGATGCGGCTGAGGGCGGGCAGGAGGTACGCCAGAGTTTTGCCGCTGCCCGTGGCGGCAATGAGGAGTAAATTCTCTCCGTTTTTGGCACGTGGGGAGGAAGATTTTTGTATGGGTGTGGGCGTGATGTATCCGTTTCGTTGGAGGATGGTGGCGAAGGGGGGGTACAGTTGGGGTAAGGATTGTGTGGTGGATTGAGATGATGGGGTGTTTGTTGGTGGAAATCGGTGGGTGGTTCTACATATGTTCGGTCAAATGATGTATGCAAAAGCCCGATGGACTTTCGAATTTTATTTGAATTTGACGATGGCAATCTATGTGATGACAGCGTTGAGAAGCACGACGAGAATGCATGTATCGATTTCCGTTGAAATCCATGGTGCGTGGAGAGAAGAGTCCATACGAGACATCGAGTGGCCCGCATTGCTCTCTTTTTACAGGTGTCACCAACGGCGTTGTCGTGTAGCATCGTCATTCGGTCGTTGGTGCTGCCGTTACTTCTTCGTTGCAGGATGGTTGGAGCCATGGATTGTGATTCAGTGTTTGCGGTGATGGATGAGTTATCAACTGTGCCGGGGGTCGCTGACGAGGAATCAGCTTGTTTGAGCGAGGTCGAGAATGAATGTGTCGGCAGGGCAAGGAGGAAGGCTTATGCCAAAGGATAGTATGTTCAATGCTGATGGATCACTTCTCGGTACAATACAATACACAAATTGTCGGAAAAGTCGGTGAAGAACAATGAGTGGAGGGAGGCGGGTGCGGATGGTGATCTGATGGTGATGGCACTCTGATGGAACGTGTATTGTTCCGAAATGGTGGGCGAATGATGGGCGATGCTGGGTAAAGTGGGCAATTTCTAGGAAATACGGACATTTAGTGGGCAAAACGACATTGATATCAAGAATTTTATAGCAACTTGTTCTCGCAAATATTATGATCTCAACAAGCCACTAATGTGTGAATTATTATCGGGAGTTGTTAAATTTAAGTCTTTCGAAATTCTCGACATTTCGTATCATTTTTACCGCTGCGCTTTTAGTGATCTCGCGCGGCAACGCCACACGCGCGCCATCCGCCTAGCGTCCGCCTGCAGCAGGAGCATGACCTAGGTATTGTACTCCTAGGTAGCTGTGACCATTTACATTGACGACGCCAATGGATGCTTGCTGCACGCCGACAATGCATGACCATCGTGCTGCAAAATAATAATGCCATGTCCATCGTAACAAGTTCATGCTGACCTTCTCCCCGCTTGCATGCCTCGCCTTTCTCCACTCTCCATCTCATTCGTCGACCATGGCCGTCAACATGAGCTCCGAGATCGAAGCATGATTCACGACGATAGGGTCATCATTCTTCTCGAAGACAGCAGTTGTGGCGACGACAGCAGTAGTAGCAGCAGTAGCAGTGGACTGGTTGACTTGCCGGATGGAATGAGACCCATCTACAGCTCCGCGCAGAAAAGTCCCTCGGTGGAATCGGTCGAACAGGCTGATCGCTGTGTGGAAGAATCATCAATTTCTTCGATGGATTCATCGTTCTTTGGCACATGCGGCACGGACAACGTCGAGTCATTGCAGCACATCAATGACTTGGAGAGTTCTAGCTCGGACATTCAAATATGCAGTTCCATCGAAGATGACAATGCCAGAGATGATTGCTCGTCATCGTCATCGTCGGGGATACCCGGTCCGTCTCCGGACAAGAAAACGGCTGCCAATCTGCACATCTCTTTAAACGTATACGACAATGAACAGCCAGCTTCCGTCAACATCGACAACAACACGGAATCAAACGTGGCATCTCCTCAAAACCCACCCCCCCAACAAAACACATCCAAACGAAAAAATACCAAACGAACACGAAAATGGGGACAACGAAAATCCACCAAAACCAATCCCAATACCCTCGCCACCCCGTCCCATCCCCCCACACCCACCCATAACCACTGCTACCTCCTCCGATCCCTCGATCCATCCCACCCCACCAAAACCTACATAGGTTTCACCACCCACCCCACCCGACGCCTCCGACAACACAACGGTCATCTCAAACACGGCGGGGCACGTCGGACGCGTCACTCCGGACGACCCTGGACGTTTTGTTGCATCGTCGGTGGATTTTCCAGCAAAATTGCCGCTTTGCAATTTGAATGGGCTTGGCAGAATGTGGGGAAGAGTAAGGCATTTCGTGAGGGGGTGGGAGGTGAGGAGGATGGTGCTGCTGCGGCAGCATTGGCGAAGAAAATGGGGAGGAGGAGGGGGGTGAAGGCACGGTTGGACGAGTTGAGGATATTGTTGTATGTTTGTCGGCCTTGGTGTGAGGGGGAATTTACGGTGTATTTTATGGAGGGGGAGATGTATGAGGTATTTTGTGGGTTGTTGAGGAAAGCGGAGGAGAGTGGGGATGGGAATGGGAATGGGGAGTGTGGTAGTTTGAAGAAATGTTGTGTTTGTGCAGTGGAGGATATGCCGTTTGCACGAGAGTTGAAGGCGAAGAAACGAGGGAACAAGGCGGTGGTTAGTGCGGCTCTTGGTGAATGGCGAATGACGAGGACTCTGTGGTCGAGATTGGCAATGCAACGACGGAATTTGTGGAATCCACGTTAAGTGCTCTGAACGAAGATGAGCATTTTTATAGTTTTGAAGAAAAGAGCAACGCCAGCCTATCATCTCCGTCGGAAGAAGATGACAATCTGGAAAGTATAGGTTTTCAAAATCTTTCAATCGATCTTAAGCCAAATTCGTCCTTGGATATGTCTCTCGACCATGACAACAAAACAAGTGGTGCTCGTTTAGGACGGATGGAACATGAATATTTGTTTGACAATGATTCTCACAGTGAGAAAAAGTCTGTCAATGTCTATGATCTTTGCGATTCGCCCTAATCGGTCATTCTGAAACTATTAATGTCTTTTATATCTATGGACAACACTCGTTATTTCTTCTTTTTGTTCCCTTTCGTCTTGTTGATAGCCCTCTGTTTCTCCTTCTTTTTGATTTTATTCTTTCGCTTCTCGCTCTGTGCCTCCTTCACTGCCTTTTTGTTCGATTTGCGCAGTGCCCTTTCTGCTTCCTTCGCTGCGGCTCTCTCTTCTGGAGTCATGTATTGCTTGAAAGATTGGTCGGTTTCCTCACAATCATTGGATTCGTCGTCGTCACTCCTACTTTCTCCATCACTTTCCTCGTTTTCAAGTTCACAGTTTGAAGTGCCGTCCTCCTCCTCACCATCATCATCATCATCATCGACAGCAGGTTTGAAGGAGACATGAACCGAGGCCTTTTTCGACGCTGCAATCACTACATCCTCATTTCCAGTAAGAGCTGCCACAGCCTGAGCATATGTTTCCTCCACATCTCCCTCTTCAATCTTTCCTACTTCATAATCAGCAACTTGATTCAGACTCCTGGGAAGAAACTGCGACATAAACACAGCTTCATCCACAGATTCCTGCTGATGTTGTGCCCTTCGTTCATTCTCTGTCGCATTTTCCATCATCATAGCATTCGAATCGACACATTTCATAACAGCATCGATCGCCGCCGACTCAGCTTCCGGAGTATCCTCAATCACAGTCGAAGTGACGAAATCAAACAGTTGTCTCGTTGTCATCACATTCAAATTCGCCATTTTCCGAAAGAAATCATTCACATTGGACACATCCTTCCTCAAAAAGTCCAGGGCCGACGGATGATCCGACTCCACACTCTGCGATACATCAATCACGTATACTTCATTCTTATGCCAAAGTAAATTGTACTCGGATAGATCCCCGTGGACTAATTTGCACCGTTGAAACATCCGTCTCATGATCACGATGGTCTGGACATAAGCCTCGCGCAAACGTTTTTCGCTTAGATTGGCATCTCGGATGCGGGAGACGGCCAGCCGTTCTCACCGAGAAATTCCATGATGAGAACGTGGCTTTTTAGAAGGATGGGTGCTGGACATGGGATGCCGGCGTTGTAGATGCGGCGATAGTTTCGCATTTCTTTTTCGGCCCATACTTTGACCATTTTTCGAGGGTTGGATTTGCCTTGAATCATGACGGTGATTGAGATAGGCGATGAGGACGCGGCACGCTGGAGAAGAGAAAGTAAAGAGTAGAACCGATGGACTAAAACTCACAGTAGCCCTTCCTCCAACGATGCTCCCCCGAAACATACTTGTCTCGATCCTTAAACACCAATATGGACGTCTTGTAAATCTTGATGGCATACTCGGTAATATCCGCCGACAGCAACGGAGCAAACGTAACATTGCTATAACTATCCCCGCTCACGCTCCCATCCCCATCCCCACCCGACCTCGCCATCCACGAAGAACCACCATACCTCCCCGCCTTGGCATAATACACATTCGCCTCCTTACCGGTACTCAAACACCCATCAATCAATTCCAAAAATCCATTCGACAACATTCGAAATAGAATCAATCGAGTACGTGGATCCAAGCATTGTTCGCTCGTGGCCCGATCGTCTCGTCCCGTATGAGATTTACGCTTGGAGCTTTCGAGATGTTGCATTTTTGTTACGGCGTTGGAGACGGCGTGGGACATGTTTTTGTTGTCGAGATTGATGCGGGCGGAGGAGATGGAGGCGAGGTTGGTTTTGAGTGAGGATTTGCAGGATGGATTGTGGAGCGTTTCGTCTTCGTCGTCGAGGAGATCGAACATGTCATCGTCGTCGTCGTCGTCATCTTCGACATATTGGGTTGGTTCTGTCTTGTGGGAGCTATTGATGCAGTTCTCGTCGTCGGTTGGAGAGTGAGCCGGGTTTGAAATTAAGAGCATCATTTTTGCCCTGATAGAGGCGACGAAGTCGTCGTCTGATTGCTGTTGACTCACGATTTCCATCGGAGCTGCAGCTTCGTCGCCTTCGGGGGCGTCGTCAAATTGTCCTTGCATGTCTGCCAAGATGTTTGTCGCGTTTATTTGGACCATGAGAAGAAAAATTCAGTCGAAACCACCGACCTTTCAGGCGTGAATTGTTGACTTGGAGAGACGAACACTCAGAAATGATGCGTTTTGTGTGTTGTTTGCAGGAGCCTTCACCGTGTCGGTCTTTTTTCTCCATCAAAAATTGACTGGCGGTGGTGACGAACAGTCGACCTTCGAAGTAGTTACTGAATTTACTGCATTGGAAAGGTAATGAGGAGGATAACATCTTTTAGATATAAAGACTCGGTTTTAGTCCTGTGGGAAAACGACACCGGAAGTACGATAGTAAATACTGTGCGTGTAGAGATATGATATACGGGGTTTTTCCTATTTACCATACCATACACTTCTTCTTAAACGGGAACGCCAGCCCCCAATCCTCCCAGAACCTTCCCCAACCAGCCCCAACCAGCCAGCCCCCCCAACCAGCCCCAACCAGCCCCCCAACCACCCCCAACCCGCCCACAACCCTCCAAATAATAACCTCCTCGAACAACTCGTATCTTCGTTGCGCTTCGTCGATATCATTCCTATTTCTCTAGACATCTTTGACTGTTTGATTACCTCCTGGTTCGTTCGGATAAGGCCACCCAAAGCCACCCCGCACCAAAATCAAGCAAAGAGACGATATCTCCGGCCAGTGACAGCCCCCGGTTCACCATGAACAATCCGCATCGTCACCCCAACCAGGAGGAAGCACCCCCCTTCTTTGAACCAATCCTCGAGTATTACAACAACCTACCTCCAGTAACCCGAACTTGGTTCTCGCTATCTCTCTTGATAACCACCCTCAACACTCTCGACATCTTACCAGATTATCAACTCATCTTTATTTGGGATAGGGTCAAATCACCTCACTTGGAACTCTGGCGGATTTTGACCTCCTTCTCGTGGGCTGGACCAGGTACTCTTGTGGACTTTCCCGTGTTATTTTTGCTCTATTCCATGATACTATCAGGATCCAGTTATGAAATGAATCCCCACGAGGCTAGTTACCAAGGTACCAGGCAACGGCGTGGACATCACACAATGTCCGATTGCCTATTTGCAATCCTTTGCTGCTCTCTTCTCATTGTTGGGAGTTACCTTCTTGTCGTGGAAACTACTCTCCTTAACCCTATTCTTCATGCGTTCGATCTGGATCAATCAGTGTTACAACCTGTGTTTACAAGAACGCTCGAATATGCGATTTTGACTCTTGACTCGTTTCGAAATCCCGACAGGCAAGTCAATATCAATTTTTTTCCCGTCCAAGGGCGACATGTACCGTTATTTCATCTTGGGTTTGGTCTCTTGATGGGATATCGGATAAATGAGATTGTTCATGGCATTATAGTCGCGTTTGTCTACGTGTTTTTAATAACCGAAGATAATTCTCTCGCGGCAATGATGGGCCGGAGGAGATTGATTTACACGCCTCAACTGATTCTACAGTTGTTCGGAGAAGAATTGGACGATGGCTCCTCTAGAGAAAACATAACTATTCAAGAGGGCGGCAATGTTTTACACCATGCCGCAAAGGTTAATGATTTGTCTGTTTTTCAACGCCAGCTTGAAGAATTGGAATCGGTATTGAATTCATCATCCTCTTCTTTAGCCAGTATTGCTGCGGCATCGGCCCCCTTTCGTCAACAGGTAGGTCCGCAATGAGCCATAATGTGTCAAATGATTAATGTAGACTAACTTCTGACTCATTCAAACTTGTTCACCGCGCCTTCCTAACGTCAGGACATAAATGGCTGGCAGCCGTTGCACGAGGCAGCGAGGGGTGGTCATATAGACATTTTGAAGCTGCTGTTGGAAATACCCGACAATATACAAAATGACGATGGGAGAGTTGTAAGGAGGAGGGGCAATAAGCTGAAAGTGGATATCAATGCGAGAACCAATAATGGGAGAGGATGCACTGCATTGTGGTTGGCGGAAGAAAATCACGGTGCCGAAAGCGACGTTTCACAACTTCTTCGGAACAATGGCGGAATCTCTCTCGGCTATGACGACGATCCGGAAGAAGAGAATACAGAAGAACGAAGTGACAACGATGATTAACAGAAGCATCATTCAAGTATTGGTCTCTCTATGGCTCAAATATATGCCAAAATGTCTATTTCGAGGGATAGGGATGTCAAACAACTCTAGCACGATTCAACATCGAAGTTGCTACCTAACACAAACCTTTCTCTAAGTTCGCCAACAACACAACAAACGTTGTCTTCATGCAAACACGTTGTTGTTTCGCTCAGTGGCCCTGATGCCGTTTTCTCTTTCACTAGATCTAACCATTCACTACTGTAGTGCGGAAAGAAAGATTCGTCGCTGACAAATCCGAAGCCCGGGCATCCAATCCATTGGTCATAACTTTCTCTGCCAGGCACCACAGACGGATCATCCCACCCCTTCCACGTTGCTGTTTCCATACTTTTGCCGGCAACTATGGCCCCTGCGCTTTTACCACAGTACACAGAACCATTTGGACCGGTACATGCCTCCTTAATTAACGTTGAATAATGTCCCTTTTCTATACAATGCTGTAGCCAAAAGGTATTTCCACCTTCCACGTATATTAGATGTGGATTCCACTCGCAAAGAGCTATTTTGTCATCCTGTGCATCCATGGCAGAAATCACCGTCAGTCGCCTGCCATAGAACGTTATTGCAGATTGAAGTGTGTATACAGAAATTGAGATCTTACCTCGGGTATGAATCCTGGGTTACGAAAACCCACAGGTTGCTTCAAGGATCCATCATCCAGGTCCAAAGTGATAGCACACACATTTATCTTCGCACTTTCAGCAGCGTCAACTCCATGAAATAACTGATTCAGCAGGTTCGATATTTGGTCCCTCCTTTTCTTTCCGTCCGCTCGTGCACGTTGCCTTTGCTTTCCCGGCGTATTGGAACTTTGAGGATTAAGAGCATACATTGCCGTGGGAATATACAAGAATCTTAGATCCAGCGAATCCTCCTTTGCTTCTCGACAGAGATATCCCAGCACTTCTTTCGACCACTCGTTGCATTCATCTTCATTGGATGTGAGACCAAATTTCCCGAGGAGACGCTGTCCGCGATGAATCAGTGTATCGACGTACTCTACATTGTTTAATGCATCGACATCGGGTCCACAGCATGGACTGAACTCCGCAGACGACGTCAATTCGGTCTCGTGTCGAGAGAGTTCGTCCCCCAACATTTTTCGAAGTAAACAGTATTTAAGGAAGGAACGAACATTCGGATTGGGTGCAACGCCGTCCGTCCACGATGAGAATAAGAGAGCGTGCGTAGCCCAAAGGTGGTGGGTTGCGGACAATTCATCGGTAACGATTCCTTTACTTGGCGATGTTGGATGATGATGATACGATGGTGCACGGGCTGTGAAATCTACGGTGAGGGGCGATGGCGGCGTTTTTGATGGAGCGACGACACCACCGACCGAGGCGGGTTGTGTAGCAGAGCACTAGTGCAGTAGCTGTGTAATGCAGGCAACGCACTCGTTAGGATGATTGAGTGCTTCATTTTGTTTATGCTTATCGGTTCCTCATGGGTTCGCGTGTGTGGGTACGATAGGGAAAACTGGTTGTGACGAGAGGCTGACGAGAGGTGAAGGGGCTGTGAAGAGGTGCGAGAACGGTATTTCATTGGTACCCGAAAACTGCCCAGAATAGAGTTATTTTCACACCTCGACACAGCAGGGCCATCCCCTGGGATGTCACAGTCAAATCAGAGTTCACACCACCGTCTACCTCGTTCTCTAGCCTACTTCTACAGATCTTCTACAGACCAGCAGCAGCCCGCAGCCTCCCGCAGCCACAAGAACAGGCCACCAGGCTACCACCTACCGCAGTCGCTCTTCGACATTACAGTTCTCCTTCGTGCCTAATTGTTTTCACCATTTACTACTTTGGTGGTCTGTCACAACCAATTTCAAAATGGTTCCTACGTTCCGTTTCCTAATCGCTTCCTACCTTGTTGTGATAATAATATCGCCAACGTATGCTTTTTCTAACAGATGGCATCGCTATGAAATCAGTAAACCATCGATAGCAACAACAAAACTGTCGGCAGTTCATGATGATAACATCGTTAATACGCACCACGCAACAACGTCACCCGTGATTAATCGAAGGAAGTGGCTGTACACACAATCCGCCTTGGTCTCGTCCTCTTTCCTCGGAACCTGTGCATATGCCGACGGCACCCCGACGGAATCCAATGGGGACGCGGTGATACCCCGAAAAGTCTCCACCGAAAACTCCGTCATCATTCTCGGTGCCAATGGAGGGACCGGACGAGAATGTGTCTCGGCTGTATTGGCATCGGGACGACCGTGCTATGCCACAACCCGATCGGGATCATTTCACTATTACGACCAAGAGAACGAATCTTCTCCACTCCGTCGAACCAACCCAAAGCTTCATGAGGACGAGGCAGATGTGACGAGCCTTGACGGACTCCTGGCATTGGTCGACAAAATCAACGTCGGTGCGCCCGAATCGTCCGTCGGGGCGATTATCTTTGCCGCTTCGGCCTCGGCAACGGGGAAAACTCCCGGAGTGAATGATGCATTCTCTGTGGATTATCAAGGGGTGATAAATGCGGCTCGGTGTTGTATTCAGCGTGATATTCCCAGATTGGTCGTCGTTTCTTCTGGGGCGGTGACGCGCCCGAACTCGGCAGTGTATAAGTTGCTGAATTTTGTGGGTAATGGGATTATGGAGGCCAAGATTCGTGGAGAAGATGAGGTGAGAGATTTGTATAGGAATCGAGGTGTGATTGAGAAAGGATTGGGGTATACTATCGTTCGACCGGGTGGTTTGACGAATGATCCTCTTCCATTGGGACCGTCGTACATGGAAGTGAACCAGGGGGACGACAAGAGTGGTAGGCTTTCGAGGGCAGATGTGGCTGCAATCTGCGTTGCTAGTTTAGATATAGACAGCTGTTGGGATACAACATTTGAGTGCTACTTGAAGGATACAGCAAAGCCAGTTGATAATGTGGGCCTTTCCAATATCCTTCGTTTAACTGATCCTACTAGCTACAAATCTGGTAGGGAAGGAACTGGCGAGACATGGAATGAACTATTGGGTGGACTGAAAAGAGATTTTACAGCGTGAAGTTACGGTTAAATTTTAGCCTTGCCACCTGTACACTTAGAGTTTCACGAGAACCGTATTTATTGTTTTGCTCATGAAAGTCTTCAGACGGTTTGATACCTCCTTCAATGAATCTACTTTACCTAGTGATTTCACTTGCTGACCATATTTTGAGAGTAGCAGATGAAATATGGTTGAGAATTTCATACTTTTTTCCATGGATTGCGGTGCATCCGGGGAAAGGCAAAGTTCTATTTGATCCACCATTTTTGCCACTACCACGTCAGATAATAGTGGTTGCCGGTTCAAACATGCTGATATTAAAGGCATTGAATTTTCCGTCCAGACCATCCCTGCAGTTGAGGGCGACTTGCTGGACGGGAGCATTTTTTCCACCAACACAGCGATCGCAGAAATGGAGAGTGCGTCTTTTCCTCGAAGAACACGTGAAATTAGCTCACATTGAAACCGATTTGGCTCAAATGTCGAGTCGGAAGTCTCTGAAACTAAAGCTGGGACTAAAATGGACTCTACGCATTCTAATGGGCGATCACGAGCTAAAGACATAACAAGAGAAGTCAGTACTCTTGAGGCCGGTTTACCTTGATTTGATGATAAGTGTTCGGTTGCATTCTGCGGATTCATCTCCAACATCAACGGAAGGACGAATGACCGTAGAAAAGACTTTGCACGTAAGGCTCCCATGGCATCGGTTAGAAATCCTTTTACAATAGATGACACCAAAGCGTCATTCAAGTGAAACTCGTCTTGACTTATTTCTGCGTTGCTCGTTGGGATTGATTCAGTATGTTCAATCAGACTGAGTCCATTTATGACATTTCCGCAACGCTCTATACCCGATGCACCATCTAAATCTCCGTATCGTTTTAGAAGGTCCACAACCGAATCAGTTACATGACTCACTACATGCGCTGATGATAAGTCGCTGGGGGGCATACCAATCAAAGACATACGCAGCTCACGAGTTTCGCTGTCCAACTTGTCGAGAAGCAAGTTTGTCCCTCCTGATAGTAGACTGGGCGAAGTGTCGGTTTGGAACGTGCTTCCATATTTTTCATCCTGGCCTTTGCTTGCGAGATCACTGCAAACATCACCCGTCAACGCCCTTATATGATTCAAATGCTTTGGTGAATTGTCGTTACGTAAACCAACTCCGTTGTCTGCATTCTCGATATCGCTTTCATGAGAAGACAATGATACATCATCAAGAGTTTCAAATTTTCGTCGATGAATGACAAATAGGCTCTCGGCCGTTAGCTGCTTGTCAGGGCAAGGTTCATGTTTAGACACTTGGGTCGTATGGGTTGGCTGTACATCGTCACAAATAGGGTGTTCTTGGTTGTACTTATTTCTTAAGCATTCCAGCCACATCCATTGATCTGGATACTTTTCCTCGATGACAGACGGAGTGGTTGCTAAAAATGTCTCTTGCTCACGTGCAGATTCTATCTTGCGTGTTTTATCATTTTGAAGCAATTGCTGGTATCTAAGTCGTTTGTTTGTGATCACCTGTGTTGAATCAGAGCTCTTTTTTGTTTTTGTAAAGGGGATCCGTGCCGCCCTTTCTCGTTTACTAATCGAAACAATCAAATCGATTACTCTAAAAGCAGTGTCGATGGAAGCATTGGGGGTTGAGCATGGAATATTTCTTAAGTCGTAGGCTATACTACTCGACGGATTTTGCAGTTGAAGATTGTGTATTATTGAGTGTAACGATACAGAGAATGCTGAGCATACAATTTCTTCTGAGGCCAGAAAGGACGCATCATAAAACCCAAAGTACGCATTCATCTCATTCTCTAAATATTCATTTCTGATATCATTTTGTGGCGAAGGGGGAAATCTTTTGTCTAATTCTCGTTCAATGAAACGCAAAATAGCGTGACTGTTATTGCACACTGCTGCTCTTGGTCTCTTTTGGCCATTAGAATCGGTAGAGCCAATGATTGTTCGTTCAACTCCGGTATATTTCTTCTTTGTAAGAATATCATTCAAGTCTAATTCGTCCGCCAAAGCAGACAGAAGTGACGCAAACTCATGCAATGAGAGGTTTGGCACGTCGCCATGAAAAATAGTGTCACAGAACACGTCTCGTCGTCTGAATAGACGCTTTATTGGAAGTTTTGTTGGAGTTACTGCGTCCGTCGGCATGGCGATTCGGAAGTTGGCATTGCTGGTTTCGACTATTGCACGCCTACTTCTTCTTTCTGGGCATAGTCTATAGATGATGTCAGGATTGTGTTGCTCGGTAGCCAGGCGGTCGCCTCACAGTCGCCTCTAATCTGTTCGACGTTGTGCTACCCTATATAGTACTTAATAGGACTTTAATAGGTAGTATACTGAGGCAGTTTAATATTGTGGGCGGTTTTTCGTTTTCGTCTGAATTTCTACGAACGATGGGAAGCCTGAATTTCATCCCCCGACTGAGCGACCCCCCACTGACGATTTTCGGTTTACGCGAAGCGCCCACAAAATATTCCTCCTACTTGCCCTCTCGGCGAAGGATCACCGTGACCAGCAGGTCTCTTTTCGGCCAGTCCACACAAGGTCCAAGCCGCACGCCTCCACACAACATGAACAGCGCAGCAACGCCTAACAACAGCATAGCGACAAGATAGCGACATTGCCTTGTGCCTCGCATTGCATCCATTCAAAGCGTACCCCACCCCTATCTGACAATCATATTATTTCACACGTAATATAACATTGTGTTACTCGGCCCTCAATTATTTGCGAAAAAAGTCATGGTGCGCTGATGTTTGACTATAGTTTGTTGAGCGGTATCTTGACCAGTCAGCTTCATCCATACTTTTCATGCCACTATCTAAACAACGCATTACAGCTTTCATTCTCACTGCCTCGTTTCTCTCAATTTTTTTACTTTCCCATCTTGCACTACCAAGCTATTCTTTTCATTCTTCAAAACCCTGGTGGGGAAAGAAATCGCCGTCGAGCTGAAAAATGATGTCGTCCTCACGGGCACTTTACACAGCGTAGATCAATATCTCAACATCAAATTGACAAATGTATCAGTGGTTAACAAAGATAAATATCCCCAATTGACCGCCCTAAAAAATTGCTTCATTCGTGGGAGTGTTGTCCGATATGTGCAAATCAATCAAAATGATGTTGATACTGAGTTGCTTCAGGACGCAACAAGGAAGGAATATTCACCAGTTACTGGAGGGGAGAAGTGAACAATATATCTCTTGATCCTAATGATTTCATAATTTATTTACTTATCAGTATTGGTTTTTGGAAAAGAAGACAGCAAGAACTTTAAGTAAAGTTAAAATCTAGGTCTCACAAAGGTTTGAAACTCTTGACGCAAGCCGCAACTTCCTTCTCCCTACTCGTGTCATACTCGTCCTCCTTACTCTGAGCCGTCAAGACATACAAAAACCCATCTTTAATATATATCCTCGTCACAAATCTTTTGATCCCTCGCTTCCCTTCCGACATATACTCAATGTCATAACACCCCCCAGCATCTGCATCCTCGACCGGATCTTTAGCCAGTGTCACCTGGAATACACCGTCACGATTAACTTCTGCAGTGACCACTCGAGCCGCCACCTCTTCAGGAGTGCCAAACTCTCGGATCGACTTGATACGTACTGGATCCACGGTGATGCCAAGTGCATAACCTCGCGCGTCTGGTGGAGAAAATTGATCTCGTCCAGATGCGTTTTGAGTGGTTTGTTCGATGGTGCAAATGATGGCGGTGGTGTGACAGTGTAACGAAATTTTTGGTTTGGAGGGCTCACGTATGCTGCCTGAGTTTCGGGTATTGTTTCGTCACCTGCGAAAGACGGCCGAGGCGACAGGACCAATAGAGAACCAACGCCAATCATTATTTGTTCAATAAAATCCCTCCGTTGAAAAACTGTTTGGATGTCCTGTCGTTCAGAGGGGTACTGTTTACATATGTGATTTGCGCAATTGACACGGACCGGTACACGCACGAAGGTAAAGTGACGAAACGCGTCCGCAAAGCCTACAGCGGCCAAGGCATATGTACATCTGAGCAATCTTTCAAAGGCAGACATATTTGACATCATGAACGCAACTTGTTAATCGTTGGCAAATTGGTTTGTTAAGCTTTTGTTTGTTGCGTTGGGATCATGCTCACAAACTGACCGGCTTGGGAGAGTTGACACTCGTCCTGTTGATCGAAAGGGGGAAGTGTTTTGAAGGGGAAGATTATTTTTTACTGAGATATCTTGGCATCTGATTAGTCGACACCTGGTGTGATGGAAATAGACAAAACACTTTTTCAACCGGCTAGGTACAACATCGTGCTGCACAAGGTTTTATCAAGAAAAGTTACAAAGGTACCTAGGTATAAATATCATGACAATAGATCTCACTTCTATGCTGACGTATGAAAAGATGGCGATGACGTGCTTTGTGTTGTTCGATTTTAGGAGGCTACCTCAGAGCAGCTCTAGAGCCCTCCTCTCTCTAGAGAGAAAGCACAGCATATTGTTCATCGAATACCCTACAGCGTGACCATGATGGCCAAAGTAAAGGCAGTCGCGATCGTCCTCGTAGTTGCCGCAAGCAGCCATGGGTTTACCATACCACAACGATCAACTTCAGCACGTCAGCCCTTGCTCCTTTGCGCAAAGAATGATGCTAGTGTCGACGTAACGACGACTAGTGACCACAGCCGTCGACATTTCTTCGCCACTGTAGTTACATCGGCTTCTGTAGGAATTTCAATTTTGTCGAGTCCCAGTGCGTCAAACGCGTCGGGAGGTGCAACTGCGGGAAAGTACACTACTATTCCCATTGCGAAGCGCCGTTACTACGTAAGACAACTGTTCCCGATACGACAACTTGACTTCGCAGACTTGTTTCTAACTATATCATGTGTTTCAGGGAAGGGTTCAGGAGGCAGTTCACGAGTTCTTGCTGATGGCACCTGCTGTTATCAAAGGAGACTTGACGGATCCTACGGTTCAGGTAATTCGTATTGCCCATGCTCCCCTATTGATTGACGTCCAACTTTGTGAGGTATTGACCTGTTTTTTTCGTAAAATGCTCTCAATCGAAACGATTCCTAGGACTTTTTTGATGTCACAAAGACAGTTGTTGTTGAGGGTAAGAAAAAAGATATTAATGGCATCTGCACAAAGAAAGATGGAGATTGTAAGAGTACGGACATTTTGACTCCCGGTACAATGATATGAAAACATCGATGTACCTTCTCGGCAATGCGTTCCGCATCAATCAGCAAAAGGCTCCCGACAACTTGCCTACTGTCAAAGCGGCGAAAAAGTTCTTCAAAGAGATGAATCAGTTTGAGAGGCGTGTGTTGAAGAGTCCGAAAACAAATGATGCCGAGGCGAAGATCATTTACGCGAATGCTTTAGATTTATTGGATGAATATTTGGACTTAGTAGAGCTTCCCCCAACAGAGAGTGGTCATTACGGTCAAGAATTCTCTACATTGGTTGGAGAATCAAGCAGGATCACATGAAAAGATGAGGCCTTCAATATGCGTCTGCAATTACCTGACTCATAAGATAACGGGTTATCATTAGTTTGATCGATACCATGACACAAACCCCACCATCTTGTGTCATTTCATGGCACAGTTCTTATAATTCTAGTGTTCTGTACGGACACTGTTGGTTTGACCTCTTTTGGACAAAGTGATACGCTGCTTTCACAATTAACAATTTTTGTTAATGATTATATTATGGTCACTGGTCCACCGAAAAGGGTAATAGGACTCCTCTCCCCTCAACTTGATCCAACTTGGAGTTTTAAGTTCAAAGGAGAGTTCGCTCTCGTGATTCTTTCGTCCGGTGCATGGTACTCTATTATCAATACCGTATTACATAATATATTTTCATCTCTACGTAAAAGTTGAGATTAGGACCGGTTTGGCATGACTTTTAAAAATAATATCACGTGAGTGCACCCTTCCTCAACGGATAGGGCTTAAATGATAAAACCCTTATCGAACCACAAAATTGTGAGCGTACCGTACCATACTCCAGACCAAAATCACATTATATCCCTTGGATAAAAGCTTTGAAACATGATACGAGTAATAATATTATTTTGTTAGCTTGTGAAGAAAACGGAGCATTGACCGCCATCACTACTACTTATTCTGTGTTGAAATAGTGAACAGCACACACAGTCTCACATCAAGACTAAACATTGTCCGAAACCGATCGAGTGTCTTAGTCGAAATTGGCAGTGCATTGATAACGATCAACCAAGCTAAGCTTCAAATTGACAATTTCTCAAAATGGTATACAATTGGAATGACTTCAGAGATCATCCTGATCTCGACGTAGAATGGTCAGATGACATCCGGGGTAGAAGTAGGTTAAGTTGGAGAAGAAAACCAAGGGTTTTGGAACAGCAACACGATAAACAGAAGAACAGTATAGTTGTTGGGTTTCTTCTTGTTTCGCTTGCTATCTTGATTGGAGCCGTCGCCTTTGTTTCGAATGATATGTCAAAGAACGGGCCACGTTTAGCGGAAGACGATGACAATTCAGACAAAATGGTAGTAGTCCCACAACTTCCATCTTCGCCGTATCCGTCTGAAAGTATTTCAACGTTTCCTTCAGAGCTACCTTCATTGCGGCCATCACAACGGCCATCTATTGTGAGTTCGTCGATGCCATCTTCTTCAAAAGCCCCTTCTCCGACACCGTCGGCGTTCTTGAAAGTTCCTCCAGCTCCAACTCCCAAAGTTGAATGCGTGAATCAAGAAGGCCTCTTTTACAACCACAAGGGAGAAAATGTGACTTGTGCTTGGTTTGAAACCGTGGGTTCTTACATTCGCCAGAGAAACTGCGGAAAGACTGGAATCGGAAGGGCGTGTTTATTATCATGTGCCAGCTACTACAATTGTGAACTTCCGAAGAGATCCATCAATGAAACTCAGGCACCAATGGAACAATCTTCGAATGCTCCCTCCATTGCTCCTTCCATTGGTATCCCCAAAAGTATGACAGTAACTGCATCGGGAGATACAACCATCAAAGAATCCTCGCCTAACGCGAACCTTGGAAGTGCGAGTTGGATAAAAATTGATACCGATTCTGGAGTCTTTCAAGCACTGCTCAAATTCGACTTGACAGGCCACGTGCATTCACGACCTATTGAAAGTGCCACTCTACGACTGAAAGCAGCATCCGATTGCCCCAGTGGAGGATACATCCAACGAACTCATAACCCCAACTGGGATGAGAACTCAGTGACATGGTCAACTGCTCCGGGAGGAGACGGAACAGAAGTAGCCAGGCTACCAGTAATCAGAAGAGGGTATTGGTACACTGTTGATGTGAAAAGCCCTATCGACTGGTCACAATGTGCTCTCTTTGAGATTGTTCCCTGTCAGTGCGACCGAATGTATGTTTGAATCGAAAGAAAATTCGAGTGGCAACGCCCCAGAATTGAATATAGTTTATGGTGATTGAAGTGAGAGACAAAACCTTCCGAGGGCTTGAGGCATTACACTTCAATTTCGCGTTCTGTTTTATATCTACACCAAAGAACATGGTGTGTTTAATACTTCAACTTGTAATGTTATTGGCGAAACCTTCTCAGCTATTTCTAACTGATTGTTAGTGGGAAAAGGAGAGCTTCCTGATATGCACACCTTGAACTTTCTCTTGTATAAAATTACATTTTGTTAGCAGAAACCATTGAAAAAATTGGAGAATTCTCTAGAGAAGGCGTCACTTCCCTGCAAACGGTTTTGTTTTCAGCTTTTCTTCTGATTTTGTCAATGTTCCCACTGCAAGCGACGAAGCTTCCAGAGATGTATTACTTTCCACAGAACTCTTTTCCGAACTTTCGCTCCCGTTCGTCATTTGCCGCATTGGTCCACTAGACAAATCGTCCGGCAGGGAATTCACATGTATCGGCACGAGACTAAAAGATCGATTCGTTATCCTCGCTTGCGACATCATCAAAAAATCTCCCCACTTTCTCTGAGTACTAGCGAACCAAAACACCGCAAGCGTCACCGATATCACAGTAACAATCGATGCGGTGTAGTACAAACAATCGTGATCCCACAGAACAATCCACGCCACCAGCGCCACGACCATCATAAACAACGGTATCCCATACGAGAACGTCCGCAGCGCCATCTTCCAATCCGGCTCACAGCGCTTCATCCAAAATTCATCAAACGGAACTTCCCTCGCAACACAATCATACCTCAAAATCGCCACCAACATATACGTAGCATTCAACGTACTAATCAACATCAACGCAATGACCAACGCCGCCGCCCCCCCAAACAACGTGAGCAATATCCCACTCGTATCCTGCGGAATATTGATTTCGACAAATGCCACCATGGAAAAGCCGGCAATGAGTGCCGATTGATTGGCCAATACCTTGAGTTGTTGGGCCTTTTCGTCCACGGCGCGTCGTGCGTCGTCGATGGCGTGGCGTTCGTTTTCGAGGGCGCGTTGTTTCATGTCTTCTTCGCGGCATTTGACTTCCCATGCCATGTCGGCCATTTCGATTCCTGCGGCAAAGCCCATCATTTTTTTGGAGTGGGTGTTTTTTGTGGTGTGTGTGTTTTTTTGGAAGGGATGGGGTTTGGATTCTATATTGTTTGTTGCGGTTGGCTTGTAGCTACAAGTCACACATCGAAAATGAGAGCGTCAATCTGCGTCAACGTAATTAAATATTTTGCTGTCCTTTGCTAGAGAGAAGTCACCGTATTCTGGTTCAAAACACAAGACAAACAACGCAAGATCGTGAGAACAAGGCAATATGGTACAATACAATACGTTACAATACTCAATACCCTGGCAATACCTTAACTGGTAGGTGTGTACACTAAGGTAACTGTACTACGCACAACATTGGTTACAGTATTTCAACTGGTGAGAACCATACGTATGTACAAGCAGGTACAAGCTTCTCTGAAATGACTTAAAAGTCTCATTGCCCACCGACGCAGGATGTTCACCACTTTAATTTACGTCACTTTTTATGGAAGCCGATTGTAAACAAGCGAAACCCCCACTTTTCATTGCCCACCAGAAATCACAATAAGAGAATAGACTGGGCAAGACCCAGCTTGACGAGATCGGAATAAGATCCGGATGTAGCCGACGACGAAGACAATAATACAATAATAACTAGAGAATTGTTTACATGCTCCCTTGCTCCGGTCGTCACCCAACACAGCCTGACTACTTCTTGCTGTAGTCCCTCTCTCCTTTGGCCCTCTTCAACGTTTTACCGTAGACCCATCGACCCCATCTCTCTCCAATAACCATGGCAGATTCCACCAGCGACCCAACAACAACCCCAGCCGACGAGCCCATCCCCGCAGACGCCTCCACTCCCACCACAGACGACGCCACCTCTCCCACCAACGACGCCCCATCCCCGCCCACCGCCGCCCAAAACAACCCCGAAGAAGAAGACCTCGAAGCTCGCGCCATAGCCCAAGCCATGGCCTCCGCCGACGCCTCCTACATCCCCTCCCCCTCCCTCCTCTCCTCCGACGACCCCCACCCCCTCCTCACCCAAGTCGACGGCCCCCCCCTCTCCTCCTCCCTCCTCCAATCCCCCAGCGTCTACCAAGCCAAATCCGTCCCCGTCCCCCTCCGCACCAAATTCGACGTACCCATCCACATCACCGCGGGCGGATCCGTGGTCGAATACGAAATATCCACGCAAGACTACGACATTGGATTTGCCGTTACGGCCGAGCGGGAAGAGGGCGTGACCAACGTTAAGGAGAATGCGCGTGTCGATGCCGTTACGGGGAAGTTCCTCGTGGGGAGTGTGCCGTGTGCGCTCGTATTTTCGTTTGATAATGAGTATTCGTGGTTTCGGGAGAAGAGGGTTTCGTATAGGATTACCGTGACGCCGCCACGGGCGGAGAATGTGGTGAGGGGGAGGAGGTTGCGGGCGAAGAAGGCTTTGGAGGTGGTGGGGGAGGATCGGCGGGAGGTGGAGGAACGGTATGAGAGGGCTGTGGAGAAGAGGGTGGAGTTGGAGGAGCAGGTGAAGAGGTTGAAAAAGGAGTTGGCGGAGAAGGTCAAGAGTTTGGATGTTGTGGTGAAGGAGGAGAGTTGGTTAGAGAAGAGGCGTGAGGTCAGGGATGAACAGATTAAGATGTTGAATCAACGGTTGAAGAATGGATGGGAGGATGAGAAATCAGAGATTTGATACCAGTTCGGTAGTAGGATAGGTTTTGTTCGTTCGGTGGTCACGTGACAACTTATGTGGACTCGAAACAACGGCTAATCAATGCATAGAATGTTACTATGTGTTGGTTGTACAGGATGGAGGCGTAAAGTGTCAACGTAGAACTGCTGTGGTGCAGCATTGATGCCGTTCAGTCGAATGCTGCTGTATTTAAATTCCAACTCAGTTCTATTCAAGTTTACATGTTTATTCATCCGATACTTAATACATGGAGACAGTAATATGTGATCAATGGAAACCTAATTCAGTAAATATGAGCATAGGATGTTACTACGCAGGTCAATAGGCCAACGAAATTAGAAACCCTCCCGGCAGAAGAGTCTAGGCGTTTAATTTCAATCATCCTGTCTTCATTTGCCCAAGATATCCACATGGCGGGTCTTTGAGTCGTAAGGAGTGGGAATGAGATTTACGTAGGCATATCACTATCCACTTCCGCGAGTGCACATATTCCAGACTTGGTTGACATGTGCAAGAAAAAATAGATGGACGGTGGTGAGAACATCACAAGATCATGGATTTGAATTATTTCACAGCAGCGTAGATCATAAAAAATGACGTACCAAATTGCAATCCTCAAATTTTTGGGCGAGTCCATCACATCTATCGAAACTCAACAGTCCCTTGACACCAGTCACTGTTGCAGTGAACCAAGGAAACGGCAGCCTCGTTACGATGGCATCTGCATGATAATTATTTGGGTGTGCAGGACATTCCAGTCCTCCGTTGCTGTGTGATTTAACATGGCAACACAAGGGTTGAATAAAATAAAACCAACCAAGAGGGTGGATAAAGTTTCCGGTCAAGCACTTTCATGATATTCAAGGAACCACCAAAGCTCCCCCTCAGGGATTCAATATGGCACATTGTGTCATAGAATGAAATGAAATGAAATTAATTTTTCACTATATCGTAAATTGGATAGCATTGAGTCAAATAAAATAAAATTCAAGAGTACCATTATTAGTAATACTCAATAAATCTGCAGTGCAGCATAGACTACGCTCATTCGAATGCTGTTGAATTTAAATTCCAAATCAGTTCTATTCAAGTTTACATGTTTATTCATCTGATATTTAATACAGGGAGACAATGTTATATGATCAGAACGACCCTAAAAGAACATAGGATGTCACTAAGCAGGTCAATAAGCCCAAGAAATTAGATATCCCTACAGCCGAAGAATCTCGTCGTTTAATTTCACTCATCCAATCCTCATTCGCCCAAGATCTCCATATTGTGGGTCTTTCAGTCGGAAGGAGTGGGGATGGCATTTTCGTAGGCATATCACTATCTACTTCCGCGAGCATCATCCATTCGTTGCATTCGGGACACATTCCAGACTAGGTTGACACGTGCAAGAAAAAATAGATGGATCACTGTGAGAACATCAAAAGATCATGGATTTGAATTATTTCACAGCAGCGTAGACCATAAACGACATACCAAATTGCAATCCTCAAATTTTTGGGCGAGTCCATCACATCCATCGAAACTCAACAGTCTCTTGACACCAATCACAGTTGCTGCGATACAATAATAACGCAGCCTCGTTACTATGGCATCTGCATGATAACTATTTGGGTGTGCAGGACATTCCAGTCCACCGTTGCTGTGTGATTTATCATGGCAACACAAGGATTGAATAAATTGGACAAACCGAGAAACTGAATAAAGTTTCAGGTCAAACACTTACATGATATTCAAGGAACCGCCAAAACTCCCGGTTAGCGATTGAATATGACACGTTGTCTCATCACCAGGAGGTCTATTAAAATTCCAAAACCATAGGGCCGTACCCCAAGCATACGTTGGATCCGTCGCCACCAATTCTGGCTGAGAACACAAGGTATCCGCACTCTCCGCCAAAACCTGTGATGCCTTCAAATAATTCGAGTTCCATGAAAGCTGCAAAGCCCCCCTTCCAAAATACACAAAGTTTGGATTGATCAACCCCGCCAAATTACCATTACTCTCCACCTCCGTAGTCGGCCCACAAACACACCCAAACGGCGGAGTCACAGTCTTATCACAATACTCTTCATACATCTGCCCATTCGAAACAAGCGACACCTCACAATACCGATCCGCCCAATCAAAATTCTCATTCGCGCAAGGCTTGCAATACGTCCCGCTCCCCAACTCCACCGTCCGTGCGCAAGGCAACGCCTCCCTCGCGGCGGTATACTGCGCCGATTCGTGCGTGGTATGACCCACGAAGGCGGCCCATTCGTTCTTTTGCTGATCCACACTACCCATTTGAAAGAGTTTTTCGTCGTACCGCTCGTTGAGCATGTCGATGATGTCGCACAGTCCCTCGTAGGTGTAGGGCTCTACGGCGTTGGGGGCGATTTCGTCAAACATTTTTTTGGTGAATACCTCGCAGGGTTTTTTGGTGGATACCTCCAGCCCGGAGGGGACGGTGGGTTTGAATTTGGGTTTGGAGGTGTCCCAGCACCAGCAGAGGCCGTCGACGTTGCAGGGCCAGGTCCATTTGGAGCTGGATTTGAGGCAGAGGACGCAGTCTTCGTCGTTGATGGCTTGGACGGAGGGGTCGCCGATGCATTTTTTGCCGTTGCCTACGCAGTTGACGCAGGAGAGGGGATCTGGCGGTTGGGCGGAGGAGTGGAGGAGGAGGAGGAGGAGGAGGAGGGAGGGGACGGGTGTTGGCCTACGTGGCATGGCTGTTTGAATTATGTGGTGTCGGGTGTTTGATTTGGATGCTCCCAATTTCAATCCATTCCGATAGATGGGCTCTTGCGCCCTTATCTGTTCTGGAAGGAGGGCTTGGTTGGAGGTGGGTTGGAACCAGTGAACTGTGTATTGTAGACATATGTCACAGTGTAGAGTGTTCTTTAACTGTGACTGAACGCGTGGCGAATGCATCCTGCGTGATCCTGTGACTGAACACTTCTGTGACAGTTGTGAATTCACCTTTAAAATGATGACGTATTTGTGAATTTCTGTGAGTCTCGAAACAAGTGGAACCAAGAGATCCCACATTTTGTGTATTGTATGGTACGATACTGGAGCCCTCGACTCCAACAGCAGACATGCGCTAGATCAAATGCTTTGATTGATCACTGATGTACCTGATACCTTTCAGTTTTGCTTCAGGCGTATCGCTGGATGTCCATTGTGCATGAGACAGGTGGTTTTGTAAACAAGATAATAACACCCATCGGGCCATAGGAAAAATGCAATGCGACACTTGCAACGATCTCTTTCATCGGTCTTCGAATTGAATGAAGCGACGGTTTGACAGCTGATTATTGGAGTACTGTGATACGGTGGATGTTGTTGAACATTTTATCGCTTTCGTTTCCTGTTTCCCTGCCATTGCGTCAAGTGATGATTCAAGCCTCAAGCTTGTTCTTGTAAGATGCTCAGGCATTACCCCATCCTGGGTAAAGTTTTGTTATCGAAAGTGTGTGTGTCTTTTGTTTCTTCTCTTGGGTGTGGGAACACCAAAGTATGAAGCAATTGTTCCTAGATCCACTGACAAAGAAAACTTGGAACCGTGGAGGGTTTTGAATCATGAGCACAAGGGCCTGAAATGAATCCTTGCCTTTAAACATTGTTTGGTCAAATCTATAGACGGAGTGAACAGGATACAACTGTGGTTGATTCTTGGCGTTGTCCGGAGTTTGGGGAGCTTCTTTGTTGCGGCACATGACAGGTTGCCAGGTCCACTGGAATCATCTATGATGAATTGTTGTGTCCATTTCTGACAGTCTTTGACCGCCTGTAGAATGGTGGTTTCCAGTGATGGATCCATGTTAGACTAACAACACATGACATATAAAAGGGGTTAACGAATGCAGAGATGTATCGTTAGATACATAATTGATAGATGACCGTATGATGAGCGTTGAAAATTTGACACTCACTGTATTATATACTGTCGAAGTGTATGGTTTAACACCATAAGAAGTGCGGTGGAAGATGGATTTGCTAGCACCGTATGGAATGTGTTATCAGTGCAACGGCCACCGTATGGCGAAACCGTATAATGTGTGTTGGAAGATTGTTTCGTTAGCACCGTATGATATGTGTTCTAGGTGCAAGAGACACCGTTCAATACTAAGGCCTTACTAGGATCGGTGGAAGATGGATTTGCACCGTATGATATGCGTTCTAAGCGGCATTGTATGACGTGTAGTGGAAGTGGTGTGAAGAATTTGCAATGGCGATGCGATGAGGTGGGTAGGGAATTGAACTCCTGTGGGCAGGATGAATGCGTTGAAATGAGAACTTGACTGGAAGAATAGCAGCAAGGACAACTGAAGTAATCCCAAATAAGGGAGTACAGGAGTGTAAACCAGTTGTGCGTGAAAAATCGCGAAGGCGACATACATGGACAAAGAAAAGTGGCAATGGACTTAGACAAGATCACCTACAACTGAGAGATGTGAGTCTTTGAGTCTTTCACCGCATTGAGATGCATCGGTAGAACTCGTCATGGATGGTCCTGTGAATGGGAGAAGATGCTGGGAAATTGCCATGGATGGCGGTTGATTCCCTTTGTTTCTGAGATTGGTGGTGGTGGCGTTGCGATGACCGCATGGTGAGGAATAAAGAATGGGACAATATGGTCTGTCTGACGAAGGGACACTATGGCAATGACAAAAATAAATGTATCATTTTGAACGGAAATAGGATACCCATCGAAATAAAATTTGACGCCAAACTGGATGTCACAAAAAAAGACCACCATCAAAATCATACAACTTCCCGTGATTTTGAAACCCAGCCATCAATAAACAAAATCGTGTAAATGATTTTGATGAGTTGCAAAAAGTGTGAACTATGTTGTGGCGGTCATGCTTTTTGTGTATCGTCCGGAATCTGAGACACATCAAAATCATACAAATATTGTATGATTTTTCAAAATCCCCCACGTGCCCTGTTTCTCATACTCGGCATGACTCGATGTAACGGCCTGCAAAAAATGGTAACGTATAACACATGAACTTCATGCAAGATATTGATATTTGATGTCTTTTTGTCTCTATCCTTATGTGAGGCCACTCAAGTGAGTGAGATTTTGGTTTAGAAGCAATATTTATGCTCTATAAAGACTGTTTTCATTTAAATATTCTATTTGGCTTCCTGGAGCATTTGTGTTGCATGCAACTTTTCTTAGCATTCATGATATAATTATTTTGGTATACAAATTTGCTAGTAAACCATTACATGAACAAATTCAGGAAATAAAACTTTTCTACATGTTGTCTTCAATGAAATACTCTGAAAGTGTTGGCCATTTTTCGGATGTCCCCCCATTCTAGCTCTTTCCTTAATTTACTATTTGGTTATTGCACTTCTGATGAACTTCCAGCTTTATCACATGTCACTGCAGCCATGTAAAAAACTCCACTTCACCATCTGTCAATCATTGACGGATGCACCAGGGTGAAGCATCCTTTCGGACCAAAATGGTGGGGTTATCAACTCATGTCTTCAATTACTTTGATTTTCACATCACCAAAATTTTCTTATGTTTCTCAACTTTATGCTTTCGGTCATCTCAAAAAATCTACTACCCACCTGAACAGATCACAATCAACCATTCAAACAGTATGCCCTGGAGAGCATCAACTGAATTGTCCCTTAAATTTGTGGTACAATGTGGGCATAACAACTTGCAGCCACAGCGTTTTTTATTTGTTAAATTTTTACTAGACATCTTGAGTTTCCAGTTCCCCACTCTCCACAGAGAACAAACAACTCCTCAAAAAGTCGACCTCAGATTGAGGACCTAACAGACCCCTATCGGCCTCAGATTGAGGACCCTAACAGACCCGAAAAATTGAAGGAGCTTGTGCTGAGTTGAATTGCATTTTTGGGCCAATCAGGTGTGGGGATGGCGATGCTGCTGCCATTTTGTGTTGTGGTAGTATGATGAGGATTTTTAAATTGGTTAGCTCACATTTCAGTCACCTCCCCCTCTTGATCCTGGAAAATTCAACTGCCTTGCAAACAATTATTCTCAGGTAAACAAAATTCAACTGCCTTGGAAACAATAATTCTCAGGTCAATTGCCTTATGAATTGACAAAATGTAAGGAGTGGCTAATTGTTGATTATGTTCTCATTGTACAACTTTTGAATTGAGAGCTCACATTCACGTTACAAGCACCCAATGTTTGTCCATGCAGCCCACAGCCAACTCATTGTTACTTGAAGGATCATTTTTCAAAAAGGGCTTCAAATAGTGATTGTGCATGTGGTATGAGTTTTGTTTTTGACCTTTCAAAGAGCTGTCTCCTGCAGAGCAAGATCTCAATGATGGTAATATGCATTATTTTCCTGTGAACTTGTGGGGATACACACATGACAAAGATGGCCTGTTCTATTACTTATACTGTTAATATTTCTAAAGGAGATGTCACACTAATCAATGCATTTGTGAATTAAGATGGGCAGCATGTTGAGCTAAAGATGATTTTCTATATTATAATGGCATTTTATTTGCCACAGTGAGTATGGATTTTTGAAACCACTGCATAGTGGAATTGCACCTCCCTTAAATCGGGCAAAAGCTTAGGTGAGCTGCATACAAGCATAAATAGTAAGATAGATTCTTTCACCAGGATGTTTTTCCTAGTAAATTAGGATGACCTTGATCTAATCCTTAAGACTATCAGATAAGATTTTGATTTTGTAGCTCATTTTTTCAATGACAAGTGTACACTATTGTTGGGATTCTCAACCAAATGGTAGGATGAGGACAAATAAAAAGGTAGCTTAAATAGTAGGGTGGATTTTTCAATAAAACTTTTTCACTAGTAGATTATCATGCCTGTAGCTAAAAATGTTAGCATTGTAGTTACAACATATCAATTTTTTACAAGTAATATCTTAGATCTTTTATAACGAAAAAAGTATGACCTTGCGATGCATACTAATATATAATTGAACCTCTACCAAAAAATGGTATTTAAAGAAAGGTAATATCTTACGATTTTTCTGATCACGTAAATTATATTACTTGCAGCCGCTGCAAGATTTTTTGTAGCTAGCTAGGCAGAATACGATTTGTAGAGACAGAGGAAGACGTACTTTTAAAAAGGAAGTGCTTGTAGTAGTATGCCACTTTTCTATGCTAGTTAATATGTGCTATAGTAGTTGCAAATGGGGCGACCCCCCCCCCCCATTTTAAAATTTTTTACCTTTTTTTTTTGCAAAATCATTCTTGTTAGACACTCTTTTGTGACACAATAACGTTCCCTTCAAGTTTACAGAACCATTGTTGTATGATTAAAATCATAATTTGTGACTAATGTTCCCTTCAAGTTTTCAGAAACATTCTTTAAAATAATGTCATACGTTATTATACAATAATATAATTTAAAAGGTAGGCAGATATTTAAGACACTCTTACTACCCATGTAAGTCCAAGCAAAAAATGAATTATTTACAGGTAAGTTTTGATCAAGTCTCTGGTCAGTACTTGTTTTGGCAAAAAGCGAAAAAACTGTCTCACTGCAACTTCCTGGAAAACCTGTTTTTTGGCAATCAAATGTATCCAAGTAACACCAAGTGGTCTTTTTTTCTCGGAACGGAGAAAAAATACTCCGCCCGACACGCAGAGAAGACTCTGAGAATCCACGACTACCTGGCTTCGGTGAAACCGAGTGACACCGAGTGAAACCGAGTGACGCCAAAGTGAAACCGAGTGAAACCGAGTGACACCAAGTGAAACTGAGTGACACCAGGTGAAACTGAGTGACACCAAGTGAAACCGAGTGACGTAACACCGAGTCCAAGTGACACCAAGTAAAACAAAAGACTTGAAATAAGAACAGTGGAATGGTTATCTAAATAAGTCAAATTTAGATGAAACGTGTGACACCAAGTGAAGCCGAGTGACACCACGTGAAGCCGAGTGACACCACGTGAAACCGAGTGACACCGAGTGACGTGACACCGAGTCCAAGTGACACCAAGTGAAACCGAGTGACACCAAGTGAAACCAAGTGACACCAAGTGAAACCAAGTCACTCGGTTACGCGAACAAGCAAGGCCAAGTCGGAGAAATGGACTAATTTTGAAATTTTCCTTATCCCGAAGTACTCGAGCGGGTCACACCGAGTCCGTGGTTTTCCAGGAAGTTGCGGGCCTTGGTGGGCGTCCACATTATTTTTAGACACCTCTAACTTGCCAAAAACCTCTCACAAAAAAGTCTGTCTGCAGTCCGTCTCCCCCTCGTCCCCGCCCCTTCCTCGCCTTTATCCCTATTTTGGCCGATAAAGTATGTACAGTATGATACAATACGGTACCAGTCAAAAACTAGTGTGAGGTACTATTTTGTAACTTAAGTCGGCCATCTTAGACCTGTTATTATGACCACTTGACACACATTTAGCTCAAAAGGCAATTAACAGCATTCTCAAAGACCCTCTCAAGAGCTTAAGTCCAGCTCGCCAGGACCGAGAACTGACGAGAACACATTGTCATAGTAGCCACCATCAACCTCCTCTGGGATGATAATACCTCAGACTGATTATGTGTAGAACCTGGTACAAATCTCATGTAGAAAAAGATGTAACTTAACTCTCCCGTGCTCTCACAAAAAACTCTCGTCGATGTTTCATATCCACTCCCCAATCAATAAAAATTAAGTTACATGCACATAGAGCGCAAATATCTACAGGATCAACATAGGAATAGTACAAAACAGTGATAGTGCCTCAGACTAGTTATAGTACCTCACACTAGTTTTTGACTGGTACATACCAATCTATACCAATCACCTATGCAAACTCTTTCATGTGTGACTCGAGCAAGTTTAGTCATTGCAATGTATTGTACATAGATACTGTACACTATCCCTACTTTTATCAACGGGCTTCAGTCGTACATATTGATGAGCAAAAAAGTCCTCGACCCCGGCCCTACCCCGCCCCGTCCAGATCCGTCCCTGCTCGTCCCGATCCGTCCCCGACCCATCCCCGCAATGCCTGCCCAATTACTCGTGCACTCGTGCGCAATCTTGCCATGTCACTTCTCACTCACCAAAAAGGCTTGGCACACCCCACTGACCCGGATCCTCTTGGAAGACGGTGAAGCAGGCAATAATTTTAATTTTAAAATCACTAAATATCTCTTTTTGCAATCACCTCCATTTGTTGAGTCATGTCACCTTTTCATGCCTCCAATCTCGCATACCTTCTTGCCAATACAGTCGTAGTGTCAACCAAAATACCTTCCGCTTCTAAAATCAATTATTTACGTGTTCTCGAACCGACATCAATAGATATCAATATCCGTTGAAAACTTATTTGATGCCAATCTATGGCCAAAAGGCCCTGTTCGATTTCTGTTCAGGCCCAGCTCAATTGCATTCAATTGCACTCATATGCGCTCACATGCAATCACTTGTAACCATATGGATTCATATGGATTCAAATGTGTTCACTTGCGATCACACCCATTCACTTGCATTCACTTTCATTCAATTCCACTGGCTTTCACTAACTTTCATTCATCTGCATTCATTTGCAATCCCTTTCAATCACTTGCATTCATCATTATTATTTTTGTTCAAGATATCATTCTCAGTCAATTGCAATCAGATGGGATCACTTTCGTTCAATCATGATCAATTTACGATCAATCACGATCAATTTTGCTCACTTGCCTTCACTTGCGTTCTCTCGTGCTCACATGCGCTCAGTTCCACTCACATGCGCTCACTTGCAATCAGCGGCCCTGGTCAAAATCAGGAAGTTTCCGTTGGAAGCAGATTTTGTCTCCTTTGAATCTTTGATAGCTGTTGAAATGAAAATTTTTACGAGCGTTGAGATCTAGTTAGAAAGGTGAGGGCAAAGTTGTTGCACCTATATGGTATCCGGGAACAAATTGGCGATGAACATTGAGAAAGATCGGGATATCAATATGACGTTCATGAATATTTTTAAAGTTGGCGATTTAATTTACCCAAAATTCTTTTGAGTTCACTGTCTTCCTGGTCTGGAAGGAGGGCTAAGGAGGGCTTGGTTCGAGTAGGTTTGAACCAGTGAAGTGTATATGTTGGATCCCGTTAGGTCCCGTTAGGGTGCCGTCCCAGTTCTAGAACTGGACGAAGAACTGGACATTTATCTCCCCGTTGGGGCACCGTGCCTTAATGCCAATAAGACAACTAAGCTAGATCTGGCCAAGACATAATGACTAGGCTAGATCTGGCCTAGTCATAACTTTTTTGTAGAAACTCATATAAGACGACGTCGTACAGCCAAGCGGACATCACTGTTGGATTCCTCTTGAAAAATTACCCCTAGAGACATATCGCCACCCCATATGTTTGTCATACACCACAAGCGCCAGTCACGGCCAAAAATTACTACAGTGCATTGTGTTGTGTTGCTGTCCCATGCAGACGCGAGGAAAAATTCTGTTGGATTGGTGGTTCTTGCAAACCGGGAACGTGTGGATACACAACTTCAACATGAAAAATTAACGGAAATCCCCATCCTTATCAGTTATGACTAGTCCAATGACATGCACCCTCAAATATGACTAGGCCAGATGTGCTCATGTTATGTTCTTAATAATTTTGTGTTCTTATTGGTGTTAATGGGGCGCCCAGTTATAGAACTGGACACCCCAGTTCTAGAACTGGGACCCACTCAGACCGTGATAAAATTCCAGTTCTAGAACTGGGACTGATGCTCGAATCCCCATTGGGGCACCAGTCCCATTGGTGCACGAGTAAGATACTGGAGTTCGTTAAAATGGAAAGGTAATATAATTTTATGCTTTCTATTGTACCTTTCTGTGTTATACATGGATTTTCCAAGCAACATGACATATTATAAGAAAGAATGTATTACGGGACTAAATCTAGTGATGCAAAAAATTGGTGTCAATACAGCTTCCCATTGAACCCGTGTAAAATGCCTGTGCCACTAGTGCCAAATAGTGCCAAACTATTTGGAACTAGTTCCTCACTAGTGCCAAACTAGTGTGGAACTAGTTCCAAATAGTACCAAGTAGTGCCACGTAGTGTCATCCATAGTTCCTACGAGTGCCACCATCTAGAGAGAGAGAGTGCTTGATGATGCTACCCCTGACATCAGCATCAGTGCCATTTGTTGACAAAAAGGGCATGGTGACAACAATGCAACTGAACTGGCGATGATGTCTTTGGAGAGTAGAAAGTAGTACAGTAGTAAAAGTGCCAACATGAGTTTCAGACACCAAGCTATACTGGAACAGAAACAAGGTTTCCAGTGGAGAGGAGTTCAGATTGAAGAATCCTCGGACGAGGGCGAATCCTCGGATGGCAATTCCTCCGACAACGAATCCACCCATGAAAATGAATCTGCCAATGAATATACTTCGGCACGTGAAAGTCGTTCTCATCGTGTCATCCTAGCAAAACATGGTCCTTTCTATTCATTGAACAAGAGGTCGAATAGTCAGTGAGATAAAAATGAAGATTCCAACATCCACCTTTACATCAATGGCAAGGATGTAAACTTCAAGAAAATATACGAGCTCTATGCATCAGAGACTTACAATCTAAGTGGTTTCAAGAAGAATGTCCAGAGGTTACTTGACCACAAGCCATATATGATCCAAGATTTTGATTCAAAGAAATCATACGAAGGTACCGCCCCCATATGGTACAAAAATGCCAAGAATGTAAGCATGGGCTACACCTTGCTTAAGAACTTGCACACCCATCGCAGAAAAGAAATTGAGTCAATGACTGTGAAAGAGTTATGGGCGTCACATCCATTTGAAAAATTTAAAGAGTACAATGCAAACATCAAGAGACTGGTTGATGAACGCTTGAGACATGCTTATGAAGAAGAAGACATCTACAAGTCCAATATGGCAGACCAGCGGAATAAGACTCTTACATGCTGTGGCGTTCCTTTTTGGAACAAGCATCCAGCAGAAAAGCTACTCATTCAAGATGTAAATGAATGTCTATCAATGAAACCAGAGCAACTTTGGAAGTCGAGACAGGAGTACCAAGACTTTGATGTAGATACTTTCTGGTGTCACTTCTATGCAACAAAAATGAGTCAGATTGCTGCACCTTACTGGCAACACAGGAGGAATATATCAGCAATGCGGGTGCAACAGTGTCAGGCAGAGGAATTGAAGAAGGAATGGGATGATTACATTTTAAGTAGGGAGATGGGAATGGTAACCGTATCCAGTGCAAATTCAAAAATAAGCAATACAAAAAAGAATAAAGAAAGGTTATATAGGGTGGAAAAATGAACACAGCAAAGAATTGATGGTGTGGTTCTTTACCTTAGCATTGATTTGTGTAAAGTTTGTGATAAAAGACAAAATTAAAACCAGCAATAGGAGCACGGCATAGCTTTTCTCTATCATTTACACTAGACTCTTACCATTTACCAAACTTCAAATAGTCCCAAAAAATGGGACAGAGTCTTCACATCTAACACACTTCAAATGGTGGATGAACATTTTCAAAGTCATACTGCACAATTACAGCACACGCAAACACAAACATTTTGTGCAATTCCATCCTTGCTTGGGTGCTCCTTCCATTTGCAAATCGTTTCCCGAGGTTTGCAAATTGCTTCAAGCGCTCAAAGAAGTTCTCCTGGCAATTTTTGCAGTGACCCAAGAACTCCTTATAAGCTCTAGTGTGCTCATCCCTTGACACAACTACCATATGGGGTACTCCAGAATTACCACTGTCTCCCACAAGCCATTCATTCTCATTTGACTTGATTTTAAAGTAGAGTACATTGTGGTCACAGTCTTCTTCCTTTGTCTCCTTACTTTCTCTGCCACGAAAGACTGTGATGTCGGCTTTTGCTGCGTTGTGTGGACCATCAAGCCATACACACCGAGGCTCCCAAATATCAAGGGCTCCTTCATATTTCTGAAAAGAAAAGAATATTTCAGATATCACTGATGGAATAAATTACACAGAAATAATACACTTACAAGCCTGCATGAATGACTTTTATAGTCAAACCATTTGTCGCCTGGATCCTGTCTGAACTCTGCGACGAGGAAGTTTGAACAGTCAACACTTGCTTTGTGCTTTTTTTGTGGGAGAACATGAATATTGTCTTTGACTCCTTCAATGATGTAATCTTTCCTGTGTGCTCCCTTACAAGCTGTCCTTTACGCTCCTCACAAGGGCCCCATGTTGCATGCAGAACAGAATATTTATCTTTACACCATAGCGAGTTCAAAGCCATGATTGTATCCTTGAACTTCATGGTTGGATCAATCTCCTGAAGATCTCTGAATAGTGGAGCAATTGTTGTGGGATCTGGTCCAAAGTGTTGCTTGAAGCACGTCAAGTTTCTGTTGAGTGAAACCCTTCCCTGTCGTTTAGCATCAAATCCACAGTAAACGAGTCCTTCATGAAGAATGTCAACATCAGTCAAGTGCTTCACTGTGGAATGGATGACAAGGCAATTCGTTAAAGGTTTTGGTGGTGCCGGAGGTCCATAAACTGAGAAGGTTTTGGTTCCTTTGCTGGTGTGAGCCAAACGTTGGCTGAATGGTGCAGCCTCATGAAGAAGATGATTATTGTACTGAAGTGCATTGCTGATGGTTGTGATTTATGAAGCTCATGGAATGATGGAAGAATGCCAGTGGAGATTCAATTGCAAAATGTTAGTGCAAATAGTTGCAGTGATGTGCGAGTGGGTGACATAGGCCAAGAATCAGCCTTTTTTGTACCCCTGGGTACAAAACCTAAATGGAGCATGAATCAGCCTTTTTGTACCCCTGGGTACAAAACCTAAATGGAGCATTCTCAGGACCCCAAGTAGGAGAGTCCACCTCCCGATGGCATGGACTCCCCAACATGGAAGTTCAGAACCCCAAACAAGAGAACACCCTTGTGGAAGATCTGAACATCTTTCAGAAGTGTATGAACATACCATATTGTGTAGAAGTCTACACAATGATCGTTTGCATCGTTTGGACTGGAGTGCAGTTCCACTGCCTTTCCATCCTCACAAATAATCACAAATATAGCTCATAAAATCAAATCTTCGACACCTGTCGAAACTACCCATAAATTTCGCGTGATATTTTTTACGACGATTTTCGGCTCAGGTCAAAGTGTTGTTTGAAGAGGGAGAGTCCGTTTTTGTCGTTTTGAAACTGACAGTTAATACGGTTTTAAGTTTGGTTGTTAAAAAGGTGTAACTCTTTGTATATTCAGTCTTTCTGATTTGGTTCCGCTTTGAATCCTGATGGTGCCATTCGTATGAACTGATGTGATAGTCCAAGGATCACTTTCATATCTACTTTCACCTTTGCGGAGTATACCATCTTTTCTCAGAAGTACTTGATCACCAACTTTGTAGTCCCAATCACGACGTGAGCTATTTTCTCGTTCTGTGTTTTGGTCTGTTTGGTGTTGCCTATATTCTCCAATTTTATTCCAGTCGGCCAGGAAGGGGATGTCGAACAACATGTCCCGTCCAAAGATGGCTGCACCTGGGGAGGCTTTTAGTACTGTGTGGTATGTGGAGCGAATGGCCCAAGCGACGTTCGTCACGAACTTGTCTACATCGCTTGTCTCTACTGAAGGGGCCATGTCTATTTCAGCTGTTTGGAGCATAGATGATATCACCTGATGCACTCGTTCTAGAATTGCATTTGCTTGTGGATTCTTGACACTGGTAGGCTTATTACTCGTGATCCCATATGAGTCACATAGGGCTTTGAAGTGAAGTTTGAATTCGCTTCCATTGTCATAAATTATGTATTGTCAACGTGGATACCTACTAAACCAGGTCTTGTTCACTAAGTTGCCGATCATTGCTGATGACTTATCAAAGTATGCTAACTTAGGTTCCTCATCGGTCCTTTTACCCTTCCCCCTTTTGTATCCAGGGGAATAATTGCCTCAGTGATTACCGGTAGTTCAACTATTTCAAACCAGCTAGAAGCTGGGTCAATCATAGTCAGACACATGAAATCAATTACTGTCCCATCTTTACCTTTGATTGTATACGGGCCAATAAGGTCCACACATAGTACATCCCAAGGGTTTGTGATGGCGAATTTAGTAGGGAGTTTCCCGTACTTATGCTTATGCCTCTTGTTGACTTGGCATGCATGGCAGTTTTTGAGATATTTACGGACGGTATTTCGCATACCTTTCCAGTACATCGCAGCACGAAGGGTTTCTTCGAGTCTAGTGTGTCCAGGGTGCTGTAGATAGTGGTGGTACCAACTAACTGCACGTGTTGAAGATCTTTCGGAATTACCATTTTTCCGTCCTTGCATAGGAGATGTGTACTTTCGACCAATTGTGTCGAGTACTGGTCTTTCAACGTCTTCAAGCTGGCATCAAGCTTTTGTGCTTCTGCAACTCTCGTACTGTTAACGGGTAGATTACATCTTCTTCGCTGCGGTTTGCAAATACCAGATTCATTTCCTCTTGGTATGCAGAGGTGTCTATCGCACTCTCTTCTTGCATGGTGTAATGACACCAGCATTTGGTGAACGTCATCCAGTTCTCGTGCTCACTCGGTATTGGTCCGATGTCTAAGCGAGAGATGGCGTCGGCAACAGTGTTATGTATGCCTTTAATGTAAACAATTTCGGGGCCAAATTCCTCGAGGAGCAATCTCCATCGGTAGACACGGTCAGAGGTTAATCCGAGGGCGTCTTGGATTAGATTTTTATGGTCTGTGTAGACTTTTAATCTTTGTCCCCACAACATGCCTTTGAACTCCTTGAGTGTTTCCACTATGGCCAGTAGTTCTAGTTCGGTCACGCTGTACTTCTGTTGCGTTGTCGACAGCTTCCTGCTGAAGAATGCAAGGGGCCTATTACCCTGGGTGATAACTGATCCAAGTTGTTTAGACGAAGCATCAGTATATATCTCAAATTCCATTGAATAATCGGGATAGGCTAAGACTACATCCTTGGCAATTGAAGTCTTAACGTCATCGAATGCTTTTGATGCACCGTGTCCCAGTACCATGGACGTTTCTTCGTCTTGTTGGCTCTGGTGACCTTGGTGTGACCGCACTCTCCTACCAGTGAGGTGAGTGGGGCAAGCACTTTGCTGCGTCTTGCCCAAAGATCTCTATAGTACTGGACCATGCCCAGGAACTTACGGAGGTCTTTGACATTTTTCGGCGATGAAATCGCGAGAATCGCTTGTACCTTTTTCTGCTGTGGTTTAATCCCTGTTCGTGTGAGGGTATAACCTAGATATTCTGTTTCAAAGGTGCAGAATGACGATTTTCGGCGTTGATTTGCAAGCCCGCCTCGCGTAGCCTGGTAAGCACCATTTTCAATTTGTCAAGGTGGTCTTCCAGGTTTGCCTTTGTGATGCATAACAAATCATCAAGGTAAGCTTGTACGAACTCTAAGGCTCCCATTAGTGTTGACATTTTTGCTTGAAAGATGTCTGGTGAACCTGCGATGCCCATTGGCAAACGGAGGTAGGAATACTTGCCCCATGGGAAAATGAGGGTACATATTTTGGATGAATTGAGATCCAGTCTAATGGTATAATAACCCATGTTTAAGTCTAGGGTTGTAGCATAGGTAAATCCTTATAGCTTTTGCAGGACTGTACTGATTTTGGGTAATGGAAACGGCTTTCGGACTAGTCGTTTATTTACTTCTCTAAAATCAGTGAGAAAGCGTACAGTTCCGTCTTGTTTTCCAGTGATAAATGATGGTGACGCCCATTCCGATTCGGGCTGAAACTCTACCACTCCCAGTTCGCATAATCTATTCAGTTCTTTGATAGTTGTTTCTTTGCAAGATTTTGGTACTGGGTATGCCTTGCCATGATATGGCTTTGCATCCTCCTTAAGTTCGAAGGACACAGGCTCTGTGTTCCAATCACCCAGTGTTCCGTCAAAAAGTTCCTCAAATTCTGTGAGTAACTCCAGCAACAAGTTTTGGTCTTGGAGACTAAGGTGAGTACAATTGGTGCTAACAATTGATTGGAGGTCTGCCTTTTTATAATTTGCATCTAGGATTTTAACTACCCACTGTGTTGCTTCCTGCGTACTTTGCGGTTCATTTGCCATGCTGTTGTTGACAGCCCAGGCTTTATCCAAGTTTGATGAGGTCAGACTATTGATGTCTCTCATTGGCAAAATGATGTGATCAATGGTTATTTCTTTTGTTCAAAAATCTAGAACAATTCCGAGCTCTTTCATGGTTTGACATCCAAGAATGAGGTCGAACGCTGGCTTTGCCATCTTTTTCTTATCATACTCTACTACGTCAGGAGTCACTGTGTACTCCTTACTGTTCGAATACTCAAAGAACTTTAAGTTGACTTCGCTCCTTCCTTTGGTTAGGAAACTCCCATTCGACGTGCGCCAAGACTTTGGCACCTGCCTAGTCAAGTAGGGAAAGCGTTTCTCCGTTCCTTTTGCATGGAACAGGAGATCACCATCAGATCCACTGTCTAGTAGGATCCTGATGACTGTGTTACTAGCACGACGCCCTGTAGAGTGCTGGATTTTCATTCGCTTTATAGCGTGCTTGTGCTACTACAGTAGTGACCTGCCCTTCTTTACCTGTCAAAGGGGTTCACACTATTGAAAAGGTCACCCGACAGTTCGGGTCCGACAATTTGGTTATTGTTTCACTCTGTGTAAGGTTGACTGGAAGATTTCCTAGGTCTTCTGCCAGGTTCGAACATGTATTGTTTGAACCAGAAAATGTTATATTGGCATGTGGGGAAGTTTTAATTGGACTAAGATAAGTGTTCATCATTTCATTACAATCGATTTTACTACACAATTTCTTAGTACTCCCCAACCCATCATCTCAAGATGAGTCTGAATCATCACTGTCACTCATGTCGTGATGCTTACGCTTCTTTTTCCCGATAGCGCGTTTCATTTTCTTGTTGGACTTGGTAAGTTTGTCGATTTTAGCGGATAGCTGCGCATAGCTACTTCCTCCTTGAGCAGGTCTCTCTAGTCCACGAGAGTTTCCATTTGGTTTTCTCCCCTTGAAGCTTGACTTCGGGGTCCCATTGGAGTCATACTTCCGGCAATCCGGAGTGTTGTGGGTGGTATGTGTGCCCCCATGTTTCTTGCAGAGAGAACTGTACTTCTCTGTGCAACGTTTCTTTGGAATCCGGTCACTAAAAGAGACCATCTTCTTCCTAGATGAGTCGTTAGCCTTGGCTACGGTCTTGGGTCCTTCTCCAACCTTCTCGGTGGGGTAGGCCTTCTCGATGCGTTCAAGGACTTCGAGAATTTCCCTGACACTCTGTGGTACCAAGGCTCCACTGAGCTCATATTGGTCCTGCCAGTTCCTAGGAACCATCCTGAGGATGTGGCTTGCCAAGTCGGCATCATCAAATGGCCCGCACACTTTCGTAGACTTTGCAGCCTTCAAAGAGTAGAACAGACACGGCAAGAGTTCCACATACCCGTTAAGGCGCTGGATCCTCTGCACAAAGTCCCTGATGGGTACCCTGTTTGGTTTCTTCAGCCCATTGCTGATGTAGAAACATTCTTGCTCCGCTGCATCAGTCCTGAAGACGGTCTGCGGGTGCAACTGGACACATTCCTGAAAGGAGGTCCAAGATGCCGGGCGTTTTGTGGGATGCTCGGTCCCATACACATCGGTCCAGGGTTCGCAATTGATTTGCTCCCCAACGATGGTGGTCCAAGGACGGCGGGCAGTCTCCGACAATTGAGTGGAGTACTGCAGGAAGATCGCTTGGCCAGCGGACACTAGGGCCTCACTGGTGTGGATTTTAGCAGCAGTTGCTTTGTTCCATGACTGGAGGACGGAGGAATTTTCATCCATCCCTTTGAACTTGGCTTTGGCTGCAGTGGCCTCAGTCAGTTTTGCCTCAGCCTTTGTATCTGCCTTACAGGCTTCCCCGTAGTCTGTGTCTAAGCCTCTCTGGGAAATTATTTCCATCCAGGTCTGGACATGGTTGAGGAACTGTTCAGGACTTCCCTCGTCGAAGACGGTGACAGACAAGGTCATTTTGTTGGAGACCTTGATTTTGTTGATTACCTTCGGGTGTCCATGGCAGTGGGAATGTAGGAAATGGGTGGCTTAGACCTCCCTGAACTCCGTTCACACTCCTGTGGCTTGAGTCCTTCTGGGCTTGATTTGCTGGTCGACATCCTCTTAATTGCCTCGCCAAGGGGCGTATTATAAAACAAGGCCTTGAAGAAGGTCTTGGGTGCCCTGTTGAGGTTAGCTCGAAAAAGATTTTTTTATTTTTTATTTTTAAATTTTTCTTCGTCGGCTTTTATTTCTTGAAAGTATTGCTTCCAACTATTTCGCGAGAATTCTCGATCACGAAATTAATCCGACTCGTAGGAATCCCCGATCGCAGAAGTCGATCGCTCGAAGTTTATCGCTGATGCTCGCTGATCGCGGGAGAATTTTTGGAGAGCTCGTAGATCGCAAAACCGTAGGAATTTGTTGATTGCGTAGCCGATTTTGGATGAATCGTCGATCGTGCAAAAAAAACATATCGCTGGTGCGAAAAATTGAAATTTGCCGCTCGCGATAAAAAATTTGTTAGCGTACCTCGTGTCGGAAGGTTTGGATGTCGATGGCTTCGATGCGCGAAGGTCGCACCACGGTTATCTATAGTCATTAGAACCCAATTTTTTCACCTAAAAACACTTAGGTTTTTTTGGTTCCTTTTTCACCTGATACTCCATTCGTGGGGGCGAGTGACATAGGCGAAGAATCAGCCTTTTTTGTACCCCTGGGTACAAAACCTAAATGGAGCATGAATCAGCCTTTTTTGTACCCCTGGGTACAAAACCTAAATGGAGCATTCTCAGGACCCCAAGTAGGAGAGTCCACCTCCCGACGGCATGGACTCCCCAACATGGAAGTTCAGAACCCCAAACAAGAGAACACCCTTGTGGAAGATCTGAACATCTTTCAGAAGGGTATGAACATACCATATTGTGTAGAAGTCTACACAATGATCGTTTGCATCGTTTGGACTGGAGTGCAGTTCCACTGCCTTTCCATCCTCACAAATAATCACAAATATAGCTCATAAAATCAAATCTTCGACACCTGTCGAAACTACCTATAATTTTCGCGTGATATTTTTTACGACGATTTCGGCTCAGGTCAGTGGGTGATGAATGGCAATTGAAGGCGAACAAACACCACATTTCTCAACACGATCTGTAAAAATTCAAATTCAAAAAGGAATAAGTACTCACTCTACCTCCATTAAACTATGTTGGCGTAGGAATTGGGCAAGTTTAAAGAAAAATGGATACCCACAAAATGCAATCATCTGGCCTTGAGTCACAGCAGCATCAACAAAACTGTTCCTGCCTGAATAGCACAATGTCTGTTGTTTGATGCAATTGGAATATCCAAATGGTAGCATCGTTAATTGTCATAATTTTCAAGGCAAGTTCACTTTTCATCTCATTGCGGACATAAATTGCCATAACACTCAAGGTAAGTTAGTTCCTTTGTTGCGACAGAGATGGCTGACAAAGTCAAAGCACAGGAATGTTGGTCAAATAACAATCTCTATGTTGAGCACTGTTTGGGGAGTATGACTTTGGCAGATTTCTTGGACAATGTTTGTTACCTAGACGGAAGTCCTGTGGTCCCAAAAGGATTGTGACAGCATGCCAATCAGAGGAAGTTTAAGCTGACACACAAAATGAATCATGGAAGACTTAGGAAGGCATCTTTTTCCAGCATTTTTTTGAGAATCTACACCCTGATGAATTTGTAACCCAACTCTACAAAATAGTCAACCAAATCAACTCTCCTGCAGCACCTTCCATGCCAAAATGAAGAAAACAGATCAATGATGATGATGCCGAGTTCTCTGTTGACAATGGACATGATGGCGGAGAAGATATGAGCCGTCTCTGTAGTTCCATTCAAGCGTTCAAGGTAGGACCCACAAGAGGGTAAGGTATAGCAGCTAAGCATATCCTTACACTCTCTTTGGGAAATGCTATCCCGTTTTGGGGCATGGAGATCACACTTGGTAAGGGCAGGATAGGTGACGACGGCACAAGAAGAATTCATTGTCCTCATCACATCAGCCTTCCCTTCATTAGCAACATGGACTTTAAGCACTACAAGTTGAACTTGCACGTGACTCCTGATAGTGCTACTGCCAAAGGATTCCATCTCTTGGAATTCATGCATACACTTGTGTCAACTGCCCACAAAAATGATTTGGACAACTCCTTGATGGTCTTGAAGGGGATATTGATAACAATAATCGGGGCAACAAATCCAGGGACAAAGACCGTGCCTTTGTGGATAACACAAACCAAAGAGATTCCATGATGGAGACAGTGAAGAGTGGGCTTGATTATTCTACTGAAGAGCCCATTATGAAGACTGTTCTTCTTTCTTTGCCCAAGGATCCTCACTCGGGCGACCAGCTTTTGGTTACTTACTCTAACTGACAGGGGGGCATCGTATGACTCAAAGCTTGGAGATCATGATACAAGCCTCAAGGCCAGGCTTCAGCCCAGAATTACGGAAGAGAAGCATGATAATGGAATTTTGTATGAAGTCACTTGAGTGTGGTTTGGATGGGAATTGCCTGTGGGTGGCAAGGAAAAGAGGTTGAATGTTGCCACTCCAAAGAAGCCAATGGCATCTCAGCAATCCAAGCTTGACATGCAACGTGCAAAGTTGGCAAGAGGTAAATACAAATTCTCAAATTTCTGTGCTAAATTAAGTTATTTGTTTCATGTCACCAACCCATATTCTTCTATTTACCTATTAGAACTTCGACCTGCTATTGATGATAATCATTCTTTTGATCAAAACCTACCGGTTGTAGAGATGTCAGTAAGTACCATTTCTTCCAAGGATACTAGTGACAATGAGTTTTTTGGAAAGGACAACTGGAAAGAAGATGCAACATTTCCAGAAATGCGTGATGCTACTATTGAAGAGGGAAAAAGACCATTTCTCAGAGTCCTTATTTCAAAAAGCCACCCCAACCTACTTTAACCTTGAAGTGATGGAGGCATTTAAACCCAAGAGTCCAGACAAGACCCCCAAGAAGAAAGGGGAAAAACTCAAGGCAGCTCTGAAAAAGAAGCGGGAGAAGAGTGTGTTGGCCGTCACAGTCTGGCGCATGTGACGTATAAACAAAATAGCAGTATTCATATTGCTAAAGCTCAAAAGATGTACAATGAATGGTGTACTCAATATGACAAGGAGCCCAAGGAATAGAGATTCAATACATTCTATTGAAATTTGCTGGAATTGAGAAGAAAGTCAACAAGGCTGAAAGGGAATTGACATTGAGTGATATGCATTTGTATGCCAATCTTATGAGGCAGGATTATGAGAAGTTAACTAGTACATGTATGACGTCTATAAGATTCTTGACACACCTGATCCCTGTTTTAAATTTCTAAATAGTCTTCTTTCTACTTCAGATATCGCTGCAAATGCTGATGCAAAAAAGGTCAAGTCAAATAGTCAGAGCAAGTATCGAAAAGCATACGTTGGTACAGATCTAGAAGAGAGTTCCGTTACTACGAAAGAGAATGAGATGATATTGACCTCCTATTGTGGGTAAAAAATATTTGAATCGGGGCTTATGTTTGTCACCGTCTTTTTGTGTGGATGCAGGCTGGTGAACTGACTGCTGGCAACATTTGATGTTTCATGGTTGAGTCGTGGAAGTTTCTAGAAGATGATCAAATCAATACGAATAAATTTGAAGTCATTATCCTGTTTTATTCACATTCTTCTATTTGTAATTTTAATAGAATGAGTGAGGATTCAAGTGATGAAGGGAAATTGAGGCCTCATTGCACAAGCAATTGTAAAGCTCCGCAAAACATCAAGAAAACAAAACAGAAAGAAATCTTTGTGACAACAACTATTAGAACTGGAAAAACGTGAGTTGTCCCAGACAGGCATAATACCAAAATGGATGACGATATTTTTTCTGGAGACAAAGAGCCCAGATGTAATGGGATTGTGAATGACAGGGACTTATTTTGGTGCCCAACTAGGAAACAGGTGCCATGTATCTGATCGATGCTGCACTTCAATATTTGCTATTGGAAAATAGTGCAATAGCATGTCATTTAAGATGGAGATTCAGTCAACAATCAACTAACTCAAAGTGAGAAGGCCACAAAAATACATGCAACAAGAACACCAGTGTGACAAGAAGTAGAGACAAGAGAGGAAAAGAGAGAATGATTGTGTGGGGGGAACCAAGGGCTGCACATCCAAACGACTTATGCCGGGGTGGTCTTCCCTCACCACCAAAGAAAGTGTGGGGCCACATTCCTCTGACCCTTCCACGGAGTTGATGTGGGAACTTTTGAGTACCTCCTACTCGTTAAACCCCGCTTGAACCAAGTTGGTTATATGGGTGCAAACATGCAAGAACAGACCACTCCCCCGGTGAGCACGAAATATACAAGGGTTGTTGCATACGGGTTGTTGCATCAGAAACAGGGTGAGAGTCAACAGATAAATGGTGAGGCACGTTGCCCAACGTAAGCAAAGAAGGTTGTCATGTAGCCGTGGTGAATCAGTGCATGTTGTTCAAATGAGGCAACGTGTCTTGCAGATCGAGGAGCAAAAACAAGCAAACAAAACATACCCACAAGACAGGTTTGCGCTTATACTTTGGACAAACCAACCAGATCCTTTGACGGCGAACAATATCACTCACGAATGCCTGCAAAGTCACCAAACCACGAGGATGGGGATCTAGTTTTTCCCTCCAAAGATTTACGAGCATCTCAAGCAAACAATGGACATTAATAACAGCAGCACCCCAAGCAAACAATAGAAACTAATAACACATGTACAAGCCGGGATTGCGCTTTTGTGAGGAAGAAAAATGGATCCTTTGACGGTGAGCAATATCACTACTGAATGCCTGCAAAGTTGCCAAACCACAAGGACGGGGATCTATTTTTTCCCTTCAAAGAACAGCACAAACCCACCATTTGAATTGCATAGAATCTAAAGCAAATTAAAAATTGATAACAGCAGTTGCACAAGACAGGAAGGTACAAAAACAGATCATTTGCCATTGAGATTTCATTCCTTACCTTTTTTGCAAACTGTTCATCAACAATGAACTGCGAAAGACGAGTGAGTCAAGATTTCTTATTCTGAGCTATGGTCTATTGATTAGACCACAATCTTGTCACAAGAGTTCCATCCTGTTAGGTGAGATTTTTGAAAGGCATGGAAGGAAGCATGTGATGGCTCACTGGGTGGACATATGTGATGGTTCACTCAACGTACGTGATGGCTCACTCAACGTACGTGAAGGCTCACTTGACATATGATGTGATGGCTCACTTGACGTACCTGATGGCTCACTTGATGAGAGGCTCATCTCCTCGGCCACCCACCATGAATCTGTCATCTTCTATCATCTCGGTCCGTCCATCACAAGATTTTTAATAAGCAGTAGTTCGGAGTAGTGCCATGTAGTGCCAAGTAGAGCAGCACTACTTGGCACTACTTGGCAGTTCTTGGCACTATTTGGCACTAGACTTGGCACTAATCTGGCTACGGGTTTTTCCGGGTTCCGGGTTCAATAGATAATGGCATCAAATAATGCTCCATTGCCAAAAAATGATGTAGGCCAAGTATCTAATTCTATTTTATTAGCCCCAATAAATGAAAAAGGAGACGAAAGGTATAATCAAAAATTTGGAATACATTACCTTTGAATAATGATGAAGTCCTGTATCTTGCAGTGCCTTAATCAGGACGACTGATTAGTCCCATCGGGGCACTGGTGCCCTAATGGGGCGATGAAAATGTCCCTATTTTGGCACCACTATTGTACATTATCCCTAACTTGATCAGAATTGATCCCCATTGGAGCTGAGGTAAATCTGGAATAATAGTAAAATTTATAGGTCACAAAAGACTTAAGTATATTATTATACCTTCCCTGTCTTGCTCACAGGTGTCATGAAATTGCGGAGTTATCATATGTCATGACGTCACTTTTGGTCGTAACACATACATGTTATATTTTATTTTACGATCGCACACCTAGTCCACCAAGATCCGGTTCATGTGTTTCCACAACACATGAAAACTACGGTAGAAAAACTGGGCTCAAAATTGGACGGACTCTTTTTCTTATTGGTGCAAACATGGGTATAACTCGCAACACGAACAACTTGCAGCGATCTCAATGATGCCACCTAACACCAAACAATGACTCGCATCACTATAGCTAAGCACAGCCCTTCATACCCATGACTTTGCCAAGCGATCATTGGCTTGCAAACTTTTACAAGTTCCATCGTTTCTGCAATGGTGACATATTCAAGACCCCTGACCCATTCAGTCTTGATACAGAGAAACGTAATCTCAGCATCTGGGTATCGGAGCAAAATGATCTTCGGTAGAACCTCTGTCATAATTCTTACAAAATCCTTGATAGTGAAATTGATGCTGTCAGTAAAAATATCCATGTCCTTGAAACAATACCCAACTTTCCATGGACAAGAGCTACCTGTGACAATAAATTTGATGCACAAATCGAAACCATCATAACCTTCAAAGATAAACATGGTCATTGCACTGTCCTCCAATCCACACCTGATGGCCTTGGCTCTTTTGTCAATAGACTTTGTGCTGTTGAGTATAAATGCTTTGTTATTGGTCAAAAAATGAAGTTGAGGTTGGAGCATGTCCAGTTGCTTGAGTCCATTGGGTTTGAATGGTCTGTGAAGGATTCGCCAGATATCGCATGTCAAAAAAATCAAAATGCTTGTCAGTTTCAAATCTCAAAACAGTCACAGTAACCTCACAGTAACACCTTGTGTGACAAAGGGTGACAAAGAATGACTTCCCTTGGTCAATGGGTGGCTGAGCAAAGGAAATACCATGAGGAAAAGAAGCTACTACCTGATAGAGCATTATAGTTAGATTTGATTGGATTCAGGTGGTCAATTAAAAAGTACTACACGACATAGCACGTCTACTCCCTGTCTCTTGCCAGTTGGTTGTTTGCAGTTTCATGGCAAGATCTTGTCACCGTTTTGATATGTCTGTGCTCCTCAGTTTTTGCATCCTTTGGAATTTTTATATAGAACTCCTTGCCTGTGTATCCTCCATCGGCTTCAACCATTTTGTCCTCCTCTAATGCGTCAATCACTGCCTGACGAGGAATATTCAAGTCATTTTCTCCTCCACAAAATGGTCCATTTACCCACACAATATTTCCTGACCGAATACAGACCCCCACCTCATATTTCAACCCGTTGCTTTGGAATTTGTGAGAGCAAAACTTGGGATCCAATTTATGTTGCACTGGCATATCTATCCCATCAATTGTGACCAATGCGGGACAGCCAATATCTCCTTTACATTGCTTCTCTAAGGATATCTTTAAAATTTGGAAATGGAATGTAGCTATCACATGAATTGCATACAAAGGTATAAAAAGCAACAATGTGAAACTAACCAGTGCAAACTCTTGGAATGATATTGCCTCAATGAAGAGTCAAACCCACTTACAAAAAGTCTTTTCAACTGGGTTCCATTCTATATTCTGAATGTTAACCTCTTCTGCATTGTAGATTTTGAGGAAGTAAAGAGTCCACATGATGTGTTTGGCCTTGGCTCCTTAGGACATTGACTTTTCTGGGTCAATCCTCGTCCAAAGATCGGCAACAACTTCAGGCTCGGCTCCGAAACAAGACATCCAACACCGACGATCCATCGCACCTTCCAAAGAGGTTGTTCTTGATTTGAGAATGGGACTCGCCGCAAGAATGAAATGGTGGGGAGGGAGAATGAACTTCGTCAAAGCAAAATGTTCTGAATAAAGTGGTCTGACAAAGTCGCGGTGTGGGTAGAGTGGGCTGGTTGGCAGATGAGCTTGTGTTGAGGTGAAAATTGATAGGAGAGTGTGTGATCAGCCAGTATAATGAAGACAAGAACAGTATAGTATTGTACAATACAATATACTGGTATCATCTCTTTATCATGATATTAATGTAAAAATACCACTTGTGTGGTATTTTCTGTAGGTTGTACTAAATCCCATGCCGAGTAATAATACAAGTATGAATTCACTTTGAACAGTGGGGTGGACTTTGAACCACAAACTACATGAAATACTATTCCAACGAAAGATTGTATGCGCCAACACCAAAAATCTCTTCCTCAAAAATATCAGATAGTCTGTCCATACTTCATGACAGATTACAGTAAAATAACTGTATCTAGAACGTGAAGACCCGTTGTCGAGTCAAAAATGTCAATATTTTTTGACGTCCGCTCATGTGTTGCTCAAGGAGCAATAATTGTGGTTGAGACTGTGCAGGCCTGTGAAATTTTAGTTGGTTTCTGGAAGCTTACAATAGCTGACATACTTTCTTCCCTAGAAAACATACCAAATTCTATGTGGTGGACTTTGAGCCATTACGCTTGTTATGGCATTGCAATTGCAGCTGTTGTTGCTCGAAGCTGAGGACCTGTCAAGTTGGATTTAAGCACCTCAGATAGTCCCAATGGGTCATGCAATCTTGGCTGGGTCTCAGGGGGCAGATATTGAGGTCAAACCATTGGTCAAAGATACCTGACATTCAATGATTCAGAGTGAATTCATACTCATACCATCTTTAAATATCATAGTATCGGGATAATTTAAATTCCACTTTGGTGGCCACCACCTGTCACCACAGTGGACTTTACCGCCATTTTTTGCTAACAATTTAACCTGGTTGGGCCTAAAACACCACTGGTGTGTCTAAAACAGATGTATAATAAGTCACGCTAACACTTCTCTCAGTCAGCGCTCGCTCGCACAAATCGCCAAACAAAGAAACAAAAGAGATTGCGACCACATCCAAATTGTCTCCAAGGCCGTCTGCTCTCCCACAGCCCCCTCCAATAGAAAATACATTTCTCCCTCTGCAAACCTTCCTGTTCTTTGTGGCACTATCTCCTACAGCATCACAATTTTTTAAACAGCAAACCGGGATTGGACACTGCAGGAGAATATTGCCACGCTAGCAGCACTTTTGTACGTGCATAATATTTCAAATTTACCCCCCAGAGTGAATCTTGGATCGCTGCCGCTGCAGCGCTGCTTCAACGAAGAATCACTCACAGTGGGGCCGAGGGCGAGGTAAGGAGACATATATTTCCCATTTGTGTACTTGATTTTATCATTTTTCAATAAAATATTTCCTCACAAACCCCTTACCACCAATTGTTAGTATCATGGCCTGCAGACCAAATCCAACACTTTCACCACTGCTGGTCCATTGCAAAGAACAAAAAAGAGCAGGGGCCATAAGATAAAGGTGAAAAATACATATCCATTTTATTTTGTTATGATTTGGTTATTTTTATGGGAATACTAAAATGCACAAACACAATTGTTAACATTATATCAGCCCCCAGACTGAATTGGAGAAGTCACATTCTCCCTCCCATACTGGCCCTACTAGAAAGTGTTTCCTTGAGGGAAAGGTGAACATGGATCCTTCACATTTTTTCTTCTTCTAAGCCCCCCATCAATGTTTCTCAATTGTTGAGTCCCTCCTCAAGCCCATGGTGATAACCCAACCCCCAGAATGATCTGAAAATACACCCTTCACCTTTTCTCCTTTTCTAAACAAAAATACAGAAAACAGGGGCCGGAGTAAAAGGTGAGAAAATGTTCATTTCTATTTTGACATTGGTTTTTAGAAACTTGCTGACTGATACTTTGAATCAAGTGCCCCCCCCCCTCCTTGTCACATACGTCATCTTTTTGTGTTTGGTTTCAAAAATCAAAGGGAATCAAAAGGGCTAGGCACAAAAGGTGAAATGGGTGGAGCATGAGGAGGGTGTAAGTTCACTGCTCCTTAACTTGTTAATTAGTAAATAACCCAAAATAAAAATGTCTTAGCAAAAATTTTCTTTCTCTCTAATAATTCTCCTGTCTGTTAAACCTTTTGGCATCAAAGGTATTTATAGTTTTTGTCTTGGAAAGTTTTTACACATATGAGGTATTTTATTGTGGTACACAGGGTGGCACCGAAATTATATATTTTCATAATCATGAAATTACCAGCAGCCGCTGCAAGATTTTTTGTAGCGAGCTAAACAGAATACAATTCATAGATAGGAAGTCATAGGTTTAAAGATAAAGTGGCTTGTCTACGATAAGTTTGCTGAGCAGAGCGAGATGCATCGTTTGTCGTTAATTAGGTGATAACTAATTTATGCAAGCTATTTTGTAGTCAATACAGTTCCACGTACTGACGACGCATTTCGTTGGCTCTTAGGACGGGCCTTTTTGGGCTGAGGACCTAAGAGAGTACTTACGTGATACTCACATACTGTAGGTACATACTTGATTGTATGTGGAGAATATGATGGGTGTTTTGGCTGGTTTTTGGCTAGTATAGCACACCCTTGCAGTGAAAGCCATCAGGTGTGTCTTGGTATTGGTTTAAGTGGCACAAGCGTGTGGGGTAAGGGTAGGGAGTGTGGTTGCAACTTTTAGTATGTTGTGTGCCTTGTGTCATAGGTCAAGACGTTTCGTAGGTGTTGATAGGTATATGTGGCGAACAGCTTGATGATGAATGGCGGGATGATGTTTAGTGACATAGTCGGCTAAGTTAGTGGTTCCTGCGCGCCAATAGGTGCGAAACTGTTTTTGATTTTCTCGACAACGGAACCAATGAAAACGCATGTCCATTGCTTTGGTGCGTTTGGGTTGGATGATGTTGGTGACCACTCCAAGGGCTGTGGAGTTGTCAATTTGTATGGGAGTTGGAGGTTGTGGATGTCCCAGTTCATTGAGAAGGTGTCGTTGTGGTATTGTTTCCCGTGCATTGATGTACAGTGCTCCTAGTTCGGCTTCAGCTGCTGAAGACATGACGGGTTTGATGATTTGTGCGAGGGTTAAGATGGCGCCGTTGTTGCGCGGGGACGGATCGTCTTCTGATAGGAAAAAATGTCCCCCGGCCCGGCTGTGCGCTTTTGTTTCCGATAGATAGGATGCGTCGCTGTGGACGGCGAGGATCATGTTGCTGGCGCGATAGGTTATCATGGCGTCTGGGTGTGTCATGGCGTAGTCGAGGAACTGGTGTACTTTCGACATGGTATTCTGTGTTGGTGCCGATTGTTGGGTGGCGAGGGACCCCAGTGCAGGTAGCATGGTGCAGTCCACAGCTCGTGCGTAGTACAGGAAGACTCCGATGACTTCCTGGACGAAGGTTTTGTCGGTGTTGGAGAGTAACGCTGAGTCATCCGCAGTGTCGACAAACTGTTGTTTGGCTCCATGAGTGCGGGGTGTGTGAGGATAGGGTTGATGCTGTGGTTTAATGGGAACAGGGTGGTGAAAACAGTGGCCAGCTTTTTTGCAGTATCCTGGCATGGAGAGTTGTACTTGTTGGAGGGTATAGTCCCATGCAATTGTGAGCCCGAGGTATCTCTCACCCTTCCAGTCTTGTGACGTTTCGTAGTGTTCGTTGAGAGTTTGTAGAAGGTGATGTGCATGTTTGATGCCGACATATTTGACACCGAAGTTGTCAACACACAGAGTGAAGGAGATAGGGCGCCAGTCGTGTTTCCAGAAACCAGGTGTGATGGAACTTTGCCGGCAGCCTTTGAGGGCCAACCTTTTTTCAAGGAGTTGTTGAGCGATGATGCCCGCCTGTGGGAGACCGTACATTTCTTTTTGGATCAGGACATAGACGTATCCATCGGTAGTGACAAGTTTGTCAAGTTTGTAGAGTTTAATGATGTGGTCTGGAATGTCGGATAGTTTGAGTCGCATGTATTCAGGGCGAACCATTGGTGTGTTGAGGTAGAAATCCTTGATGTCGATGGTCATGAACCGTGCTCCTTTTGTGGAGATGACGCTGTTGAGGAGAATCTTGGTGGTGAGCATGTCAGCTGTTGGTGTGCCGCAGTCGCCAGGGTAAGTGATTCTGTTACCGCCAACTGTGAGTCGAATGCGATAAGGGTCTTCCTTCTCAGGTCGGTAGTTGGCAACGATGCGTCTGTAGGTGACGTCCTTACGACGTTGCAGAGGGATTTCATTGTACGCAATGAAGACTATGGTGTTGGTGCCTTTGACAGTGCCGGGGATACCTTGGGCGAGGCGACCAAGTTCTTTGCCATATGCATTTTTCCATATGGTGCAGTACTGTGGGTTTTTGATGAGATGGCAATACTCGAGGAGTTCTCCAGTGTCGGTGTCGAGTATGGCTGAGAGCGCATCACAGGGAAACTGCCTGGTTGCTGCGCTTCGTGGTGTGAGCAGTGTTTGGGTGTTGTGGAGCAGGTGTAGGATGGTTTCCTGTGTGATTGTATGTGCACGACTGCGCTTGTTGTATGCCGGGGAGGTTGGGGGTGCTGACACCCTTGGAAGTGGTGTCTTGGTTTGTTGTGGTGACACCCTTGGAGGTTGCAGAGGCAGCCGGGGCACCGGGTGTGGGATGGTTATTGATTCGTCGTCGCTGTCACCGGAGTCGCTGTCATAGTCGGAAACTGCTGCCGGTGGGGATGGGTGTGTTGCGTTTGGTGAGTGTTGTAGATAATGTGTTGCATTGTGGATGGTTGTGTTAGGATTTGTAGTCGGGTGAGATCCAATTGGTTGGCTTTGTTGTTGTGATGGGCCTGGAGATTGTTTGTGAGTAGATGAGATAGGTTTGCAGCGGCTGCTATGATTGCGTCTGCAGGGGTGACAGAGGGGTTGGTGATGTACTTGTGTTTGAAGAAGACTGTGGCAGAGATACTGGTGGTGCACGAAGTTGGTGTCCATACTTTCCAGCAGCGGTAGTGCTCGTGGGATGTGCCGATGACATACACTTTGGTGCAGTGTTGGGCAACAGATTTGCGGCAGTGGGGTTTGTCGTGGACAAGGGCTTCCATGCCCAGGGGGACGAAAGGGTGTGTGTTGTAGTCATGATGGCCATAGAGATGCGTATGGGAGGAAATGTGGGGGTACGCATTGGATTGCCGTAGAAGACAGAGTTGGCGTTCCATCTGTGGTAGTAATTGGCACCAAAGGTGGAGGGGAAATTTAGCGTCTGTGCCACTGATGACGGCAATGAAGTGATCCTTCCAGGTTTGGATAGCTTTTTCTGCTATGTTACGTCGATGGTCGTCAGGTGGGACAAGTTGATAGGTCATGCCTGATGCGGTGATGGCAAGTTTGTATGCAGCAGATATTTCATTGTCCAAGACCTGTCGGGCGGGTTGGATTCCACAGGCTTTCATGCGTTGAAGGGCGCGGGTGCGTGCTAGGATGAGTTCGCCTTTGGTTTTGTTCTTGGTAGGTTCGGCCCATATGGAGTTGCTGTCAACATGATACAGAATCATCTGGTACCGATTTCCTTGACTGGAGAGATGAGGGAACTTACCAGTTTGATCTGTGTAAAGGGTGTTGTGGGTGTCATAGGTCCGGATAAAGATGTCATGTAGTTGTGGGAGAGGTGTACAAGGTTCCGCTTGGGGAAGGGCCTGTTTGGTGGATCTTGTGCCTTGACGTTGGTTCCTCATGTGTCCCTGTTGTGTTTCCTCAGATTGAGGAAAGTGTTTGTTGACGTTTTTGACAGTGATGAGAGGCCATGTGCTGTAGTTCCCTTTGCGAATGGCTGCCAGCCATGTTGATTTTGTGGGGAAACCAGCTGCTGCGTGGAGGTATCGTATGGACTGATCTATGCTGGGGAGTTCATACACATTGAGTATATGGTCTGTGTTGCATTGTAGGGAGGCTTGTAGGTGTTCTCAGATGTGTGTAGGTGTAGGTACATGATATCGGGGCTGAGTGGATTGTAGCCCGCATTTGGAATCAAGGATGAGGGTATCAGTGTTTTCATTCACAGTGATGGGACGGAGTGGAATTCGCCAGAGGCCTGTGCGTGGGCATCGATAGCCAGTGAGGACGGCGTGTTCGGTGATGTTGATAGTGGCAGAGTCGTAGAAGTTGACTTCGTTTTTGTCGTACACGGCTGTGTAGTTGGCGTCGGCAAATTTGCTACCACTGAGTAGTGTTTGGTGAAGGTTTGGTACAATGTCGACTGTGTTGGCAGGCGGACGTACATTGAGGAGGAGCTGTGCTTGGATTGTGGCGGCGGTGGTGGTTCCTGTGGGTAACATAAAATTTTGGTGGAGCGGGTCTTAGAGTGGATGGATGGGTCATGTAGGGTACCTGCTGTGGAGGTGGCGCCAGTGTCACTGACTGCTGATGGGATGGAACCGTTGTTGATACCTTCCTTGATGGTGTGGGGTGACATGTGGGTTGCTGCGCTGTGGATGTTGATAGTGCCTGTGAGTTTGAGTGGGTGAATTGTGTGAGTGGGTTTGTTAGTGCATGCCAAGCACCATTGCTTGCTGTTGGTTGTGCGGTGGTGTGGAGGAAGGGTGAAGCGGACACGGCGTGTGTCGTGTGAAGATGCGGCTAGTGGAGTCCAGTAGTTTAGTGTTTCGAACCTATGTGTGGAATTCACATTGTTTAAAATACAATTAAAACTAGGCTCCACAATATCCTACATCTTGGCCAGGTACCATTGAGGACGTTTGTCCTTGTTCTTTTCAAGGGCAAAACAGGCGTCGTCTTCATGGTAGACATTACTTTTCTTGCAGGAGTTGCAGTAGCGGGGACTCTTGGTGGTTGTGCTTCGGATGTTGCGGCGTGCTGTGCGTTGTTGGCCGCCAGTGGTGGTGCCTGGTGTGGGGATGTTTTGTTGGGCTGTGAGGAGCGCCATGAATTTGGTGGTCTGGGTAAGGAGTTCTTGTTGCTGGGTTTCAAGTTGCTTGAGGCGGTGGTCCTGTGTCGTAGTGAGAGCGGCGGCATGCTCTTGAGTGTGTTTGAGTGCAGTTTCGAGACTGTTGGTGCACTCGAGTATGGTTTGGTGGTCGTTTGGGGACAGGGTTGCAAGGGAGGTAGAGCCAATGCTGCCGGTGTTGATGAATGTGTTGGCACTGTCGTACCCGCCGGTGCGAGCTACGCGTTCCGCATTGAACTTTTCCTTGCTCTTGTACCGGGTGATGAAGTGAGTTTTGGCGGAGTCCCACGTTTTGTCTGCGGAGGGTTTGAGTTCCCATGCCTGCATTTCCTTGTCGTCGAACATGTCTGACGAGTACATGCCTTCCACGTAGTACTGGACCTTGGTGGCATCTGGAGCGGGTACGCCGATGTCTCGGCAGAGCTTCTGTTGCTTGTCGAGTTCACGAGCGAACTTAGTGATGTGGGATGTGAGATCCCATTGGACATGGAATGCACCGGATGCCTGCTTCTTTTCCAGAGTGGTGACCACACACCATTCAGTTCGAAGGTGCTCAAGGATAGTCTTGATGGTCTGGGCCCCGTAGCCGATGTAGTCGTCGTCGAGTTCTTCGACGTACGCGGCATCGACGGCTTCACGTACTATCTTGTCGACGATGATGGCGTCGACACTCTCCTGTTTCCAAAACTCTTGGCATTCAAGGTTGTGGTCGGCTATGATGCGAGTTCTGTGGGTGAGAGTTGTGTTGTTCGCAAGGTTGGCTGGGACGATGGGAGGTAGGACGAGACGTGTGGTGGTAAGTGTGGGGACGTTGGTGACCGTCTGGTACTCTGCCAATACTATAAATTTAATGCAAGAACCATTCATATCCCGTCTTCCTCCATCCGTTCCGCCCGGTCTCTTCCGTGATTGCCTTGTAGGCGCCCACAATCCATTCTGTCACTTGCATTTGTGAAGACGCCTGTGCAATGCCACCTGTCACACCGGCGCCATTTACCATCCATTCCTCCCATTGTTCAGTCATTTTGTTATTGACCGATTAATCCCGACATCAACCGGGTGACACAAATACTTACAGCCGGCTGGGATATGCTGCACCTCTATCCTGAGTGACTGGATGCGGTTGACAACCAAACCCATCATGTGGACATGGTAAGCGCCCAGTACCAGCAAAGGGATAACTCCCAGATCCCTTGTATTCTTCCACCGGATCAACACCAGATCGATCCATTTGTGCATCATGGATTCATCCATCCACACCTTTTTTTGGCACACGAAAATGCACTCCTCGGGGTACGTCTGTAGCTCTTTTGATGCAATATGTTCATCCGCTTTTCCTTTAAATATAAGGAAAGGTGTTAACAACTCCCCACTTCCTGTCAGAGTGGCGGCAAGTGTCGCATGCTTCGTATCTGCTGTAGATGTACAAACATGAATTGTCTTCGTGCCCTTCATCTCAAGTGTGTGAGCGGAAGGAAATGTGTATGGGATACGTGTTTGATCCATGTTGATCACACCATTGGGATTCATACCCAACACCTTCTGTCTCATCAATGCCAGAAAATGTGGTGACTCTTCCTCTGTCTCTTTGTGGTTCTTCTGTGCAACATGAGTTGAAACATGGTGAGATAGACCAATTCGTCTTATAAAGCGCTTGATACTGGCTACTTCTGGGTGAACTATCTTTTCTTTGAAATCGTTTGACAACCTTGTCACTTCTTTCCGCAGACGATGGGTGTTAACTTGTAGCCCCTGCTCCCTCAGCTCAAACACTGAATGTAACAAATTATTTTCAATGGCAGATAGTCGACTGGGACGTCCCGGATGATTCTTGCGACTTTCACCAGCAATCGCAAAAGGGACAACAGTCTCCTGGGTCTTCAGTCGATCGACCGTTGCAACAGTCCTCCTCCAATTCCGGTAATAGCCATGAGGGATGTCTATCTCCTCTGTGGCTTTACACAGCAAGAAGCCAAGAAGCATGCAATCATTGATGGCATTTAGGACAAATCGCTTGTACTTGAAGGAAAAGGACCTCCTGCCCTTCACTGGACTGTCATCAATGTCAGCCACACTAGAAACAGAGACCACAACTAGAATTATGAAGCAATATATAATGTTTTAAACAAAATCAATTACTGCAAATTAAACCTACATTCCAATTGCGATGCTAAATGAGATCTACAGAACAGCTTATAACTTGGGGTGGGGCAAACATCTCATTGAAATATGGCACGGGGTTGAACAGGATGAATGAAAAGAAGGGCAAAGAAAACAGAAATTAAAAAAGGATGCCTCCTTCTGTAACCACCTTCTCTTTTTCTCAATTTGAGAGGGGGGATGGAGAAGATGCTTATTGATGGCTGCTTTGAAGGAAGGTGGAATGGGGGCAATGTAGTGGAAAATTATACGATACATTTTGCTATGTAAGAGGTAAAAATAAATAAGACCAAGAGATACATTTCCTTTCATCGCGGGATGGAGACTGACTTGAATCGGATTATAACACCCACAAGATGTATCTTTTAAAAATGAACAAACATTTGGTGGGTGTTATAATCCAGACTATACGGTACTTTTGCTAATTGCCAATGTTGATGTTGATGTCATAAAATGTGAAAATTCCTCCAATGCGACTGCAATGGGTCGTAATCATTTATTTTATGATGAAATCGTAATACATGCTACATACTTTATCTTGTTGACTAATAGCTTGAGAGGAATGGATGAAAATTCAACAATTACCGCAACCTCATCGGGGCACCAGCAAACGATTTCAAGGTAAAGTGCCACAACGGGGAGACAAACGTCCAGTTCTAGAACGGACAACATGTTTTGTCCAGTTCTAGAACTGGGATGGTGCCCTAACGGGATCCAACATGTACATCAATGACATCATGATAAATGGGTTGTACCCTTGAGTATCAAGACTGAAATGGAGCTGCTGAAATCAGCCAGCTACATGCTAAAATAGCAAGATAATTAGAGCTGTGTCTTGTCTGGGATTAAAAACCAGGATGACGGGATATCCCGGCCGGGATCGCCATCCCATCCCGCCACCCTTGATCCCAGGATTCCTGGGATTAAGAGTGATGCACTTAAAGTACTCCACGTGCAGAACTTGGTACAATATGTATGTTCATAAGTCGCAAATAGATTATTCAGATGGTATGTTACGTACTATACCTATGATTAAGATTAGATTATTCGATGAAGGATTTACTGTAGTAAAAGATAAGGTCTTTGCACAGGTAAGCATCCTGTTTAATCATATGCACAGATAAAATGTGTATTGTACCTGCTAGCACGAACCTGTCAAAGGTTTGTTATGTATTTGTGAGTCTTTTTGTTCGTTCACTTTTCGTGCAATATTTGGACAGGTATCCATCATCCCGGCTATATCCCAGTATATCCCGGGAAAATCCCAGTCAACCCGGATATTTGGGAATCCCATCATATCCCGGGATGACCCCAATCCCGTTGGGTCCCATCCCGGGACAATCCCAATTTCGGCAAAATGTCCGGGATCAGAACGGGACCCAACTCTAAAGATAATGCTGTTAGGTGGCAGTTGATCTACCGTATAAATCAGTCTTTAGGTAAATGAAATGTCAAACAATACATTAAAAAAGTAACTTATAATCCTCTCAAGCTAGTTTATTGTCAATGTTATTTTTTTGGTATCTTTGCCTATTTACTTCTGTAGGGGGTACTTCTTTTATTCTGCCCTTTGTAACTCCGCTTGTGCCAAAAATTGATGCGTCCTCCCCATCTTCATCAGATGTGATGTGCCCCGTGATGTGTGGTGTGTTCCGCTACCAACTTGCATAACTCCACAACTAGAAGGAGTTATTGGGAGACACATATGGGTGTGTTGTTGACAGTGAGGAGAATCTATTTTTCACATTTTAGTGCTGGCAGAGTGTCCATGGGCTGTGGGACATCTGCACAAAAGCCAGTACCACGGGCCTAAAAAGTATGTTTGACATTTTTTGGCACAAGCATGGAGACAACACAAGCAATCTGCCCGAAATGACACAAGCAATCAGCCCAAGATGACACAAGTAATCAGCCCCAACTGCACAGCTATGACACAAGCAAACACCCAAAAAAGCAAGCGTGTCAGTGCCAATCTCTACAGTAATCATTTTTGCATTTAATTCTTTTATTACCATGAATGATGGGCAGTAAACACGGTGCTAAATGTCTACACTCCATCAAAAACCTCCGAGTGAAGCAGGTGGCTGAAATTGGACGGGGGCTTGCTTATGAGAGGGGGGTGATCACGCCTACAATTGATGTTGACTTTAAGCAATCTTTGATTTAAAAAGGGGGGAAGTGTGGGTGGATCAATAAACTTCATGTCTAGTTTTGCCGCCACTGGATTCCGAGTTTAAAAGGGGGGATAAGTGTGGGTGGATCCATAAACTTCATGTTTAGTTTTGCCGCCGCTGGATTCAGAGTTGTTCATGTTGCCGACGGAAAGCATCCGGCATGCAAGCAAGCCACCAACACAAGAGAAGCCAACCGTGAAAAGGCACGCATCAAGCCGCAATCCTCAAAAACCAAATGATTCAAGGCAACCTTTAATTGTCGGATCTCCAATCCCGCTTATCCGATGAGGAGTACATCAAGATGAAGGAAGAGTTAACAAAAGTTGAAAGCACAGTGAAGGCTAAAGAAATGTTCACACACAAAATCATCCCAGCTGGTATTGTAGAATTACTCGAGAAGGAGCTGGAAGCAGTTGGTGCTCACTTGACATCAACTTCGGGGGGAACAATTGATCCTGTCAAGAGAGCTGAATTCCAGGCAGACTCTGTGATTGTTTCTACCCCACTGCCATCCCAGAAAAACCGAAGTACAATTTGAATGCAGACAGAGTGCCTGAAGTGACAACCAATTCACCCAACGATGAGGTGAAGAGAAGAACTGGCTTCCAAACAATGAATCATTTGTTGCTGTATATTTTTGTTGCATACAATGGAGTTCACAAAAGAATGGTTGCTTGAGACACTGTCCTCACTTGGTTTGAAGAATGGTTTTCAATTTTGAGTACAAATGGGGTAGAACAATAACGCGTTTGCTGGATGGTAAGAAGATTTACAGACCAGACGAAAGATATCTTTGCAAAGTGATTGTTCAAAAGTATGCAATTGAGCCCTATGTCGAATTCATTTGGCCAATTTATGCATCCTATGCAGAGGATTGCAAAATGTGTAGGATGAAATGGAATGTCAAATACATATGAGTTTGGGTGGTGATGTGGGACATGATGAATATCCCTGCCTTTGGATTCACCGATGCTGACTGCAATCGAATCACGTATAGCTGGTATTACAATCAAAATTATTTTAAGGGAGGTGTGTTCGCTCAATTATGTGGTTGGATTGGCACGTATGATTTGTGGACAGATGCTGTTAGTGATACTGATTACAATAAACGAGCTGGTTACCTCAAGATTCAGAAACAATACACAGAGATTGATTTGGTTGATTCAAAACTGGTGCCATTCACAAACATTTACGACAAAGGTTATCGAGCAAGATGCATTGCATGAAAAGAAGGGCAACAGCTTGTGCTACAGCCAGAATGGGCGGAGAGTGACATATGATTTAATAGGCAGCAGACACTTCTAACTGCTTCAGTTGCAACCGATAGAGGTGGGAATGAAAGAGCTGTCAATGTGTGCAAAAGAGCAGGATTCATCAGAGCAGGCTTCCAGTCAAATTCGTCTCCCAAAATCTTGGGTGATGCTTGGATTACGTGGGGCTTCCAGGAAATTTTATGTTCAATCCCATTCACTAAATATAATACAATTCATTGGTCTCACGGAAGAGTTCCTTTCAATTTTTCTTGTAATTGCCCTCTCTTTTATGGCTCACAATTTGCATGGGTGGGTGTTTATGTCTCCACGCAGTTTATTCGACAAGATAATATTCGTTAGTACTTACAAACGCAAGGCTGATGTGTGAAAAAGGCCTAACTTTTTCTGGTACCGGCAAATTTGGCATGTCCAACACCCCATATGCAGCAGAAAAGAACAAATGTCACTAATTCGGCTCCCACTCGGCTTATAATGTGAATGACCTAAAAACGGATTTATACGGTATTCTAGGTCCAAAACGGGATGCACGTGATAGAGTTGACGTCATATCTAATATATTATTCTCGGGTCTTGGTGTTAACAGATTCAATGCCTTCTTTTGACATCAATCCCGCCTAAATGCTGTTTTACAGGCTCTCATCCTTTTTCATAAAAAAGGATTAGAGCTTATGAAATGGCATTTATGCCACATCGCATCCGTTTTTACACGCTCTCATCCTTTTTTGTGAAAAAGGACGAGAGAGTGTAAAACGGACGACTTGGGCGGGTTTGCGTAAAAATAATACTCATTCCTACGTATAAAGGATGTTTTCATCAAAAAAGGCATGGTCGCCGCTTGCAGTCCGTTTTAGATGGTCTGGTCCATATTTCAGAAGAAATGATGAAAGCGTGTAAAACAACCTGCAGACGGCCATAATGCCTTTTCTGATGAAGCAGCCATTCAGAAGAGAGCATGTAAAATGACGTGAATGGCGCGTGATTTAAAATATTTTTTAGTAGCGATCACGATCTGGGATCTAGTACTCACACTTGACTCGCTTGACAAAAAAGTCGATCTAGTGGTACGCTAGTGTATTACTATGGTTTCCAAATCAATTTGAAAGAAGCACGACTGAGTCTATGTGACATAGGCCAAGAACCTACCTTAATTAATACCCTTAGGCAACAATTCAAAAACTCCCAAGTAAGGACTCATCCTAACCTCCCAAGTGAGGAAGGATCCTGACAAGACCAAAGATCCATATATTTGGATCTAAGCAACAGCAGAACACCCCTGGAGAGAACACCACTGCAAACGAGAAAAAAACGGTAACCTCCCAGTACCGGTACACTCAAGTGTACGGGGAGGTTACCGGAGCCTCGCTTCTGGTAACCTCCCGGTACACTTCTGTAATGCTCCAGTGCAATAGTGTACCCAAGGGTTACCGGAGTCTACCGGTGGGTAACCGGAAATTAAAGACGAAAAGCAATTTTCCAATTTAGTGCTTCATATGATAGGAATTGGTACTTTTTTTATAGGAAAACAGACTTCTCAGTAAGTCTTAGCATCAATATCAATCTAATTAGTGGCTATAACTGTGCACTTTGTAGCTAGAAAAATGTTTACCAGTGGCATACCGGAAGTGTACAGGGGAGGTACCGGAAGAGTATGGGAGGGTAACCAGAAGGTTACAGGAAGGCTACCGGAGAGAACCGGAGGGTTACCGGAGCGTACGGGAGGGCTACCGGAACGTACAGGAGGGTTACCGGGAGGGCTACCTACTGTTGGACTACATTAATAGAGTATGTGTAATTTATCTCCACTAATAAAATTAAACATACTACATAAACATATTTTAGGGGCCCACCCAACACATCGCCCACGAAAATGACACACATGCAAAAATTTCTGCCCCAAGCTGAAAAACGATACCTTGGACCATATCACCAAGGTAGAAAAAAATTAATTATTTAATTGAAACTAAGCTGTAATGAAAACAATTGTAAAATAGTTTTATTTCAGCATAACTCACCGTAAATATTTACATGCTGCCGCCGATTGTTGTTGGCAACACGGCAGTGCAAGGCAAAATGCCAAAGTCAGTCTGTGGACTGAGTTTCGGCTGTTCCCGTGCCTGGCCTGAAACAAAATAATTGAAAATTACATGTAGTAAAAAAGTGTAAAAATAATTGTAATCAATGCACCTCACCTCTCTTAATATACCCGCCGCTGCCGATTGTCGTTGGCAACACGGCAGTGCAAAGTGAAATCCCAAACTCAGTCTGTGGACTGAGTTTCTGCAATTTCGCCGGTAGGCCTGTAACTTTTTAATTGAAAAAAATGACTTGTGGTGAGTATATTAGTAAAAAAGAAGACAAGTTTAGTACAACTCACCGTCAAAATATACCCACCGCTGCCAATTGTTGTTGGCAACACGGCGGTGCAAGGCGGGAGGGATGAATCAGTCTGTGGACTGAGTTTCGGCAATTTCGCCGGTAGGCCTGCAACTATTTAATTGAAAAAATGGACGTGTGGTGAGTATAATAGTGTCGAAGATGACAAGTTATTGAGAACTCACCCCCAAAATATACCCGCCGCTGCCAATTGTTGTTGGCAACACGGCGGTGCAAGGCGGGAGGGATGAATCAGTCTGTGGACTGAGTTTCGGCGATTTCGCCAGTAGGCCTGCAACTATTTAATTGAAAAAAATGGACATGTGGTGAGTGTAATAGTGTCAAAGATGACAAGGTATTGAGAACTCACTCCCAAGATATACCCGCTGCTGCCAATTGTTGTTGGCAACACGGCTGTGCAAGGCGGGAGGAATAAATCAGTCTGTGGACTGAGTTTCGTCCTTTCCCATGATGGGCCAGTGGGGTATCAGTGTTGTAATTGAAAAAAATACATGTGTGATGTGAAAGCAGGAGAGGGCACACTGCTACAGTTGCTTCTGGGTGAAGCACCCATGTTCTAGTATGGTACGTACTATAACTAAACTATCATACGAATATGCCACACAAGAATTAGGTGAAAGAATACAAAGGAATAAGTAACAAACAGGTAGGCACACTACTCCAATTTTCAGCCCCACTTATTATTCTTGTGTGTTCTCATTTTTTGGTGCAGTCACTTCTGATAGTACCATAATTTGAAAATATGAATAAGCCCAATGCGCACTCAAAAAATAAAATCATAGATCAAGCCTAGAATTGAAACCAAAACTAGACCCAACAGGTGATCTTGCTGTGTACAACTCATGATTTGCTAAATGTGAGTCATGAAACAAACAACCACTCTGAAGATTTTTTTGCTTCAAAGCTTAGCATGATAAACAAAAATGCAGCTTAAGTAATGTATGAAAAAACCGGTATCCCACCCGTACACCCTTGAAATCCCGGTAACCTCCCCCTACACTCTGTCGTTTTGCGAGTGTACCGGGAGGTTACCGGTGTTTTTTTGTTTGCAGTGACCCTCAAGAGAAGGATATGAACATACCAGGATGGTGTAGAAACCTACACAAATCCCATTGTTTCGTTTTAGGATGAAAGGGATTGCATTGCCCTTCCATCCTCATTTGTTCATTGTAATCAATAAATAATAAGCTCACAATTTATCAACACCAACTCAGTTGTACCACGTTTACCTACAAAAACAGCATTTAATCTTTTTTATATCCAAACGGCTTAGGTCACTACGTAGGCATGTTCTGTGTCTACATAGACATCGATCATGTCTACGTAGACACTTTGCGTGTTTTACATTTGCAGTGCTACAAAAACAGTATTTAATTTTTTTATCTCCCAACGGCTTAGGTCACTATCTATAGATAGCCGTTTCCGCAACCTTCTGGCGTGAAAAGCCACCAAAAATGTTTTTCCCTCCACTCCGTTACTTGTTACTCCATTTTGTAAGCAAACCCTTCGTCAGCTATGTAATCACAAGAGTTTGCGAAGCGCAACTACGTTGCGTAAGCAACAAGAACTCATGCACGTCAGCAATACACTAGGAGCTTGTTTAAAGCTCTATTCATACGTACACGCCTAGGTGACGCACTCATGAGAATGAGCACCTCTAAGGCAGTCCCTGATGGACTTAAAAGCCAAGAGTGTGAGAGGAACCTGGGACGGAGTAAACTGCCCATTCCATACATACCCGAAAGGGATGTAATTCAAGAAGCGTTGGCAGTAGATTCTACCGTCAACACCTTGAAGCTCACCTTGCCTGGCAAGGTAGAGTTGAGAGTGTCCATGTGGTCACATGGGACTCCTGAGCAATTCTTGATGCATGTCCAAGCAGCACTTGATGTTGTGAGGCAGAAAGGCCTAGACACAGCGTACGATAAAGTCTGTAAGGACAAGAAGGATTGCATCAAGAGGCTGCAAAAGGCTGACAAAGCTTTCAAGAAGTACTCAGGATCGGATGCAAATCCACCCAAGGAAAAAGCTTATGAAAAGGCCCTAGAAGCTGCCAAGAAGGCTAGCGAGGCAGTCAAGCCCGTCATCAGCCAAGTGTTCAGTCTCTACTCCAACCTACTCATGGAGGAAGCAAGGGCCCCTGGAAGAAGATCGTGAGTGAACAGATTGACTGTGCACCCTGGACAGATCTTTATGGGAAAGAACACCCCGAGAAGTGCGAGCAGTCCTGGGGGTCATTCATGGAGTGCATCAACTTCCATCTGTTGACAGTGTTCCGTAATGACGCTGCAGAAACCCAGCATTTCTACATCAGTAATGGGTTGAAGAAGCCCAACAGGGTTCTGATTTGCCAGTTCATCAGCCGCATCCAGCAGCTGAATGGCTATTTGGATCTATTGCCCTGTTTGTATTACTCCAACCGTGCCATCAAGCTCACCACAGTGGTGGACCCTTTTGATGACGCGGATCTAGCGAGTCATATTCTTGGCATGGTCCCAAGGAATTGGCAAGACCAATACAAACTTAGTGGGGCATCGGTACCCCAAAGTGTTCGGAAGCTCTTAGAAGCTCTCAAATGTATCAAGAAGGCTTATCCAACCGAAAAGAATTGTGACGGGCACAAGACTTCTGCCACGTCTGGAGACTCCTCCAAAAAGAAGATGGTTTCATTTAAGGATAGAATCCCAATGAAACGTGCCATGAATGCAAAGCCCTGCATTTTGTGCAAAAAACATGGGGGCGCGCACAGGACCCATAATACACAGGAGTGCCGCAAGTATGAGAAGGATGGCTCCTTTAAAAAGGACTTTGCAGGGAGAAAGCCCTGCGGACCTTCTCGTGGTCCTGAGGCTTCTCCTTGCAACAATAGTGCCTATGCACAGCTTTCCGCAAAGATCGAGAAACTTGAGAACTCTAACAAGAAACTCAATCGTTCGCAGAAGAAATGCAAGCGCCATTATGAAAGTGACAGCGATGACTCTGATTCATCCTGAAATGATGACTCTGATTCATCCTGAAAGAATGGGTACGGTAGTACTGGGGAATTAAATACATGTTGTAAGAAACTAAAAAGTATTAAACAAACAAGTTATACTTACCCCAGTCTGAGTAAAACTATTGATAAATCGTATTCAATAAATAATTTGAATAATGATTTAAATACGGAGTTTATGAGAGATTTAAAAATCTAAATAAGACCTCGGAACATTCTAATTTAAATAATCAAATTGTTATGATACCTCAAAATCGAAAGTAATACACAGAGTGAGATAATTGCCAAACTGTCGGACCCCGAAATGTTGGGTGCCTTTCTCAATGGTGCGACCACTTCCTCCACAAATCAAAAAGAAGGAAGGGTCACTGCTGTAGTTGCCAAAGCAAGGTACCAGTTAGCAACTGAAAATCAATCTCACCACACACCAGAACACTCTGGGAGAAGTTGCAATGGTAACAAAGTCCTTAAGACCCTACTTGATAGTGGGTCTGATGGGGACTTGATGTTCCATGAAAAGGGAACATCCATGCAATTCCCCTACTTGACTAGGCAGGTGCCAACTTCTTGGCACATGTCAAATGAAGGAAGGAGTGAAGGCAACATAAAGTTGTTTGATTACTCAACCAGCAAGGAGTATCTGGTGAAGCCAGATGTTGTAGAGTATGATAACCTCATTCTTGGTTGTAATACCATGAAAGAGTTAGGAATTGTTCTATAGATTTTCAAACAAAAGAAATAACAATTGATGAAATCATTTTTCCATTAAGAGACATCAATAGTCTGACTAAGTCAAAAATGGAAAAAGCCTGGGCTATGAACAACAGCTTGACACATGAACCCAGTAGTACACAGGAAGCGACACAGAGAGTGGTTCATATCCTAGACGCAAAGAAAAAGGCAGACCTCCAATCAGTTGTTAGCACCAACTGTACTCACCTTAGTCTCCAAGACCAAAACAAGTTACTAGAGTTACTCACAGGATATGAGGAACTTTGTGATGGAACACTAGGTGATTGGAACAAAGAACCCGTCTCCCTAGAGCTAAAGAAAGGCGCTAAGCCATATCATGGCCGACCATTCCCAGTACCAAAATTACACGAAGAGACCATAATCAAAGAATTAAATAGGCTCTGTGAACTGGGGGTATTAGAGTTTCAGCCTGCATCAGATTGGGCGTCACAATGTACGCTTTATCTCTGATTTTTGGGAAGTAAATAAACAGCTAGTTAGGAAACCGTTTCCCTTATCTAAAATCAGTACAGTTTTACAAGAGTTAGAAGGTTTCACTTTTGCCACAGCCCTTGATTCAAACATGGGTTACTACACCATAGGATTGGATCCTGATGCATCCAAAAGCTGCACCATCATTTTCCCATGGGGAAAGTACTCAAATCTTAGATTGCTGATGGGGATTGCAGGTTTTCCCGACATCTTTCAGGCAAAGATGTCAGAGCTAATGGTAGCCTTAGAGTTTGTAAGAACTTATCTGGGTGGTTTGCTTTGCATCACCAGGGCAAGTCTGGATGACCACCTAGATCATTTAAAGTTCTTACTAACCAGACTGTGAGACGTGGGCTTGAGAGCCAATGATCCAAAATTGAAGTTCTGCGCTACTGAAACAGAATATTTGGGTTATATACTAACCAGGACTGGCATTAAGCCACAACCAAACAAAGTGCAAGCGATACTTGCAATTACACCACCAAAACAAGTCAAAGACCTCTGTAGGTTTCTGGGCATGGTCCAGTACTATAGAGATCTTTGGGCAAGACATAGTGAAATGCTTGCCCCACTCACCTCTTTAGTAGGAGAGTGTGGTCATACCAAAGTCGTCAAAGCCAAGAAAACCAAGAAGAGACCTTGGTATTGGGATGAGGTGCATCAAATAGCATTTCATTACGTAAAAGCTGCTATCGCGAAAGATGTAGTTTTAGCCAACCCTGATTTTTCAAAAGAATTTGAAATATACACTGCGGCCTCGTCAAAGCAACTTGGCTCAGTGATTACTCAAGGTAATTGGCCTCTTGTGTTTTTCAGCAGGAAACTGTCTGTAACGAAACAAAAAAAAGTGTGACCAAAATTGAACTACTGGCCATAGTGGGGACACTTAAGGAGTTCAAAGTCACGCTGTGGGGACAAACAATCAAGGTCTACACAGACCATAAAAACTTAATCCAAGATGCACTTGGACTAACGTCAGACCATGTTTATCGGTGGAGATTATTACTTGAAGAATATGGTCCCAAAATCGTGCACATTGAAGGCATCTATAGCACTGTTGCTGATGCCATGTCTAGGTTAGACTCAGATCCAACCCAAGATGACAACGCTAATTGGATGACGTTCAAAAAAATGCTGGTGTCATTACACCGAACATGCAATAAGTGCCGACGGCACTTCTGATCACCAAGACAGTATTAATCTGGTGTTTGCTAATTGCAGCGATGAAGATGTAATTTACCCCTTAACAGTGAAGGAAATTGCACAAGCCCAGACAACAGATGCAACTCTGAAGAAACTTAGTAAGCATGATAAGTATTCCACTCAATTAGTAGAGGATACTCAATTAGTATGTAAGGATGGCAGGATGGTCATCCCCAAAACCCTTCAAAGTCAAGCAGTTAGTTGGTATCACTACTATTTGCAGCATCCTGGACATACACGTCTTGAAGAGGTGTTGCACGCCGCAATGTATTGGAAAGGTATGAGACATACCATCTGATCACATGTCAAAAACTGTCGTATATGTCAAGTCAACAAACGAACAAGCACAAGTATGGGAAGCTCCCTGCTAAGCTTGTCATCACAAACCCTTGGGAGTGGGAGGCATTATGTCTGGATCTTATCAGACCATACACCCTCAAAGGTAAGGATGGGACAGAAATTGACTTTATGTATCTTACTATGATTGATCCAGCTTCTAGCTGGTTTGAAATTGTGGAACTGCCGGTAACCACAGAAGTGGTTACTCCCATGGATAACAAGGCACTAAGACTCATACCACTCCTAAGTTACCATACTTTGACAAATCATCTGCAATGATAAGTAACTCAGTGAATAAGACCTGGTTTAGCCGTTATCCACATTGTCAATACATTATCTATGACAATGGAAGCAAATTCAAACTTCACTTCAAAGCCCTTTGTGAATCATATGGGATCAAGCGTAAGCCAATAAGCGTCAAGAACCTACATAAGCGAATACTATACTGGAGCAGGTGCATCAAGTAATTACTGAAATGCTCCGCACTACTGAACTAGAGATGGCCAATACAGTATAGTAGCCAGTGACATAGACACGTTCCTAACCAACACCGCATGGGCCATTCACTCAACTTACCGTACAGTACTAAAAGCCTCCCCAGGGGCAGCAATATTTGGCAGGGACATGTTGTTCAACGTTCCCTTCTTGCTGACTGGATAAAATAGGAGAAAATAGGTAGCACCAAACAGATCTCAACACGATGCGGGAAAATTGCTCATGCTGTGATTGGGATTATAGAATTGGTGATCAAGTGCTTCTTAGGAAAGATGGTATCCTCCGCAAGTCAGAGAGTCGGTATGAAAGTGATCCTTAGGCTATCACGACAATTCATAGAAATGGGACAATCAGGGTTCAAGGCGGAACAAAATCTGAACGATTAAATATCAGAAGAGTCACACCTTTTTTAACCAGCAGACTTAACCAGTATTATGCATGTTATTTTTTATGTGTCATCTCCCTCTTATATACAAAACACTTACGCTTTAACACACAGTCACAGACTTTCTAGTTCGTACATAAAGAGACATGGATAAGAATTTTTTGTCACGCAGGTTGTTTCCACTCTTTTTATCACCCTGACTCTCCATTCGTGGGGGCAAGTGACATAGGCCAAGAACCTACCTTAATTAATACCCTTAGGTACCAATTCAAAAACTCCCAAGTAAGGACTCATCCTAACCTCCCAAGTGAGGAAGGATCCTGACAAGACCAAAGATCCATATATTTGGATCTAAGCAACAACAGAACACCCCTGGAGAGAACACCCTCAAGAGAAGGGTATAAACATACCAGGATGAAGTAGAAACCTACACAAAATCCAATTGTTTCATTTTAGGATGAAAGGGATTGCATTGCCCTTCCATCCTCATTTGTTCATTGTAATCAATAAACAATAAGCTCGCAATTTATCAACACCAACTAAGTTGAACCACGTTTACCTACAAAAACAGCATTTAATCTTTTTTATCTCCAAACGGCTTAGGTCACTACGTAGGCATGTTCTGTGTCTACGTAGACATCAATCGTGTCTAGGTAGACACTCTGCTTGAGTTAATAGGCAGCAACAGGTCGTGCCTAATTTTTACATTAACGAGAATTCATTCTTCCTTTTGACCATCCATCTCTTTTCGTGCTTAAGCTAACCTGCATGTCCAATCAGCCTGCAGTCCTTTTGAAACGAGTTCAGCTGTCATGGAAGATTTGAGTTCTTCATGTTGTGCTTTTCGGAGTGATTTGCTCTTAGACAGCTTTTGTTTCAATATTGGGTGAGGTCGTGCCAACCATGACTGCAATGCGCATGCTCCAATTCTTTCCATGGCATTCAGGATTGGCAAAGTGGCCAGGGCACAGAATGCATATCCCCCGTGTGCTTCATTGTGTGGTTCGGCTCCAAATCCCCCCTCATACATTTGACAGGAGGCAATGTGTTGTGCTATGATGGATGGACTTTTGAGGACTAGCAATTGTTTCGTGATGAGAGTCACATGAATGGCTAGGATGATAAGTGGTATGCTATCCCTTCTTCTTGGGATCATCGGATTCCATTTCTTTGAAGGATGTCAACATGGTGTCCGCAGTAAAATTATGGAAGGGGATGGGGAGGGGATGGGGGACTATGGGGGAGACGAGGACGACAATCGTGAGATCTTTCAGAGAAGGTCTAAACTGGAATAATTTTAAAGGTACTTGTGAATGAAAAAAATAGGCACAACCTGTCGCTGCCTATTAACTCAAGCGAAGTGTCTACCTAGTTTACGTACTAATTGGCAAGAGCTTTGTCCATCCAAGTGAGCTCTGGACGCCTGTTGCTGCCTTCACCAGTCTTCTTTTTGGTTTTGGTGAAGAGGTCCGAGCAGTTTCATCATTGGTGAGATTAATGGTACCAACAGAGAGCTCAGCAAATTTGAACTCAATGGCTGAAATAAGGTTATTCATTACATTGGAGATCATGACAATCTCTTTTTCATGAAGCATTGGAGCATCCTCGTGAAGAATCTCTCTTAATTGTGGCTTTGAGAATGGCCTTAGTGGTCTCTTGTTCCTTCATAGTGTCAAAAGATTCTTTGGCCTACTTTTGTATGAGAGTGCGCTTCGTGAGAGTTGCTTTGTTTGCATTATTTCTTGCAAGAATATGTTGAACAATGGGTTTGACATGGTTGAGGATTGCTTCTCAAGGATGAGCTGTGTGATGGTAAGTGTTCTATGAAAAGAGAATGAGAGGAGGGTTGATCAATTATTGATTGTGATGTGGTTAGGATGTGTTGTGTGGCACTTGTGATGTGCTGTGTGGCTACTGTTGTGCGTACGTGAAGAAATTGTGGCCACAAAAAAGTCAAGAAGAATATTTTGCTGTATTTGTCTGTCTGCCATTAAAGTGCTGATTTAATTGTTAGTATTATTCAACAACCTTCAATATCATAAAAAATCATGTAATTTTGACGTGGTGATCATAAAAACTTTTTATGATCTTGGCAAATCGGAATTTCGTGCGCGCTGTTACAAAAGCGTGGTTATTTTGCACTGTCGAAAAAGATGACATCAATACCATAAAAATGTTTTATGATATTTCTGCAAGGTCCCTGAAACAACAACAAAGTCCATAAACAAACAAAGAAGTAGGTAGGAGTCAATTCCCAGGAACCAAAAATGAGAAGCTTCTTGAAATACTTCATCAATTTCTCAGAAAGTATATATGTTTGAGTCGGGGTCTTTAGAAGGTTTTAATCGGCTAATTACATGCCTGCTAAAAATTATATACTCAGTCGTGTGATCTTCAGGCTTCAAATTTCAACGCATACATTCAGACGGCTTCGAATTTTGAAGCCGTCTGATCAGACGGCTTCGAATTTTGAAGCCGCCTGATCAGACGGCTTCAAAATTTGAAGCAGTGTGACACACGATTGATATTTTTTCATATGCTCACAAAGGTACTCATTCTTTCGCACCCTCGACCTGAAGAACATTCCAGCCTATTCCAGCCGTACAACTCTACGACATCCATCTCCTCCGCGAGAAGCGAGGAGGCTACCATGGGCCGCCTGCCCACCGACGTCTCCTCCACCACTCCCGTCACCAAACTCTCCAACCGGCCCACCCAATCCACCCACCAACTATCGTACCCCTCTCCACCCTCCTCCCCTCCCTCCACCGACTTCCTCGCATGCCCGCTCACGCATCCTCATGGGACAACTGTGCAAATTCCTCTTTCGTCGGAATGACCGTATTTTTTACTAGTTATTATTATTAGTAGATTAGAAGATGGAAATACCTACCGTCACTGTTCATACGTACCATATAATGTAAATTGTAAGTACTACATGTAGAATTTACCTTTATGGGTAATAGATATTTCACACGGCTTCAAAAGTTGAAGCCGTCTGAACAGACGGCTTCAAAATCTGAAGCCGTCTGTTCAGACGGCTTCAGATTTTGAAGCCGTCTAAACAGACGGCTTCAGATTTTGAAGCCGTGTAAATGCACGACTGATTTTTTGAAATAGCACTTCGCCCACAGGTTCAAACATGGCGCCCACTAAATAAATGGTATCTATTGGCAAGTAGTGGGAGTGTATTCCTACTTGTACATTCCTATTCTTTTGCGTACCTGTGGTAGGAGTTGATGGCTCGTCAAGTTCTTTGTGGGTGAGGATGACCCGTTCATACGAGAAAAAGGCTGAAATCAGGGACCTTGCTGCTATCGTAATACGGTACAATACACCTATAAAAGTAACTACCGCCTAATACGTATAGTACGTTATAATACATATGTCTCATAAATACCATAGAGCATAAAATATAAAATGAATCCAACAAGCCTGGACTGTCTAACTTTTTCTCTCTTTTTGATGTAATTTTACCGTATCTAGTGTTTTGGCAATCAACAATGGTATGATGCCACAGTTCAATGCACATCATAGTTCCCATCTAACTAATATACTATACCACCAGCCTCATCCACACAACACACAGGTTTTTTTGCAGTTCTTACAGATGCAGAGATTGTTGTCACTATGACATACTTCTACACAATGGCAACTACAAGAAAGATATTCTTGCCGTGTATATGTGGCCACAGGCAGCACGCATAGAGGCTGAAACATATGTGAGATTAAAGGATTGGACACAAAAAACCACCAACATTACACACAGATGAGTTCTACGAAGTCCTTTTAGACAGAGAATATTGTCGCTATGACACGGGCAGGACCCCTGACATAACTAGAAATAGGGAGCAACTTCTTGGCTGTTTAAGTTATGAATTCATTTCCGAATTATTTTCAAAAGTGTGAAGTACTTTCTCTTTATGTAGAACACAATATAATTCTACTTCAACAAAACGTTCAAGTTATTTCAGTCTGCCTCAACATATATCCTACTGTGAATATGTGTACCTAATCTACATTATAGGTGACAGGTATCAGTGGATAAGACACTGCAATATAGTTCTATAAACTAGAGCTTGTTAGCACTATTTGCTGCTAGACAATGTAGTGAAAGAAATATAGCTGTAATTTTCTAGCATATCAGAAAACAAGGTCCGTACAGTGATAATGACGATTCATTCATGATCATACACTTATACAATGGTGACTACAACTTTTTCAAATCATGAAAAAATGGGTGTCAACTGGCATCGAATTTGTAGGCTGAAGCTTATCGTAGTGATCAGTTTAAGCAATGAAATAAAATATCATCTACAGAGGTGAAGTTCAGACAAAAATTGGATTAAAATGGGTTTATATTTTGTAATCTCTGGAGGTAACTTAGATTTTTTGATTGGGAATGTATGTAATAGTAGCCGTTTGTAGACCCCCCCTCTCTATCGACCCCACCTCACAGTCTGAAGATCCCCTTAGAGTTGATAGAATCTACATATTTTACAAAAAAACCATGTGTAGACCCCCCCCCCCCCAGTTGTATGAGTGACACGGGGGAGGGGTGTTATAGACTGCTATGGGGGGCCTGTAGATTTTCATGGGAGGAGGGTCTATAGACTGTTACAGATGGTCTATAGACCCCCCATGACCATCTATAGACAGTTATGGGGGGTCTATGGACTGTGGTTATGGGTCTATAGACCAATACATTCTCTAAATACCTATAGACTTGCCATATCATGGGATTATTTAGAAAAGGTGTGAATCATGTACACAGTAACAATATTACCTAAGCTCATTCATGACTTGTGTGACTTTTGTAGTAATGTAAATATCTATGTCATTTTTAAATTTAAATTGATGATGTTAAAAAAGCTATCACTATCACAAGGATTTTTTATTGTCTAATTTTTCCTCCATTTAATTTTTAGCTGGGGGGTCTATAGACTGTGAGGTGGGATTTATAGATGGGGGGTCTACAAACCGCTAATTGTCAGGTGATCAAGACCATTTAGCTTTATCTGACACCTCAACCATACAACCAGGATTATGGTGCGTACTGTATAGAATTGAAAGTAGTGAATATGGATGTCAGCTTTTGAGAGGCTTGTTTGCACCGCCTTCCCATTCTGAGGATCTATATAGTAACTAAGAAATCACGTATGAACCTGTCATATAATTGACAACTATTATTTTTTTCATAGTGGTAATGTAATGTTTACTTGTGTTTGAAAACAACAGAAGCTAATGTCACCTTAATAGAAAAAAGAGGAATATGATATGCAGTGAGAGGGCAATGATTTCAGAATAAGGTACCTTGGGAGATGGTTGCAGATGGACTGAGGGAGGGGAAGTTGCTAGAGAAATATTTGAGGATGCATTTGGTGGTGTAGAGCATTTTTTGCTTGTGTGTTCCATGTGCATGGGACTGGTAGGGGGACAGTCTCAAAATAATTAACAAGTAGCATCAAGTTATTTTTTGGACATGTATTTTTTGAGCTACATACTAGTAGTTTTGTTAGACCTTGTCCGAGTAACGATTTGAGGAGGGGAATCAATGAAAACGAAAGGTACGCTATCTTAAAAAAATAATTATTACTTGCGAAGTTAGACCTTCTTCGTCTAACAGTAAAATAGGAGATATATATGTGTTCACTGGTCTCGTAATAAAGGTAAATCCATCATAAAAACGTTTTATGATATTGTCAGGCGTATATCAACAGTTGCAAATAATCAATAATTTAAGATGTTTTAGCCAACTTGATATCCCCCTTAGCAGTATCAACAGCCTTCCTCTTGTGGTTAGAAGCCTTCTTTTTTCTCCAATCAATTTTGTATCTAACCCGGCAACTGCCAAAGTTGTGATGATGCTGGGCTCTTTAGTGTGATTCAGGTGTATCATCTGCATCACCAGATCGTATCATAATGACCTCAGCCTCAACGCCTTCAAGGAGGTCTTGATGCTTCAGCATCTCCTTTTTCAGGAAGCCAACACGGCAGCCCTCAACCTTGTCGTGAAGCAAATGTCCCGCAAAGCCTAATCGGGCCTTGTTCTGGATCTTGGTTGTCACAAGCTTGAACAGAACAGTCATCCAGACCTCCATCTGCTGACCACAGACTGCATGGTCGCTGCAGGAGCAACCATTCTCCGGTCGTTCAAGACCCATGACGTCAAGAAAAGAGCTCATTCGTTGTGTCAGTACGGTCAATTGCTTGTGGTTGATGGAAGAGCTGCGAAAAGTGGAAGAGTTCTTCTAGTGCTTTTGTGTGGGGCTCTCTCTACCACCTGACACGAGATCACTGTCACAGGCTTTATTCGTGAAGTCATTTTCTAAGAGCCACTTCAACTGAGCTCAGGGAAATTACATCTAATTAGCTCTTAAGGCCAAAATAAGCATTAATACACTATTTCAATCGACTTTTTGTCATGCGAGTCAAGTGTGAGTACTAGATCCCAGATCATGATTGTTACTAAAAAAATATTTTAAATCACGTGCCGTTCACGCCATTTTACATGCTCTCTTCCAAATGGCTGCTTCATCAGGAAAGGCATTAAGGCCGCTTGCAGGCCATTTTACACGCTCTCATCCTTTCTTCTGAAAAAAGGACGAGTCCGTCTGAAACGGACTGCAAGCGGCGTCCATGCCTTTTTTGATGAAAACTTCCTCTATACGTAGGAATGATTATTATTTTTATGCAAACCTGCCCAACTCGTCCGTTTTACACGCTCTCGTCCGTTTTTGCACAAAAAGGACGAGAGCGTGTAAAACGGAAGGGAAGCATCATACTTGCCATTTCATAAGCTCTCTAGTCCTTTTTTGTTAAAAAAGGATGAGAGCTTGTAAAACGACATTTAGGCGGGATTGATATCGAAAGGAGGCATTGAATCTGTTCATGCCGAGACACGAGAATAATATTATAAATGACGTAAACTCTATCACGGGCGTCCCATTTCTAGATCAACTGCCACCTAACAGCATTATCTTGTTTTATTTTAGCATGTAGCTGGCAGATACCCACAGCTCCCTTGTGAATGATGCTGACTCCGAGGCCAGAGCAACTAACATTTGTGAGCCAATTAGTACGTAAACTACGGTACGTAGACACGATCGATGTCTTCGTAGATATGGAACGTGCCTACGTAGACACAGTCGTGCCTGTTTCAAATTGATTTGGAAACCGTAGATAATAATGCTTATTTTGGCCTTTTAAGAGCTGGAGGTGAGGGAAAATGTTATATTTTACTCTAAATGCCAAAAGTAGCAATAAACTCATAATTGGTATCATTTGGTACAATTTGGTTCTTTTACCATACATGGTATATAAAAACTACACCATACACGCTATTCATTCTCTTCAGAGCTTACAAAATGTGACATGAATGACATCGACGAAAGAAGAAAATAAATTGTCAACTTCTTGAGTACTTACAAGGCCAATTACATGTCATTCAACTTAATCGTGATATTCAGGCAATATATTATAGTGCCGAAGCATTAAATGCTACGTGCGGCATATAATGCTGATTTAAGCACTTAATGCTGATTTCGGCATTTAATGCTGATTTTGGCATTTAATGCCGTTCCACATAGGAATCAATAAAATTTCTACAGAAAACAACAGAATCATGATGATTTTGGCATATAATGCCTCAAACGGATTATAATGTCAAAAGGCATATAATGCCTCAAACGGCTGATAATACCAGAATCAACAGTAAAGTACGGCAAGTTCGAAACAAGACAATTAGTTCATTGAGCATCATCAAGCTTCCTCGAAAAATTCATTTCACACCATCCATTACATTAACAAATTCATAGAACCTCTTCGAATTCCAATTGTTTTTTGTTACAAGACAGTGTCTTACTCCAATCACATCATTTTCTCAAGAAAGAAGTGTCTTACGTCAAACACACTTTCCATTCCTTTGAACATTTTCCCTGAAAAAGCTGAGTCTGCTAATCAAGATTTTTTCAAAATCTTAGTTGTGTTGGAAACTGAGCCCCTTTTCTCCTTCTTCTTCTTCTTCTTCTTCTTCTTCTTCTTCTTCTTCTTCTTCTTCTTCTTCTTCTTCTTCTTCTTCTCCTTCTCCTCCAGTGAGACAGTTTTTTCACTTTTTGCCAAAACAGGTACTTACCAATAATTTGATGCAAACTTAACTGTAAATAATTCATTTTTTGGCTCGACTTACATGGGTAGTCATCATGTTTTATTCTCTGTCTACCTTAAAAATTGTATCTTTGTGAATAGCTTAAAGAACAGCACTATGACGTATAGCATTTTTTCAAGAATGTTTCTGAAAACTTGAAGGGAACATTAAAGTGTCACAAATCATTTTAATCATACAACAATGGTTCTGTAAACTTGAAGGCAACGTTATCGTGTCACAAAAGAGTGTGTAACAATAATGATTTCGCAAACTAAAAGGGAGCCTTCGTAAACTACTTGTATTTATAATAGTGTATTATATCTTACACTTTAACCATCCAACGGCAACTTGAGCAGGATTCGGCACAAGTTAACTAACTTGTGCAGGATCCTGCACAAGTTACTAAAATGACCCTGATTCACTATGTTCTGGTCAGTTTCACAACATTCTGATGCGTCAGCTGAATTCCAGGCAAAAATTAGCCCTAGAGACCACCATAACAACTATGATTACTTTATCATCCATCTAGCGCAGCCATCTTGTCATCTAGCACAGCCATCCCGTCTTCTATCAAGAACGTATTTACCATCAGACAGCCATCAGACAACGACAAATCATCTTTGTCAATTCCTATGCATGTTCGGCCTTTTGTACCGCCTCACATTCCCTCCGTTTCCCAAGAGTTTTTGGCAGTCTCGGGGGATAGTGCGCCTGTTCGTGCTAACGAACATCCCATCGCCTTCCAAATCACACGTGTGGAATCCCGTTACTGAAAAAATATGTTTCATCCTTGCGCGCTTTAACGTCTTAAATACCTTAACTTGTGCAAGATCCTGTACAAGTTGTAAAAACAACTTATGCAGGATCTTGCACAAGTTAAGGTACTTTAAGGGGAAACTCAGTTTGGAGGGTTAATAATGGGCGCGATCGCCAGCGCGGCGCGCACGAAGCGCGCGTGGCGCTAGCACCCATTTGCAACTGCTACATCATATTGGTTAAGCGTAGACAAGCAACTGTGGCATACTACGACAAGCCACTTTATTTTAAAAGTACGTCTCCCTCTGTCTCTACAAATCGCATTCTGCCTAGCTCGCTACAAAAAATCTTGCAACGGCTGCATGTCAGGTTAACTTGTCTCATTCCCTCAACTCCGCTAATTAGACGTAATTTCCCTGAGCTCCAATCTTTGATGAGGCAACGTCGGAGCGGAGCTTTCTATTGATTCCTGGGTAGAAATTAGTCGGCTGTGTTTACAATATTTCTTGTTAGTATCGGGGTAAGTTTGACTTTCCCATACCGCGGTAAGTCACATCATTTCACAGGGAGCCTGACATGTTCCCCCGGCCCGCTGTGGACACAACAACTCAAAGCGAAAGTATTGTACCATACCATATCCCAATACTTTTAAAGGGTGACGAAAAGTCACCCCCTTCGCCGCTGCTAATTCGCAATTTCAAAAGGGTGACGAAAAGTCACCCCCATTGTAATTGCTTCCATTGTCTGTATCGTGCTTACGTATCTGTAAGTATCCAAAGCGAGATTGGAATTAATTTTATGGCACACACCGTACTACCTCACAAAGCGATATCACTTTTTTCATGGGTGGTCAGAGCTCGTGACTACATAGGAATCGTTAATAAAGGGTGACTTACGTGTCACCCTTGTGGAAATACGTACAGATATACCGGTGTTCTACATAAAGGGTGACAAAAAGTCACCCTTTTCAAAAGTATTGGGATATCGTACCGTAACACTAAGAAGTCAGAACACAGGCTAACAACAGAACTTTCATTTACATCAGCTATCATCAGCATGCCGACCAAACGTGCATGCACCGCATGCCACAGAGTGAAATGCAGATGTGTCTTTTCACAAGAGACCCAATCAAAGTGCGATCGATGCATTCGGTTGGGCATAGACTGCGTGCCACATGTGTCGAGGCAGGGCAAGCGGAAGCCGAAAGCGGAGAAGCTAACGCATGATACCGAAAGTTGCCATGCCAGCGTAAGTCAAGATCAGACGATGGACAAAGCCGCAAGCTTGAGATCAGGGTCTAATTTGCATGTACGAGCAAATCTCTTCACCCAATCGGAAGCAGGCAAACTACGAACCACTTCTCAATCTCAAGAGGCCCCCTCATCAAGCCCCACACTTCATCAATGTCGTGATCTTCAGCTCTCTCTCCACAAGGATCTCGCAAGTATCCGTGAAACTAGACTATCAACGCCGCCAATGGCTTCCAACACTACGTTAGAACGAGCAGCTTCAACCACCCGGCACCAACAAGGTGACAGTGGCAAGAATCGCTCTTTGTCAGACACATCAATTCCTTTGAGACAATGGATCAATCATGCATGCAATTTCGACGGAACTTCTCACAATTCTCCCCAGTATCTCGAATGCTGTCTCCGAATCGCTGTTTCTTTGTCCAAAAGGATTAGTGATGCAGAGGAGTTGTCGTGTGGCTCGCTGCCGATAGATATGGCCAATTGGGCGAAGTTTGTCGCAGTAAAATTGAGAGAGAGTGACATTGATCATCTATGTGGCCAGGACGGTCATTCAGCCTCTCAGAATGCAAGTGATAATCTGGACTTACTCGAATCATGGCTAGATGACATCTGTGAAGAGAATGAAACGGACACATTATCATTTCACAATGGTTGCTTCTACAATGTTGATTTCGCTGATTTTTTTGCGTACGACACCAAACTTATTGAAAAGAGTGCTGAGTATGTTTCGTCGCAGGATCAGAGGCAACGAATTTATGCTCTCGGATTGGTGTTTTACGAACTTTTCTCCGGTGGAAGATTGCCACCGCCTGATGTTCTTCCCTGTTCCGTTCCTCAAGATACAGGAGCGACACATGAAAGTTACGGAGTGTTAAATCTCTCAGATTTAAATTTGGCCAAGCTCGATGATAGCAATGAAGTCAGCAGGAATGAGTTTGACAGGAGAAAGAAGGAACCCGAGCCGCAGGCACCGTTACTCTCATGCATTGAGTTACTCAAAGGCATTGGGCTTCCGTACCGACTTTGCGACCTACTGTTTAGCATGCTCGATTGCATCAATGGTGACTTAAGTGGAGATGACGCATACATGAACATGTCCGAAGTAACTTCGGATTTGCAACTGATGATTGACAAACCATTGAAATTCCTTCATGACCCAGACGTAGTCACGATTTCTGCAGTGGGCTTGCAGTTGAAACAGATTTCATTACCGCGCGATAGGGAGTTTACGTCCCTCCAAGACGCCTATAACCGTTCCACCGAAGGGTCATCCGAATTCGCCATCATCGCCGGTGGTTCAGGCACAGGGAAGTCATACCTAGCGTTTCAACTGGGCAGGCACATCACCTCTTGCGGCGGGATCTTTCTCTCGGTAAAGTTTAATCAACTGACACAAACCAATCCTCTCTCAGCCTTAGTGATGGCATTTAATCAGTACTGCAACATTTTTACGGAAATGAAAGATTCTGATTGGGTAAAGTCAATCGCAACAAAGCTTCGAGGCGCTCTGGGACAAGATGCAAATTATTTAATCAAGGTCATTCCTAAGTTATCGGAGATTCTTGATTGCGAAGCTCCTGATGCTGCTCTTGACCAAGACTGTGTAAACGGTCTCCATAAGATTCATTACTTGCTTATTCGATTTGTGGAGGTTATATCTTCTTGCTCAAAAGTGACAGTGACCCTACATCTCGATGATCTCCAATGGGCAGACTCCTTCTCCTTATCTGTCCTCGAGCAGATTCTGAAAATGCCTGAGGAAGACAAGCGTTTCTTCTTCATCGGATGCTATCGTGCTGATGAAATGGTACAAAGCCATCCATTTATGAAGATAGTAGACAGTTCCGGCGCATTTGGTATTAGTCTGACGCTGATTCATTTGGATTGCATGGACAAAGACACAGTGAACACGACGGTATCAGAGTTACTTTGCCTATCCCCTCTGAAATAGTTTATTCTAAGACAAAAGGCAATATATTGTTCTTTTCGCGGCTGCTGATATCTTTGAATACTGAAGGACTGCTCAACTTAAGTCTGGGACGTTGTCGCTGGGTGTGGGATGAAGAACAGATACAATCAAGAAAGTTGCCCCATGACGTCGCATCGTTCTTTTCGCATAACATCCGCACGCTCTCACCACAGGTTCAATCTGCGCTTCAGGTGTTATCTTGTTTAGGTTCTGCGGATGAGATCGAGTTATCAATCCTCGAGTCGAACCTCAGCTTGGAGGTTGTAAATTCATTGAAAGTAGCTGTGGAGGAAGGGTTTGTTTCCAAAGAAGATCGGTTGTATCATTTTTCGCACGATAAAATCCATCAAGCAGCTTATGAGATGGCCCAGGTGGAAGATCGTCGCCTTGAACACTTACAGTACGGTATCTGTTTGCTAAAATTCTTGGATGGCACTGCCGATGTCACCGGCATGCTCTTTACAGCAGTTGGCCAAATCAATCTTGCTGGCCCCTCAGTTGTCACTGATCAAAGGCACTACATTGAGTTTGCTGCTCACAATTTGATGGCGTGCAAGAAGGCAATGGGTATGTCCGAATACACAGCAGCATCCGCTTACGCTAAAAATGGCATATTATTCATCAAAGAAGATAATCCTTGGAGAGTTCACTACACAATTTGCCTCAATCTCTTTGAGTTGGCGATAAAGTGTATGCTTGTGCTCGGCGATTTCGACTCTCTCACCAAACTATCTGATGAAGTTTATAGAAATGCCAGGTCTCTAGAAGACAAACTTGGTACACTTTTTGCTGTCATGACTTCGTTAGCATACACATCAAAGATTACAGATTCAATTGATATGGGTCTATCAATTTTATCCCAGCTTGGTCATGAGATGCCCATCTCTTCTACTCTAAATGACATTATGCCACTTGTGAAGCAAACGCTACAAGACCTTGATGTTCATGATAATGTCTTGCTGAGCTACAAGAAAACGACAGACACAAGGCATCTGATGGCAATGAAATGTTTGGCCAAGTTAGAGATGACAACGGCAATGGTCGATTCACTTCTCCATCCCATTGTAACTTGTAAGATGATTAAGCTGACGATTGACTACGGGTTGTCACCGACCGCTCCAGTTGGTTTTGCATATTTTGCTGGAATTCTGTTAAAACAAGGTGAAATGCTGGCTGGATTTCGTTTTGCTAAGTTAGCGATGCAAATGCTTGACCAAGTCGGATCTAAAGAATTTGCAGGTAAGATGCATGCCTTTTCATGTTTTGTTACAGACTCTATTGAATATTCTAATATTTCCACTCTTTTCACATCATATGCTTGCAGGTGATGTCATTTTGAGATCAACACAGGTCCTTTGTTTTCATCTCCCACTCCTGAGCGTCAATGAGTACCCTGTACAGGGCCAGGAGGTGGCATTGGCGGTAGGAGACGTGTCCTTTGCGTGCGGACTTAAACTCGTGTAAGATGATCATTGTGATTTTTCACGGTAAATCAGACATTCTGTTTTGCTGATCCACTTATATGTCGTCTATCTTTTCAACTTAGATACTGTGTGACGATGTTTTGGGCTGGATCAAATCTCTTAACTGTCAAGAATGTTTCTGCCAAGGATAGCCGCTACATGAAAGGGCAGAACCACTTGACCACTTATAATTGCCTTATACTTTTGTATCATAGTATTTTGGCACTTGTTGGGGAACCAATCAACGAGGAAGTGATGGAAGATCAATTGACGAATCCTTTTCAACGAATTACTTAGTGAGTGCTGCATGACTATATTCCAACTTTAAGGGCTATCACCTTACTTATAGTTGTTGCTTGCTTGCTCATTATGTCATAGTTACTTTCAACGTATGTACCTATCTTTCTTGTTGAACATCGACGATGAACTGAGGCACCGTGCTGAAGAGTTCTTTGAATTTAGAAAGGTTTATGAATGTAAGATATCAATTTGGTATGCAATGCATGAGTTCTACGGAGGACTCGTGTCATTTTTTATGTATCGAGAGACAGGTGACACGGTTTGGTTAGATAGGGGCAAGCAATGCAAGTCAGCACTGCGACTTTGGGCGGAGCACGGATCATCATGGAATTTTGCACAAAAACTCTACTTATTGGAGGCGGAAGAGCATTATTGTCAGACCAATCTTTTGGCTGCGCAAGAGTCATACGAAAGTGCCATATCATCTTCACGGTTGCATAAATTTGTAAATGATGAAGCACTTGCTTGTGAGCTTGCTGGGTACTTTTACCTCCAAGTTGGCATGCTAGCAGCTTCCCGAGAGCACTTAGAATGTGCACACGAGAAATATATCAAATGGGGGGCAATGCGCAAGGTTTACAAAATCTTTGATTTTCTACAGCAGACCTTTGAATGTAATTCCGCTAATTCTGGTACTATCATGATGAAAGGTCATAATCGAGATCAAGTTTTGTGAAAACAACGAATTCCATAATTCGGGCTACACTATCATGGGTGGGCACTCTGTCCATTAAAAGTGGTTTCAAAAGATGTGAGAAAAACATATTCTGTTGTGCCAGGATTCTTGATGACTGTAGTGTCTTGGTGTGTTTAGCACAGAATTTGCCTCCCACAGTACATGAATTAAACCGTGTTCTTTTTCTTGGTGTTCTTTTTATTGAGATCAATGGTTGTTTATTGAGATGAAAGGGGTTTTGGCTCGCTATGCAGTGCGTCCCCTGACATAAACAGTAATTAGCTGTTCAATGCTGTAGATGGTAGAAGTTTGAATATCTTAATGTATTTTGTAAGCTGTGACAGTTTCATCCAGGGCTGCAAATGTTTGAATCAAGATTTTTTCAAAATCTTAGTTGTGTTGGAAACTGAGCCGTTTTCTCCTTCTTCTTCTTCTCCTTCTTCTCCTTCTTCTTCTCCTTCTTCAGTGAGACAGTTTTTTTGCTTTTTGCCAAAACAGGTACAGATCTATAAGTTGATCTGAACTTACCTGTAAAAAATTGCCTTTTTTGTTTGGACTGACATGGGTAGTCTTAGTGTTTTAATATATGCCTACCTTTAAAATTATATCTTTGTGTGTAACGTCTGACATTATTTTCAACAATGTTTCTGTAAACTTTAAGGGAACATTAGTCACAAATCATTTTAAGACGTAGAGACGAAAAATTTTAAACAAGGGTTCTTTAAAACTTGAAGGGAATGTTATCGTGTCACAAAAGAGTGTGTAACAAGAAAATGATTTCACAAACTAAAAGGGCGCGGGAGCGCGGCGCACGCGAAGCGCGCGAGGCGCTCCCGCCCATTTTTGCATACACCCGTACTACAAGAAACATTATTTTAGTGTACGTCTTCCTCTGTCTCTACAAATCGCAATCTGTTTCGCTGCAAAAAATCTTGCAGCGGCTGCTGGTAATGTCATTTTTAAACGGCAACCATAAGTGTAGATGGTTGCTATATTGAGGCTGAGAGATATTATGATATAGCAGTGCATTAACACAAATAAAAAATAGTTTTTGTTGATCGGAATATGTAGGAAACTTCTATGAACAAAATGAGCCCCATTATTACCAGATGTGACAGGATTTTGAGAGGCAGTCAATGGGTAGAAGAACGTCCATTCAAGTAAAACGAGAATCGCTATTTGGAGCATCTTCCAAGATGTACTTAATTCGGTGGGTCATACTGACTCATGTAAACAAAAATGTGAAAAAACATTATATATTAGAAGAGAACACTCAGTTGCGACAGATGCTGCCCACCTCGCTGGTGGTAAAGTACGTGGCTGGGAACCCAGTCCAGGATGGAGTGTGATACTGCATCCAGTATGGTGTTGCGTCGTGCAAAGTTAGGGTGAGAATGCTCAGTCAGGCATTAGGGCCTACTGCGTGATCTAATTTTTACGGCATGATGCGCTGTCCAGACTTTTAGGACCTACTGCACAGTGGGTTTAGGGGATGGAATATTATATTTTACATGCTGTTGTGGGTGGCATGATATTGATTACAGTGCCACATTTTGTGTGCGACACCGTATTGAGTACAACTTTGAAGATGCTCCAAATGGCCAACCTCTTCTCATTCATACCGATCTGTCAACAAAACCAAGAATTAACTTGCAATATGTCATTATTAGTATAATGGGTGATATTGATTGAAATAAAGCAGCATTAATAAAGAAATTTAAAATTTGTAACACATGTTGAACAATAACAATATTGAATCAAAATAGAAGTTATTTTTCAAAATAACATAATCTATTCAAAATCATATTACTGTTGAAAATGGGATCACATCACAAGTAGGAATTGTATCCTTTCTACATATAGTTGAAAATATTGTTATGTCTTAAAAATATCTTTTACAATTACATCATTTCTTAAAAAAAGTTTAAAATAGTTTTTCTCCCAGAAATAACCTCATTTTCAACGGTCATTGCAATTTTCATGAAGTGAAATAGTCTTTAGAGGAACATGATGATCAATAGTGAGAAAGATTGTTCAACATTAATCCACTGCCACTGTTCAACCAAACACTGCTGTGTGTTTAGGGTGTTATCACAGAAGTAAACTTCTCCAGCAAGAAATGATTATCATCTGAGAATGATGCCCGTCCCAGAACAATCCCTCTACATACCATTTTATATTACATTATCTTTCCCTGTCATGAAGTGTTTGATATCACAACTTTCATTGCCTATTGATTTTATTTTTTACTCCGTACAACCTCAATATTGGCGACTTGTTTGGTGATGTCTTCTCACAGACTCACTCTCTATTGTATCACACCATACCTCATTTTACCAAGCAACAACATCAAACTCATCAGCCCTCATTATATCTACCTACGCACCGTGGTAGTATGATTGATCCACATCAGCTCAACGCATGTGAAGCATCAATAGTGCTCTGATCTGTTTATGTTACTACCCCATCCAGTGGTTGGGCTACCCCTGGTACTGAAATATCTATTTGGTTTCGCATCATTTATTGGCAACAATTGGCTTACATACTAGCCTATATTTGAGAAATAAGTAGGCAATAAAAGAGAAATGGGCTACATTTGAGAAATAGGCTATATTCAAGAAATAGGCTACATTTGAGAAATAGGCCATATTCAAGAAATAGGCTATATTTGAAAATTGATAATGAGGTTGAGGGAAGTCAGAAAAAATCTTCATGGGATAATCCTGTTTTCTTGAGATGAGAATGTAGTTCAGACAAGTGATGTTCTTTTTCCGCTCTGAATATGAGGTTGACTGGGAAATTTATTGTTAGCTGATAAATATTAGCCCTATCTGTTCAAAATTAAGTTAAAAGCATTGAACGAGTGATATTAACTTGATTGAAAATGTTAAATTTTTGTTGAGAATGACTGTATATATGTTGTTGCTTATTTAGTAGACACAGTGTCAAAGTCAACGTAATGCTCACTGTAAAAAGGCTATGAAAAGAAATTCAGGTGCATGCAAAAATGCAGCTGCCAACATTTTAGATCAATATGATATTAAATTCAAACATTGAATAGAATAAGTCGCACATTTTATTACAAAGATTAAAGTGATACTTTCATTCATCCACAATTTTTACATTTGTTCTGTAATGATGACAGCATGTGTCTTATGAAGCCTAACATTACATATTGAGAAGCCGCAGACTATGACCCTCACAAAGAGTTAGCATATCTATTCACTGAATACCCCTTTCAAAAAGTCTTTCAAACATAATTTAATATTTATATATGTAACGACCTCACCAACAGTCTACATGCAGACCCCATACAATCTTTTGTCCACACGGTAGTTCTTTAAATGATCTTAAAAGCCCATCCTTACCGTACGGACATGAATGTGAACTTGAAAATATTTTTTATGTTTGCATTCGCATTCACGCTCACGTATATTACCATCCTCACAGAGCCCTTTTTCAACATCGCACGAAATAGTTTGTGCACTGTTGAAATGGTTATGAGCTCAAATCTCAACCTGAACTTTAGAAGTTCACGTTCATCAACCTGAACTTTAAAAGTTCACGTTCATCGTGCATGAACTTTTTTATATGTGAACACCATGGCATAGGAATACATCATATCTTGTATGTATCGTAAGGTATTGTACCAGAAAGTGCGGGAACTTTTCAAGAATTGAGCCGTACAAAAGTAAACGAATTCCGATGTAAGAAAAAATCATGTTCAAGTTGATTCAGGCTATGGTAAGGTAGGGAGATTTGTGTGATCACGAACATAGAAAAAAGTCTACATTCATGTTCATGTCTGTACGGTAAGGATGTGCTTAAGCCGATCATCGCCAATTTGATGACATGAAACTACCGTAAAATGTGCATTGTAAGACCCACACATTCTAAAGCCTAGACTCCGATAGCAATAAAAAATGTCTTTTTCACACACTTAACTTGTTTTTCAGAGCCAGCAACTGTTACAAAGTGATAGCCTTTGTTAACTACGTCACAACAATATGTATTGCTCCACGTAACTCCTTCCGGTTCGTGAGTTATGCCATTTAACATGCAAAACTCACCAACACGAACTACGCTAACACTCTCATCATAAAAATGATGCCTCTACAATACAATTCCAGGTACTTTGGTAACTAGAAGTGGATACTAATGTTTTTTACATGTTAACGACACTAGCTTTGGTCATCTTAACAAATGTATCTTTTGACATTTGCTGACCTTAGAATGCGCATTTTATGGTAATTAGAATCGTGTGGCGAGTCATGACAGAATAGTCTGAGCACTTGTGAAACTGCACATTTTAAGATCGGACCTGGTTCAATTGTATTGCATTAGTTTGTACGTAAATATAGGTAGATATTGCGCAACAGATGAGTTGTATGCTTTGGCTTGATTAGAGCTCTACTAGCTCTAAGATACCATATATATATTACAAGCAGCCGCTGCAAGGTTTTTAGCAGCAGCAGGAGCCCGCAAAAAGGAATTCGCCTTGTTTCGTGAAAAAGAAGATATAACAGTGGCCGCAAGTTAGCGTGCGCGCCGCGCTCGCTTCGCTCGCACCGCATGCACGGGCACGACTTTTTTAGTGCTGTGCTTTACAATATTAAAAATAAAGCGAGCATTGCGGTAGGTTGAATTTAAATATTTTGATTTTTAACCGTGACTCGGCAATATTCTATGTTACAACAGCCACAACCAAATAAAAGAGTGATATGGTCCATTCTAGGGCAATATCGGAACTTTCAGGGCCGATCGAGTGTTGAAAAGGCCATTTCTTTGCGTGGTCGCTTTGTTTCAAAAATGACCGCAATGGCTGTTGCAATTGCGGTGGGCACACTTGAAGTTCTTGAAAACGTGTTGGTCCAATCTGTATACCAAGTGAACCTATTAACAAAATGAGATCAGAATACGCTCTTAACAGAAGTGAGCAAAACGTACCAAAACTTCTTGGGAGGAACAATTCAATCTTGAGAGTGAGGGCTTGAGAGGGGTCATTTGGTCATTTTAATTATGCTTACTTAATCAGACATGACAATTTTTGGCCATGCTATAAATTAATTTTAGATATATTTTTAAAGGTAATCACAAATCAACAGTGACTGAATACCCATGCATATAAAACAAATAAATCAGTTTTTTACAGGTATTGTTAGCAGTGTTCATATGAGTTCACCTACAAAGTTCAAAAGTGAAAAAAGCGTCTCCTGAAAATGGAGAAGGAAAAGAAGTCTTGCTCAATGATAAACTAAGATTTTGTCAAGAAAAATCTTGATAAAATAATATGGTGTATGTTCAATACAGTAGAGGGTGCCTCATATGAGAAGACATCACAAACAAAGTTGCCAAAAGGATATACAAACAAATATCAAGAGGCAATGAAAGTTGTCATATCAAATAAGACTTTGAAACCTAATTTGTGTGGATCTGATTTTCCCGCCAAAATCTTCATTGCATTATATCCAATTTTGGGCCAGGAGGACAAAAACAATGATCTCATACATATCTGTGGTGGTGCACATTGTTAAAACACGAGAAAGTTCAGCTTTTCAACGGTTGTATTCACACCTCTGTCGGCCAATTGCCAGAAAAGTTACTACGATTCAAAATATCTGGATACAAGTTATGTCCAGCTTTCTTACAAAATCAGATCTGCACAAATTAGGTTGGACAGTCTTAAATACTTAATGACAGGGAAAGATAATACAATATTAAATGGTGTGTAGAGGGAATGATCTGGGAGGTGCATCATTCCCACACAATTATCATTTTTTGCTAGAGAAGTTTATTTCTGTGATAACACTCTATATACGCATCATGGTTTGGTTGAGTAGTGACAGTGGGTTTTGGTTGAACAAGCTTTCTCACATTGGTCATCATGTACCTCTAAGGACTATTCACTTCATGAAAATAGCAGGGACCCTTAGAAATGATGATATTTTGTTAAGAAAAACTATTTCAAACTTACTCTTAAGGAATAACGTAATTGTAAATATGTATTCAATATATAGCAGATTTTAAACTATATGTAGGAAAGACACCATTCCTACCGGTGATGTCATCTGACTTGATGCCATTTTCAGCAGCACTATGATTTTCAAGAGATTATATGAAAAGTAGCTTCAATTTTGATGAAATAACGTTGTTGTTTAAAATGTGTTACAAATTTCATATTTCTTTTCCAAGCTGCTTAATTTTAATCCGTGTCAGCCTTTATGATGATCCTAGTTCCAGATGGAACCTGGAACTGGCTCTCCGCATGTGGTACCTGACTAAGCCAGGTTCCCACGCGTGACTGCAAGACCACAGTACAGCGCCCAGCAGAGAGCGCAACCAACAATAGACATTCATAATCTAAGTGAACAGACTAGACCATGATTGTCACTGTTGACTTTCGCTCTTCTGTAGTTCACTTAGAACGCAGTTAACGCTACAGCCCATTAACGACTAGGGCAACAAGAAGATACAAACACCCACACGACAGCCATGACGGATGTGGCGATGACCGCCCGCTACGCAGCAGCAGAGCTCGTCGAAAAGCTCCTCAACGAAATCGAGCTCGTCACCACCTCCACCGGCTCGTACAACGTCGACTTCGGTTCGAAGTGGATCGGAGGCGTCAAAAATAGAATGAAAGAACTCTACATGCCTGGTGGCAGCGCAAGCAGCGACGGCGCCCTCCAACTCCTCAACAAGGGAACCAATCTCTCCGAAATCAAGTCCACCAACATGCACACTCCCTCCTCCGTGCTCAAAACGTACAAGGCCATGGCCATCGCCGATCCCGACAACGCAAGCAACACGCCGGAGATCACCACACGTGCCGACGCTCAGGACGAAGCGAAACGCCTCAACACGCGCGTCCAATTCATCACCGGCGTAAAAGAAGCTTTCGCCAAGGTTGCCATGGCAAAATTCGGAAAACACATCACGGATCCAGTCCTCCCATCGGCCGATGGTTCGGATTTTAAATCCATCAACGAATGGACGTGCGAGGATCTCCTCGGGGCCATCCGCCAAGGTGCCGATCGACCAACTAACGACGAATCCCACGCACGAGCCCTCAAAATTTTTACCTTCTCGTTCAACTTCCAATCGAAAATCCAGGTCAATTATGACTCCCTCAACGCCAAAGCGGGCCAACTCAAGCACATGGGCATTCTCCTGGGCCCCTCCATCATAGGGTTCATCCTCCTCCGACAAGTCGAAAAAGCCTCCACCTACAAATGGGGCCGAGATCTACGCCCCGCCATCCAAACCCTCCGCCAAAAATACCCCTACAATCACACACATGATGCCGCCAGCATCGCCGAAATGCTCACTCTCTTTGCAGGCGCAGATGCAGTACGCAACCTCGTAGAAGCACCAACAATCATCCATGAATCTGCGCTGGCCGTTGACTTCGTATCACAGCTACTCAACGAGCGTGATGTCTACTCCAACAACGACAGCGCCACCAACAAACAGGCGTCGGCGGCGACAGCGAAGAGTGGAGATACGCGACACAACAACAGAAAGGACGATGGAAAACACAATAGGCGTGGGAGGCGGGACAGTGGCAGAGGGCGCAGCAGCAGTAGGTACAGAGGGCGCTCCCGTGGGCGTGACCGGTCTCGCAGTGAAGAGAGCTTGGATTGCAAACACTGCGAGAAACACAAGGTCCGGCCCCGGCACTTTGGCATCAGCGAGGACAAGTGTTTCCTCAACCCGAAGCGCAAGGGATGGCGCCCCGAATTTCATTGCAGGAAGTTGGGGATCGACTATGTTGAGAAGAAGAAGTTTGATGAGAAGAAGGAATGACGGGGTGGGTCAGCAATTATGGAGCCGGTGTGGATCACAGTCAAGGGCAAGACAAAAAGTATTAATGCTAATAAAAAGCATAATCTCTCCTTTTACTGTCACCTTAGTAACTTATATTCCACACTACCACAATATGCCGCCGACCCACCCACTACTACAACCTCCCAACACAATGTCCCTGCCCCCAGCCAAGGCGCCCCTGTCCCCAGCACATACAAATGCAAGGCACAACGTAAGTATCTGGCCCGCCAGCAGAAGCGGCTCGTGCAAGCAGAAGAAGAAGACTGCATCGACCGCAACATACAGTGGGCCGAGGATGAGCTCACATCACTAGCTAAGACCAGCCAATCCAAGGGGCGCTTAGCCATTGATGCCAGCCACAACAAGATCAAATCCCCACCCACGTCAATCTTACAAAATGGCCGCATGGCGGGGTGTGCCTTTGCCACTACCACAAAGCGCATCTGCCACCGGTTCCACACAACACAACATGTTCAGTTCCACAAGCAGCACAGCACTCATCTCTTCTCCACCGATAACATACCTGCCATAACTTATGACTCCGGAGCCGATGGACACTATCTCAACGAAGACGACCGTCGGCGGGCGCGACTGCCAATTCTACGCCCATCCACTAAACATGTCGCAGTAGCCAACGGCCAGGTCAGTACCGCCAAACACGAGTCCAGCCTACCTTTTGAAGGCCTATCCCAACGTGCCAACAAAGCAGACACATTTGACGACTTCCCACAATCGCTCATGAGCGTGGGTAAGGTATCGGATGACGGAACCATATCTGTCTTCACCAAGGATGGGGTCACAGTCCAACGCGAAGACGACGTACTCATCACATGCAAGGGTGCACCAATCTTCATAGGTGTTCGTGACCACAACGGTCGCTACCGAGTCCCACTCATACAAAACAAGGGCCATTGGCAACCACGCATCCCAACCAAGAAAGCCCGCCAGCATTTCGAACAAGCTAACAGTGTGTACGACCTTCCATCCACTGAACAGGCCATCAAATGGATGCACGCGGTGTGCGGCTATCCAGTCAAGTCGACATGGTTAAAAGCCATCAAGGCAGGCAACTTCATGGGGTGGCCATTGCTAACAGAGCAAAATGTCAAGAAGTACTACCCGGAAACCACAGCTACACCAAAAGGGCATCTCAACCAGTCCCGAAAGAATGTTCGCTCAACCGAAACCAAGCCATTCAAAGAACCCAACACCAGCCAATTGCGTGGCAGAAAGAACAAAGATGTCTACATCAAAGTCTATGATGTACGCGAAACAGTGTTCACCGACCAAACTGGGCAGTTCCCCACCCGGTCACAATCAGGCAACAAGTACATCATGGTGATGGTGGACATCGATAGCAGCGGCATTTTAGTTCCGAGCATACGAGACCCTACTCCAACGTCTAAAACGCGCTGGCATCGAACCCAAGGAGCACGTCCTTGATAACGAAATTTCCTCCGCCATGAAAGACCTCATCAAAATCAAGTACAAAATGGACTACAAATTGGTACCCCCAGGCTGCCACCGTCGTAATGCCGCTGAAGTAGCCATCACACTGCAAACGAGGTGTTAGCAAGACTGTTAGTGACAAATTATCTCTTGCTAACAAATCGTATGTAGGAGTTATACTGGGCCATTTTTCTCACTAGTTCGTGAAAAATCAAAACTGTTAGTTAAATTGTAAGTTAATATTGTCCTCGATCATTTTTTGGCCTTGCTTACAGTCTTACTAACAACATCCGTTTTTGCTAACATTTTAACTAACAACATTGATGAAGACGGAGTCCGATTGACTCCAGTTTCCTTACTAACATAATTACTAACAAGTACTCCCCCCTACGGGTAGTAGGAGTAAACCCGTAAAATAAAAAAAACATGCTGTTAACACTGTCACTATACAAAAACCATTTTTGAAATGAAATAATATTTCGAACAACATTTTTGAAATTTAGGTTTACAATGGGGACGAAAACAACTTTATCATTACACAACAACATCATTTGATTAGATTGATGCAATGGGAGGGAAGTTCTGTGGGAGTGGGGGTTGTATTTCATGGTTGTGGTGGGTGGGGGGTAGTGGGAAGATGACATGATGAGGCAAATAATAATTTCAAATTAAATTGTTTGGCAAATAACAGCATTGTAAAACTCACCATGGGTGTAGTCAATTGTCCTCCCTCTTTTTCAGGCTTTAGATTTAGGCGGTGGGAGGGTGGCGTGGGTGTTTAACTCATGGAGGGTCAATGGCAGAAGATGGCAGGTCAGCGACGGTCGTTCCCAATTCAATAGTTGACAAAATAAAATAATAAACAAAAACTCACAATTAAATTGTCAATTGCCCGGCTTCTTTTTATAGGCTTTCAATTCAAGCCACGGGAGGGCGCGGCGTGGGGTTTGTGATTCATATAAGAGGGGGGTGACAGAAGAGGGCAGGTCAGCTCGGACATATTCAATAAAATAATTGAAGAAAAATAAAAATTCGCTCAACTCACCACCGCTTGCATGGTCAATTGTCCTGCTTCTTCGTGAGGGGTCTGGATTGAAGCCGCGGGAGGGCGCGGCGTGGGGCGTAGTGTAAGTAATTCGAAGAGGAGGGCCGTTGCAGAATTAGGCAGATCAGCGCGACAATTGGAAATAAATAATTGACCACATGAAAAAATAGCAAAACTCACCACTTGCACGGCGAATTGTCCTGTTTCTTTTTGGGGGGTCTCGGTTGAAGCCGCGGAAGGAGCGGCATGGGGCGGGGGGTTGTTCTTCATAGAGGAGGGCCGTGCAGAAGATTGCAGGACAGCATGGCGATTTTCAATTAAATAATTGACCAAATTAAAAAATAGCGATTCTCACCATTCGCATGGTCAATTGCCCTGCTTCTTTTTCGCGTTGTTGGATTGAATCCGTCGGAAGAGCGCGGCGTGGGGCGTGGGGTGTGGGGTTTTGAAAGTCATGGAGAAAGAGTGTCAGAAGATGGCAGAACAGGGCGTGAATTTCTAATTAAATAGTTTGGCAGAAAAAACATTGCGAAACACAACAACCAACCTACCTTTTTGCCACATCGCAGGGCGCCTTGTTTCCAAGAGCTGGTTCGAGAAGACAAGCCAACTTGCAGCTCAAAAGTCCACCAAAATGCCGAGATACGAGGGGGAGATTGTGGGGACGCTCGGAAATCTCATCTTGCTGTAGTGAAGTCAATTTTTATGAGCCACGAAAATAATGGGCGCGGCAACTGCATGCATCGTGCAACACTGTTGGGCCAACCACATTTTTTTGTGTTGTATGCTATGTAAAAACTATTATGACTACCTATCTACCGCTAAACTCTAACATACTATACATATACATTAAAGTTGTGCCAACTATAAAATGTAACCCCACAACTGGTTTGTTTTGTAGTCTCCCCATATGATGCGAGTGTCCCCCTTGCCAATTCCTTAAATTCTAGACCCTTTCTGGATGGCAAGAAGTCGGAGCTTCGTAACCACCGCAAGTGACCACCAAGGACAGTTTTGCAGTTGGGCTTGATTGCCTGTAGTGATTGCCTGGGATCGTGGTCTTAGGCATGTAGTACCATTTTGGTTCGGCCATATGGACTCTTGACCTGAAACGAGATTCTGGCTTTCGCAGCAGGTAGTCAGCAAAGATTGCAAGATTGGATAATTCATCCTCATTCTCCACCCAATCCACCCCACAGGAGGGGCCCCTCCTCCCACCCACCACCCCACTCCACCACCCCCACCGCTACCCACCCCGTTTGCTGGTTCATCACCCTATTTTTCCCCCTCCTCTCTCCTCTGTCATCATCCTAAGCCAAACCCTCTTTCTCCAATTATTAATTCATATTATAGCCATAAAATGAAATCAAGATTTTTCAGAAGAAATAAGTATAGTTTGAGTTTGTGTATAATGACAATGATCTTACACCTGTTTGAATGGCAAATAGTAGAAGAGTTATTACTTTACTAAGTATGTAACCTGTTTTCAGCGAAAGACAAAATAAGCAAACAATGGAAGTAACTCCAAATAAGCTCGTCTTTACAGTGCTAATTCTAATTTTTCCAAAAATACTAGAATTCCTTTGACATTATTGTAGAATTCAAAGGGGAAAGTTTTGTCAAAATTATTTGAGTGATTCAAATCTTTTTGAGTAATTCAAATCTTTTTGAGTAATTCAAATCTTTTTGAGTAATTCAAATCTTTTTGAGTAATTCAAATCTTTTTGAGTCCTTCATATTTTAATCCATTGTGTGATAGATGCAATTGTTTGAACTGGAATGTTTTCTACAAGTGACGAGCAACAAACCATATATACTATTAATATCAGTTTGAGTCACTATGTTTTATGTGTGCACACTAAAAAATTGCATGTATTCATATAACCCCTGTTTGTGGCCATTGAATACTCAAGAAACAAAGTATACATTTCTTTTATAAATAAAGGAATCTATTTTCTGATGGATTCACAACAGAAGGGCATCAAAATCATGTCAACAATTCTTTTTAAAATGAAACAACCTGTTTTCTGATGGAATAATACTGCTGATGTGTCCAAAAATAATTCCATTTCCCCAGTGACTTTTATAGAGTTTAAAATGAAAATATTTATCAAATGAATTTGAGTGATGTCAAATCTTTTTCAGTCAGTCATAATATTATTTTTTCCTTTGTGTTCCGGGTGCAATTGTTTTGATTGGATGTTTTGGAGAGTTTAAATAGCAAATAGTAGAAGAGTTATTACTCTACTAAGTATTTAACCTGTTTTCAGTAAAAGACAAAATAAGCAAACAATAGAAGTAACTCCAAATAAGCTCATCCTTACAGTGCTAATTCTATTTTCCAAAAATACTGAGAATTCCTTTGACTTTATTGTAGCATTCAAAAGAAAGATTTATCAAATGTATTTGAGTGATTCAAATCTTTTGAGTAATTCATTTTTTAATCCATTGTGTGATAGATGCAATTGTTTGAACTGGAATGTTTTCTACTAGTGATGGGCAACGAACCATACATACTATTAATATCAGTTTGAGTCACTATGTTTTATGTGTGCACACTAAAAAAATGAATGTATTCATGTAGCCTCTGTTTGTGGCCATTGAATACTCAAGAAACAAAGTATACCACTCATTTCTTTTAAAAATATAAAGGAATCAATTTTCTGATGGATTCACAACAGAAGGGCATCAAAATCATGTCAACAATTCTTTTTAAAATGAAACAACCTGTTTTCTGATGGAATAATACTGCTGATGTGTCCAAAAATAATTCCATTTCCCCAGTGACTTTTATAGAGTTTAAAATGAAAATATTTATCAAATGAATTTGAGTGATGTCAAATCTTTTTCAGTCAGTCATAATATTATTTTTTTCCTTTGTGTTCCGGGTGCAATTGTTTTGATTGGATGTTTTGTAGAGTTTAAATAGCAAATAGTAGAAGAGTTATTACTCTACTAAGTATTTAACCTGTTTTCAGTAAAAGACAAAATAAGCAAACAATAGAAGTAACTCCAAATAAGCTCATCCTTACAGTGCTAATTCTATTTTCCAAAAATACTGAGAATTCCTTTGACTTTATTGTAGCATTCAAAGAGAAAGATTTATCAAATGTATTTGAGTGATTCAAATCTTTTTGAGTAATTCATTTTTTAATCCATTGTGTGATAGATGCAATTGTTTGAACTGGAATGTTTTCTACTAGTGATGGGCAACGAACCATACATACTATTAATATCAGTTTGAGTCACTATGTTTTATGTGTGCACACTAAAAAAATGAATGTATTCATGTAGCCTCTGTTTGTGGCCATTGAATACTCAAGAAACAAAGTATACCACTCATTTCTTTTAAAAATATAAAGGAATCAATTTTCTGATGGATTCACAACAGAAGGGCATCAAAATCATGTCAACAATTCTTTTTAAAATGAAACAACCTGTTTTCTGATGGAATAATACTGCTGATGTGTCCAAAAATAATTCCATTTCCCCAGTGACTTTTATAGAGTTTAAAATGAAAATATTTATCAAATGAATTTGAGTGATGTCAAATCTTTTTCAGTCAGTCATAATATTATTTTTTCCTTTGTGTTCCGGGTGCAATTGTTTTGATTGGATGTTTTGTAGAGTTTAAATAGCAAATAGTAGAAGAGTTATTACTTTACTAAGTATTTAAACTGTTTTCAGTAAAAGACAAAATAAGCAAGCAATAGAAGTAACTCCAAATAAGCTCATCCTTACAGTGCTAATTCTATTTTCCAAAAATACTGAGAATTCCTTTGACTTTATTGTAGCATTCAAAGAGAAAGATTTATCAAATGTATTTGAATGATTCAAATCTTTTTGAGTCCTTCATTTTTAAATCCATTGTGTGATAGATGCAATTGTTTGAACTGGAATGTTTTCTACAAGTGACGAGCAACGAACCATATATACTATTAATATCAGTTTGAGTCACTATGTTTTATGTGTGCACACTAAAAAAATGAATGTATTCATGTAGCCTCTGTTTTTGACTATTGAATATTCAAGAAACAAAGTATACCACTCATTTCTTTTAAAAATATAAAGGAATCAATTTTCTGATGGATTCACAACAGAAGGGCATCAAAATCATGTCAACAATTCTTTTTAAAATGAAACAACCTGTTTTCTGATGGAATAATACTGCTGATGTGTCCAAAAATAATTCCATTTCCCCAGTGACTTTTATAGAGTTTAAAATGAAAATATTTATCAAATGAATTTGAGTGATGTCAAATCTTTTTCAGTCAGTCATAATATTATTTTTTTCCTTTGTGTTCGGGTGCAATTGTTTTGATTGGATGTTTTGTACAGTTTATCTGCAGTGCAGACAATGTGTTATTGAATAAATATGAGGTTGATTGTTGGATGAATGTTAGTAGCCGCAAATTGTGATTTGTTGTTGTACTTGTTTTCAGAGATATGTAGACAACAGTGTGAGGAACAGAATTCTTGAGGCTGGAATGCAGATTGATAAAACAAAATGAAAAAATTCCAATTTCCATCACATCATGTGACAAAACAGAACAACAACCACAGGTCGGCCTAAGAAATAATAAAACAGCAATTCAATGGAAAAATAGTGAGTAAAAAACGCAACATGTAGCGGGGGTGGCCTCCATAAATCTGTATGCAAAGTTTCCTATTGTTGAGTTGGGAGATTTGCATAAAAGAAATTTAATTGAAAAACTGGTGAGTTAAAAAAACTGAAACATCATCAAAACATGATGATTTCTTACCGTTCTTTTGTGCTGTTACTCTGCTGAATTGAGCGCAAGCGGATGGCAGCAATGGTGGCGCAAAAGACTGTCTGTGGGCTTCAAAACCACAGATCGCGGTTGAGAAATGAAAGCAGTAATTTAATTGAAAAATTTGTGAGTAAAAAACCTGTAACATCATCAACATATGATCTTTTCTCACCGTTCCTTTTATGCTGCCACTCTACTGAAAGCGCGAGTGGGTGGTGGCTATGGCGGCGCAAAAGACTGTCTGTGGGCTTCAATAGCCCAGATCGCGCTATCTGAATTACAAGCCGCAGTTTAATTGAAAAAATGGTGAGTAAAAGAACTGTAACATCGTCAAAACTTGATGTTTTCTCACCGTTCTTTTTGCTTTGCCGCTCTGCTGGAATGATGGCGAGCAGGTGGCAGCAACAGCAGAGAAAAGACGGTCTGTGGGCTTCAATAGCCCAGATCGCGCATATGAATTACAAGCCGCAATTTAAGTGAAAAAATGGTGAGTAAAAGAACTGTAACATCGTCAAAACTTGATGTTTTCTCACCGTTCTTTTTGCTTTGCCGCTCTTCTCGAATGATCGCGAGCTGGTGGCAGCAATATCAGAGCAAAAGACTGTCTGTGGGCTTCAATAGCCCAGATCGCGCATATGAATTACAAGCCGCAATTTAAGTGAAAAAATGGTGAGTAAAAGAACTGTAACATCGTCAAAACTTGATGTTTTCTCACCGTTCTTTTTGCTTTGCCGCTCTTCTCGAATGATCGCGAGCAGATGGCAGCAACGGTGGAGCAAAAGACGGTCTGTGGGCTTCAATAGCCCAGATCGCGCATATGAATTACAAGCCGCAATTTAAGTGAAAAAATGGTGAGTAAAAGAACTGTAACATCGTCAAAACTTGATGTTTTCTCACCGTTCTTTTTGCTTTGCCGCTCTTCTCGAATGATCGCGAGCTGGTGGCAGCAATATCAGAGCAAAAGACTGTCTGTGGGCTTCAATAGCCCAGATCGCGTCTGCGAATTAAAAGCGAGCGATTTAATTGAAAAAATGGTGAGTAAAAAAACTGTAACATCATCAAAACTAGATGCTTTGTCACCGTTTTTTTTGTGCTGCCGCTCTGCTGAAATGACGCGATCGGGTGGCGGCAACAGTGGAGCGAAAGACGGGCTGTGGGCTTGGTGTGATTGATCGCGGGGTGGATCAAAAACCAAACAATTTAATTGAAAAAGTTTATCATGTATGCGTATCGCACTTGCAACGAAGACAAGAATATTGCATGTGTGAAGTGCAGAGTCTGTGAATGCCTGTTGAGGGCCAGACTACATAGGGTGGGGAACTACAAAAATTGGAAGTGGTGAAAAATTCTGCCTAGGATTAGAGAATATTTAGATTTAAAAAACTGTTTTAGTACCTAATGTTAGTTAAACTGTTAGCAGTCCGTGGAAGTCTAACATTGTACCCAAAAGCTTACTAACTGTTAGCAAAAAAGTGAGAAAGAATGTGTGACTCCGCCCCTCCGACCGACCGTTGAGCCTCTGTTAGTTATTCTGTTAGCTAAAAATCTTGCTAACAGGTTTGCTAACAGTCTTACCAGCCTTACTAACAATTCGTTTGCAGTGCAGGAATTTCAAAGCTCATTTCCTCAGCATTTTGGCAGGTGTGGCTGACGATTTCCCCATGCGCCTTTGGGACAGATTACTACCGCAGGCAGAAATAACCATCAACCTTCTACGGCAATCCAACGCCACGCCTTTAATTTCAGCCTACGCCCATCTCAACGGGCCCTTCGACTACAATAAAATGCCGCTTGCCCCGATGGGATGCAACGTCCAAGTGCATGAGAAATCTGATGCACGAGGGACCTGGGCGTTCCACTCAGTTGATGGTTGGTACATCAGCACTTCACCGGAACACTACCGTACACACCGGTGCCACATTAAAGCCACCAATAGCGAACGTTTCAGCAACACCGTGGAGTTCCAGCACAAGCACATCACCAACCCCACCATCAAGCCTGCCGACAAGAACATGAAAGCAATTGCATCATGCATTGAAACCATACAGGGCATCCCAGCTTTCAAAGCAAATAGCGATCTCCAACAACTTCATGCTGTCCTCCGGGAATCCACGATCAACCCGAACACACTGGAACAATTAATCCAACACAGCAAGCAACAGTCCAAGACTCCACCTCCAAGGGTGAACCAGCAAACTACGCCACTTCCAAGGGTGGACCCAGCACTACAGGATAACCAAGCATACGGGCGTCGACCAAACAGCTGATGTTAGCAAACCTGCCTGTCCTTGCATGCACTCACACTCCTGCCACAGTTCGCAAGAAGAAGCAATGGGTTGCACAGCCAGCAGCTAGCATCCCCTACAGCACCAGCTATGAACACACGTGCAAGAACAGCAGCCAAAACTAAATTTGCTGCCCCCGCTATGGGTACCGCACCCGACCATCCAAATTACGCCAACCACACAGCCTGCTCAAACCCTCCAACGCCGCATAACACGAGTGCAGAATGAAGTCCAACGTGCCTTGCTGTGATGGACAAAGCAACAGGAAAATGCTGAACTATCGACAACTCCTGCGGCACCCAGCATACAATGCCGATTGGATGCATCGTCCCCAATGAATTTGGTCGCCTGCTAATGGTGTAGGGGGCGGTACAAGGCACCAACACGATCACATTCATCCCAAAGTCTGCTGTCCCCAGAGATCACCGCAAAGACGTCACTTACGGTACCTTCGTGTGCACAGTCAGGCCAGAGAAGAAGGCCCAATAGACACGCTTTGTAGTAGGGGGACAGAATCAACTACCCGGCGCGTCGCGACCCGACAGCCGACATGCTCGTTACCAAAATCCTTCTCAACAGTACCATATCTACTGGGGTGCAAAATTCATGACCATGGACATCTCCAACTTTTACCTCAACACCCCTTCGCCGACCAGAATTCATCCGTCTCAACATCTCCGACATACCACAAGAGATCATAGAGGAATACAATCTCGGGACATTGCTGAAGAAGCGGATCCATTTATCTCCATGCAAATAAAGGTATGTAGGGCTCCCGACGGAGGACTCAATGCAAATGAATTACTTGAAAAAAGATTAAACAAGGCAGGATACTATCAATCCAAGTTGGTACCAGGCCTGTGGCACACACTACTCGACCCATAGCATTCACTTTGGTCGTGATGACTTTGGAGTCAAATACATCGGGACAGAACACGCTCTCCATCTAAAATCTGTCATCGAAGAACATTACAAGTGCAGTGCCGACTGGTCGGGCAACCGATACATAGGTATCACAATCGACTGGGACTAGCCAATCGCAAAGTACACTTATCCATGCCGGGTACAAAGAAAAGCCCTCAAACAATTCCAACATCACAAACCACTGACACCGCAGCACACTCCATTCCATTGCGCAAAGATCAAGTATGGTGCCAAAAAGCAATATGCTCTCCAAGAATCCACAGCAACACTGTTGGGCAAGAATGACAAGAAATTTATTCAACAGGTGTGTGGAAAGTTCTTATTTTTAGCACGCGCAGTCGACCCTACACTGTTATGTCCCATCAGCGATTGCATCACAATCGACAAACCCTACATCCGACACCATGAAGCAAACAAAACAACTCCTGGATTATATCGCGTCACAAGAAAACGCCGTCATCACATACAATGCCAGCGATATGGTCCTCGCAACACACAGCGATGCAGGTTACCTCAACGAACCCAAGGCACGCAGCCGCGCGGGTGGCCATTTCTTTCTTTCCACCTCTGCAGATATCCCTCCCAACAATGGAGCCATCCTCAACATAGCTCACATCATCAAACACGTCATGTCATCAGCAACTGAAGCAGAGCTGGCGGCATTGTACATTAATGCACGAAGCCATATACATCTGAATTATCCTCGAGGCACTCGGACACACACAACCTCCTACCCCACTTCAAACGGACAACGCAATGGCAGAGGCAGTGTGTAACGGTAAGATTCAACCTAAACGCACCAAAGCCATGGATATGCGTTTCCATTGGCTCCGAGATCGGGAATGCCAGAACCAATTCAGGATCTACTGGCGACCTGGTAAACTCAATTATGCAGATTACTAGACGAAACACCATCCAGCAAAACATCATCAAAACATTCGCGGGATTTTCTCACGCCATATCTGGTATTGGAAATGCTACGGATCAAGAGAAAAATCAACTCCTAAATCAGGCGGCTTAAGCACGTCCAGTGCTCTTGCAAGGTATTTTATATTTATGGTATGTTTTGGTCAGTTTCCCCGAATGGTCACAAAACAAATGGCTTATATAATATATTTAATCGAAGTTAGTGGCCACAAAATATAAGAAAGCATCTGTTATTAAAAGTACATATAGATATTTTTTATTAATGTCTGCATTTATATAAATGGGTTATATAATTGTATTAACTGAGGTTGAGGGAAGCTAGCAAAATAGTAATGTAGGATATGTATTATTGTATGGCATTATATCACTATTTTCAATTGATAAGACAATTGTAACAGATAACTTTATTTTTGACAAAAGTTCTTTTCAATTACTGGAAAAAATGTGAAAAATGTACTTAGATCAAGAAACAGCCTTATGTAGGAACAATACAATAATCATATGTTGTTTTATTGAAAATGATCTGGTTGAAAATAAAAAAAAACTTTGAAAATCCCATCGAACATAAGCACAACCACTCCATGACAAAACAATATCGCCTTTTTCGGAAATAGCCTTATATCTCTGAAATGGCTTATCTCTCGGGAATAGCGCTATAGATAAGACCATTTCCGATGAATAAGCTTATACCCGAGGAATAAGCTTATTCGAGGAATAAGCTTATTCGGAGGAATAAGCTTATTCCGAGATTTACATGACTAAGTACTATTCCTATGTAGACATGCTTCTTATTTCCGAGAGATAAGGCTATAACCGAGAGATAAGGCTATAAGCGAGAGATAAGGCTATAACGAGAAATAAGACTATAACCGAGACTCGGTTATAGTCTTATTCTTATTGTCTTATCTCGGAAAAATATTTATTCTTGTTCGAAAATTTGCATTACTTGATAGTACTAATGTAAATATTCATTACCTAATATTGAAGACCTTGCGCAATTGTGTTGTCGTCGAAATTCAAACACAAATGCGAATTATCTGTTCTCTGTTCAAGTCGTCAATCCCTACGTATGTAATGTTAGTCTCTCACGAATCCAGTACAGCTGGCAAAATTGGAGGGCGTTGTATACCGTACCTAAGTTTTGTTCACTCCCTCTGAGCGAAAATATTAAATATTTCGTATACCTCAACTATTGCACAGTTTCCCTCAACCTCACTATATATGAGAACTAATAAACATAATAACAAGGCACAAAAATATTTAAACGACTTCAATGAATTTGTACATATATTTTTATAAATGTCTGAATGTCATTTAAAAACATCTTCTCAATCATATTCAGCAATTCAGGTTTTGATAACAAAAATGCCGTTTTTCTGGCACATTTTTAATTTCATGCCACGTTGCTAATTTTTTGTGTCATGCTGTGGTGGAGGCTGCTGCATCAATGCTTTTGGACCACCAAGCCAAACTACCAGGATAAAAATGACCGACCATGACAAACATGAACTGTTTTGCTTGTTTTGCTGAGGTGATGGATTTGTACCACCATCACAAGGACTACAAGGGAAAAATTTATGGTGGAATGCATGCTAGGGTTAGAGGGCTGGGCGGCTTAGTGGTGACTTGTCCGGTGGACTTGTTTTGATTGTTGTTGTTTGCATGATTTCGTTTGGCTGTCATCACAGGACATGAGCCTCACGTCTCGTGACCCATCCTGCTTCATCACTATGACCAACTTCACGAACTGCAAAGAAAGAATAATATGTTTGTTGTGCCTCAGCCATGCATTGAAACCATACAGGGCATCCCAGCTTTCAAAGCAAATAGCGATCTCCAACAACTTCATGCTGTCCTCCGGGAATCCACGATCAACCCGAACACACTGGAACAATTAATCCAACACAGCAAGCAACAGTCCAAGACTCCACCTCCAAGGGTGAACCAGCAAACTACGCCACTTCCAAGGGTGGACCCAGCACTACAGGATAACCAACGCATAACGCGGGCGTCGACCAAACAGCTGATGTTAGCAAACCTGCCTGTCCTTGCATGCACTCACACTCCTGCCACAGTTTGCAAGAAGAAGCGACGGTTGCACAGCCAGCAGCACGCATCCCCTACAGCACCAGCTATGAACACACGTGCAAGAACAGCAGCCAAAACTAAATTTGCTGCCCCCCCCCCGCTATGGGTACACGTACCCGACCATCCAAATTACGCCAACCCACACAGCCTGCTCAAACCCTCCAACGCCGCATAACACGAGTGCAGAATGAAGTCCAACGTGCACTTGCTGTGATGGACAAAGCAACAGGAAAAATGCTGAACTATCGACAACTCCTGCGGCACCCAGCATACAATGCCGATTGGATGCTATCGTCCACCAATGAATTTGGTCGCCTCGCTAATGGTGTAGGGGGCCGGGTACAAGGCACCAACACGATCACATTCATCCCAAAGTCTGCTGTCCCCAGAGATCACCGCAAAGACGTCACTTACGGTACCTTCGTGTGCACAGTCAGGCCAGAGAAGAAGGAACCCAATAGAACACGCTTTGTAGTAGGGGGGGGGACAGAATCAACTACCCCGGCGACGTCGCGACCCCGACAGCCGACATGCTCGTTACCAAAATCCTTCTCAACAGTACCATATCTACTCGGGGTGCAAAATTCATGACCATGGACATCTCCAACTTTTACCTCAACACCCCGCTCGCACGACCAGAATTCATCCGTCTCAACATCTCCGACATACCACAAGAGATCATAGAGGAATACAATCTCCGGGACATTGCTGAAGAAGACGGATCCATTTATCTCCATGCAAATAAAGGTATGTACGGGCTCCCGCACGGAGGACTCAATGCAAATGAATTACTTGAAAAAAGATTAAACAAGGCGGGATACTATCAATCCAAGTTGGTACCAGGCCTGTGGACACACACTACTCGACCCATAGCATTCACTTTGGTCGTAGATGACTTTGGAGTCAAATACATCGGGACAGAACACGCTCTCCATCTAAAATCTGTCATCGAAGAACATTACAAGTGCAGTGCCGACTGGTCGGGCAACCGATACATAGGTATCACAATCGACTGGGACTACGCCAATCGCAAAGTACACTTATCCATGCCGGGGTACAAAGAAAAAGCCCTCAAACAATTCCAACATCACAAACCACTGACACCGCAGCACACTCCATTCCATTGCGCAAAGATCAAGTATGGTGCCAAAAAGCAATATGCTCTCCAAGAATCCACAGCAACACTGTTGGGCAAGAATGACAAGAAATTTATTCAACAGGTGTGTGGAAAGTTCTTATTTTTAGCACGCGCAGTCGACCCTACACTGTTATGTCCCATCAGCGCGATTGCATCACAATCGACAAACCCTACATCCGACACCATGAAGCAAACAAAACAACTCCTGGATTATATCGCGTCACAAGAAAACGCCGTCATCACATACAATGCCAGCGATATGGTCCTCGCAACACACAGCGATGCAGGTTACCTCAACGAACCCAAGGCACGCAGCAGCCGCTGGTGGCCATTTCTTTCTTTCCACCTCTGCAGATATCCCTCCCAACAATGGAGCCATCCTCAACATAGCTCACATCATCAAACACGTCATGTCATCAGCAACTGAAGCAGAGCTGGCGGCATTGTACATTAATGCACGAGAAGCCATATACATCTGAATTATCCTTGAGGCACTCGGACACACACAACCTCCTACCCCACTTCAAACGGACAACGCAATGGCAGAGGCAGTGTGTAACGGTAAGATTCAACCTAAACGCACCAAAGCCATGGATATGCGTTTCCATTGGCTCCGAGATCGGGAATGCCAGAACCAATTCAGGATCTACTGGCGACCTGGTAAACTCAATTATGCAGATTACTAGACGAAACACCATCCAGCAAAACATCATCAAAACATTCGCCGGGATTTTCTCACGCCATATCTGGTATTGGAAATGCTACGGATCCAAGAGAAAAATCAACTCCTAAATCAGGCGGCTTAAGCACGTCCAGTGCTCTTGCAAGGTATTTTATATTTATGGTAAGTTTTGGTCAGTTTCCCCGAATGGTCACAAAACAAATGGCTTATATAATATATTTAATCGAAGTTAGTGGCCACAAAATATAAGAAAGCATCTGTTATTAAAAGTACATATAGATATTTTTTATTAATGTCTGCATTTATATAAATGGGTTATATAATTGTATTAACTGAGGTTGAGGGAAGCTAGCAAAATAGTAATGTAGGATATGTATTATTGTATGGCATTATATCACTATTTTCAATTGATAAGACAATTGTAACAGATAACTTTATTTTTGACAAAAGTTCTTTTCAATTACTGGAAAAAATGTGAAAAATGTACTTAGATCAAGAAACAGCCTTATGTAGGAACAATACAATAATCATATGTTGTTTTATTGAAAATGATCTGGTTGAAAATAATAAAAAATCTTTGAAAATCCCATCGAACATAAGCACAACCACTCCATGACAAAACAATATCGCCTTTTCGAAATAGCCTTATATCTCTGAAATGGCTTATCTCTCGGAATAGCGCTATAGATAAGACCATTTCCGATGAATAAGCTTATACCCGAGGAATAAGCTTATTCGAGGAATAAGCTTATTCGGAGGAATAAGCTTATTCGAGATTTACATGACTAAGTACTATTCCTATGTAGACATGCTTCTTATTTCCGAGAGATAAGGCTATAACCGAGAGATAAGGCTATAAGCGAGAGATAAGGCTATAACGAGAAATAAGACTATAACCAAGACTCGGTTATAGTCTTATTCCTCGGTTATTGCCTTATCTCTCGGAAACAGAAATATTTATTCTTGTTCGAAAATTTGCATTACTTCGATAGTACTAATGTAAATATTCATTACCTAATATTGAAGACCTTGCGCAATTTGTGTTGTCGTCGAAATTCAAACACAAATGCGAATTATCTGTTCTCTGTTCAAGTCGTCAATCCTACGTATGTAATGTTTGTCTCTCACGAATCCAGTACAGCTGGCAAAATTGGAGGGACGTTGTATACCGTACCTAAGTTTTGTTCACTCCCTCTGAACGAAAATATTAAATATTTCGTATACCTCAACTATTGCACAGTTTCCCTCAACCTCACTATATATGAGAACTAATAAACATAATAACAAGGCACAAAAATATTTAAACGACTTCAATGAATTTGTACATATATTTTTATAAATGTCTGAATGTCATTTAAAAACATCTTCTCAATCATATTCAGCAATTCAGGTTTTTGATAACAAAAATGCCGTTTTTCTGGCACATTTTTTAATTTCATGCCACGTTGCTAATTTTTGTGTCATGCTGTGGTGGAGGCTGCTGCATCAATGCTTTTGGACCACCAAGCCAAACTACCAGGATAAAAATGACCGACCATGACAAACATGAACTGTTTTGCTTGTTTTGCTGAGGTGATGGATTTGTACCACCATCACAAGGACTACAAGGGAAAAATTTATGGTGGAATGCATGCTGGGGTTAGAGGGCTGGGCGGCTTAGTGAGTGACTTGTCCGGTGGACTTGTTTTTGATTGTTGTTGTTTGCATGATTTCGTTTGGCTGTCATCACAGGACATGAGCCTCACGTCTCGTGACCCATCCTGCTTCATCACTATGACCAACTTCACGAACTGCAAAGAAAGAATAATATGTTTGTTGTGCCTCAGCCAACCATACTGAAGCTCACTTCACGTTCACTTCGCGAATCGTGCGGACTTCACCATCGACCTGTTTGATAGGTGGTATGGTAAGAATTTTTACGTGATCGTGCGTTTTCGAATAGACTGACAACAACTATCCAATCCTCTGTTTGCACGAAATCGATTTGTTATGTATATAACTTTTCTCGTACTCACGTGTTCGTTATGTACATAACATTTTATTTACATAAAATTTAGGGCGTCAAGCATGATGTGGTATGGTATTGTAAGAATTTTTACTTGGTCAGGCGTTTTCACATAGAAGGAAACCGAACGACAACTAACTGATCCTCTGTTTGCACAAAATCAATTTATTATGTATATGACTTTTCCTCCTACTCACTTGTTTGTTATGTACATAACATTTTATTTACATAAAATTTAGGGCGTCAAGCATGATGTGTGCCGCCTACAGAGGTAAGAGAAAACAGAGGAAAGTTGCACTATTTTTATCGTTATATTTATTATTTGTTTACCAATGGTTTCTAATCAGAAGAATCCTTACTTTTCTACACTAGTGACTCATATTGATGGGATGTGTTATAGACATAATGATGTTATGTATTTAAACAAGAAAGATGAAAGCAAGAACAGGTGAGCACCCAAACCCAAGGAAGATGGTTTCAATATTTTGGGATTGCGCCGGATGTTCGATTTTGGGATTGCGCCGGATGTTCGATTTTTAGATTGGAGGCAGTATGATGTCAATATTTTTTGATTTGCGAAGGAAGTATTGTGTCGATATTTTTGGATTTGCGCAGGATGTATGGTGCTGATATTTTTGATGTCACTGCATCATGGTGTCGCTATTTTTGGATTACCAGGAAGTATGGTGTCGATGTTTTTTGACGGCGCAGGAAGTATGGTGCCAACATTTTTGGATTTGCATGAAGAATTGTATCGATATTTTTGGACCGCGCAGGGGAATTTCTTGTCGATATTTTTGGATGGCGCAGGTCCAAGATGATGAAGAAATGGCTGCAACATGGTGTCGATGATTTTGGATTCGGAAGAAATATGGTGTCGATATTTTTGGAATGGACAAGAGCATGGCTTATGGCTTTTGAGAGTAAGGCCAATTTGTTATGTATACAACTGATGATAGCATTGTGCTTTTCGATAACTGAAGTTCTGGCAGGGGCAGGAATCTGGTATATTTATAACTTGGTTATAAATATAACCTCCCGGAATGACTGGTAAGAGGGTAGTTGAGAAAAAGTTTTTTATTTTCAACATGTTTTTGAATATAACATGGACGAACCTTTTCACCCCACGCAACATGGTATATTTGTGACGTCATTATGTATATAACGGCAAAATTCAGATCATTTTGCTAGCCAGCATGACCAGACTGCTCAGGTAAGACCCTTCTAGAGATATGTCACAATCATTATTTCTTTGGATATGATATATATAACATTGATATTTCTTGCGCTCACGGCATCTGTGGTATGTTTGTGGCATTGTTATGTACATAACCATCGTGGATCAGATGTGTTCTAGGGTTTTTCCAAGACGCAGCATGACCCTGCAGTGGTTTTTTTGACCCCGTATGTTTTTATGTCCGTTGATAAATAATTATAATAAAAATGATTTTTTACTAAAAAGGATAGCACTATGGTGTCAATATATAACTTATAATCTGGAAATTTCACTGACCATTTGGGGAAACTGACCAAAACTGACCAAAAATATCACAAACCCTCTTGCAAGGGTGTGATGATCCTAGTTCCAGCTGGATTCTGGAACTGGCTCTCCGCATGTGGTACCTGACTAAGCCCGGTTCCCACGCGTGACTGCAAGACCACAGTACAGCGCTCAGCAGAGAGCGCAACCAACAATAGACATTCATAATCTAAGTGAACAGACTAGACCATGATTGTCACTGTTGACTTTCGCTCTTCTGTACTTTACTAATGTTTATATCTTGTACATCAATTCTTGGTTTTGTTGACATATTTACATGAATGAGAATGCACTATTGAACATGAAAGGACTTTCTGCTACTCATTGACTGTCTCTCAAAGTCCAGTGAGATCTGGTAATAATGGGGCTCATTTTGTTGACAGAAGTTTCCTAAACAGTTTGATCGACCAACACCATTTCTTTATTTGTGCTTATGCTCAGCTATATTATAGTTTCCCTCAACTCCATTCAATAGGCTTTTTTCAAGAAATAGCCTAAAATCAAAAAATAGGCTATGTTCGAGATCCACGGATCAGTTTACTGTTCCTACGTAGACGAGATTGTTATTTTCAAGAAAAATGCCATTTTCAAGAAATAGGGTATTAAGGAGTTTTGAATATATATACTATTTTTCATCTATAGGCTATTTCTCAAATATAGGCTATTTCTTGAATATAGGCTATTTCTCGAACATAGCAAATTTTGCAAATATAGGCTTTCTCTTTCTTTACAAGGTATTTAAGCTGATCGTCACCAATTTGAGATATGAAAATAACCTATGTTGGGAATCTTGAGACACGACATGTCGGCTGAGGGCTCCCAAAATATGTCGTGTCGCGACATTCCGCGACACAGAAGTCATGTCTCGGAATGTCGCCGCGACATGTCAGGAAGACATTACTTTTAGGGGTGTCTAGAAGACATGTGAATGTTGCGACATATGACATGTCTTTGGCGATGTCTTTGTAGTCTCTAGTAGTGCAATGTAACATACTCAGTGTAGATAATGTGATGTATACTCAGTATTGACTTTGAGACAACAAAGACATTACAATTAGATCTAAGATATTCAGTATTGACCCAGAGACAAAGAGATCAAAATTAAATGTCACTACTCTCCCTCGCTACCCTCTTCTTCTACCTCCTTTCGAACTATTTCAATACCATCCTCTTGCGGAGTATCTGCAATCTGTACGCACAATTCATCTTCAATCATAAATGACTCAACCTCGTCCTCATCACTCGTTGCCACAATGTACCAACCACCATCAATACCCGTCCTCTTGCTAGATTTGTACCATTCCAAGTTCTTGTCCACAATAGTATATGCAATCTTCTCCACTGGGTCATAAAATGAAAGTCCCTTATACTTCTCTAACAACCAAACCTCAGCAACTGCATCCTTATCCTTAATGCATTCCTTCTCCCAATCCTCTACCCAAGCTCTGAACACCCTCTTCACCTCCTTCGTCTTCAGCGCCTCCAAATCAACTCCCCAATTCTCCAATTGCAAGTCAAAACTGGAAGGGAATAGTCCAGTGAGATACTGATTAATTGTTAATGTAAATTCAACAATGAGGTACTCACTTCATGTCATCATCACTAAACATAGAGCTTGCCCCCTTTCCTTCTATCCTCTCATTGGCATCACGCCTAATCCTAGCTGCGTTGACCAAAGCAGATGTGTAAATAACGACATGTTTCCCCGTAGTCTCACCACTTATGCGTACACGGTTACCTGTCTTGATTCCCTTCACGCCACCCCAGTTCCTCTCACAGGGACCGATTCCAAGATTTTGCGCCGTCACTTGACAACCAACGATGCCCAAGACCTTGGTGTGAAGCTTGGAGTACTTCTCATGCCAGATCCAAGACTTACCCAACCTTGCACCCTCACTATTCCATCGGGCAGCCTTATCAAAAGGCTTGGTCTTGTGGCAGAAAGCTTTGAATTTGTCCCAGAACAAATCAACAATCTCATCCTCGGACATGACTTGAAGATCAGGGAACCTGTTTTGATAAGGATAAGTAAACAACCTCCTCACCACATGCTCAATTATATCTCGATGCTCTCCTGTCAACCTCTCACGTGCATCCTTATACACCTCCGACATTACGCTTAGAGCTCAGCCAATAATAGCGTAGTCATGATCAAGCTTGGCCTTACGGGAGTCCCAAGACTTAGTCAACAAATCACCTAACAAGGTGGACTGCTCCTCCTCTGCCTCCTCTGCATTCACTCCCATGTCTTCATCATCATCTTCGAACTGCAACTGAAGGTCTTCCACCGGGTCATCGTCTTCATCATTTTCACTGTCACATGCAGTTAGTGTAAGTTAGTGTAATAAGAGTTCATGCAAAGTACACGATTACAATCTGTGGACTCACTTGTCTGCAATCTCCGTAACTTGAGTGTCACCGTAAACCTCCATTCGCGATGACTCCAGTGTCGCATCCTCCTCAAAACTGAACAGTTCCGGGTCATTCAGTAGACTCTTTGACCTGTTCAATGCATCTGTGGCATGATACGTGAGATAATACAATTTATCCATGCAGGGCTCACCTTTGTCACAGTAACGAAGTACCCTGATTGCTGGAAAACTGTCCTCAGAAGAATGTACATTGCCTTGAAAAACTTGGGGTCAGTGATGTCAAAGATTGCAGCTCGGACAACATCTGTCTTCTCCAGATCCTTGAATGCTGCTGAATGGACAGTTGAGAGGAGCACATCCTTCATTCGTAGGAGGCGCATCATGGCATAGAACCAAGTTGCAAAGCGAGTTGTAGCACCTTGTAGGAGACCAATTTGTCTACCTTTGTTGTGGATGGCAGACTGGGCCATGAATTGTGCGTAGATACCATGGATTGCTCCGGAGCCAAATGTGTTGTATAGGCGGCAAGCTTTTAGGACAGAACCTGCATTAAACAAAAAGGAAGTTAGTAAAAAAATGATAGGCAATTCAATGTGACAACATTACCTTTATAACATTGATTTTGGCAATGTCACTGAAAAAAAGAGAAACAACATGCTCGCCACCATGAAGTGAATAAGATCTTGGAAATTTGGCCTGAAGAATTCGACCAGCCTTTTGAACATTACTCGTGCCGTCAAACCAAAAGATGATAGACTTGGTCTTGTCCGGGTCATATGGCACAATGATGTCTTCCATCATTTCTGCAATATACTCCGCGTCCTTCTTACCTCCTTCTGACATGTGGCCAGAGCAATCCTTGATAGCAACGCAAGTATGCGGAGTGTCTGCACAAAGACCAAGGACATTAATGAGAGGAGTCCTTCCGATGGTGGCACCATCACTGAGTCAACTGAGCCCAAACAAATCCGATTCTCGACAGAGCATCTCCTTGTTTTGCTCCACAATATTCCTATAATTGATGTCGAGAAGAGATTTACCCAAATCCTTTCTTCCTGGTGGTTTGTAGTCCTTCCCAATCATCCTTGCATAGTTCAGCATAATCTTAAAAGAAGAGGATTCAACAGAATTGTCAGGAATGTTATTCTCGTGAAACAAAGTAGCCACAGCCATATCCATTTTGGTGTGGTTCATGTGGGTGAGGTCAGCCTGAACCATGCCGTCAAACACTGCATCAATGGTAGGCTGTCCTGGGGGATTTGTGTTCTTGCTGACTCCCGTACTCTTGAGGTACTGTTTCATTGTCGAAGACATCTTGGATTTCTTGCTCGTCTCTTCTAAAAGGCGAGTGGTGGCTGTGGAAAGCCTGTCCTCCTTGTCTTCGATAATGGTCATCTTGACCATTGTCAGCTCTGTCTTCCTCTTTTGGGAATGAGACCACAGATCAACATATCTCTTGAATTCCAATTCAGCAGCGGTGCAAACAGCAATGCCTTCTTTTGGGATCTTGGCGTAGTGGGCACAGGCCCGAGTATGATGTACAGGCTTGAACTGCTGTCCACAGCGAAGGCACTCCCATCCCTTGTCGTTGCCGACATTGCACTTCTGGCAATATTGGTCATCCCAAATTGTCTTGAGGGGAGGGAATCCCACTGCCAAATCACATGACGAAGGTGGATTAGATTCCGCTTCTGGGGACTGCATTGCAGGATGTGGCATAAGAAATTGAACACAGTAATTGAGCTGCTTATATGTTTATAGGCTAGCCAATACTGAAGGGAGGGAGTAGAGAGGAATGCCATTTTCAGTATGGTAACATGCAATGAAAGAAATGAAAATAAAAAAAGATAACTCACAAACCAGGTGATCAAATGTTCTAATGGACCTGTTTAGGATGCGGCAACGTCGCGATGTTGTGGATTTAGATGAGGGAGGGGTGTGGAGAGGAAGGGCAGGGTCAGCTGAATCAATTTTTTATTAAATAGTTGAAAAAAATGGGAGAACTCACCGGGCTGCTGACCAATGGACCTGCTTCTTTTTTGCCAGCACAGCAGTTGATAGGAGAGGATGCAGCAATGTCGCGATGTTGTGGATTTAGATGAGGGAGGGGTGTGGAGAGGAAGGGCAGGGTCAGCTGAATCAATTTTCAATTAAATAGTTGAAAATTAAAAAAACAAAATGGCAGAACTCACCGGTCTGCTGACCAATGGACCTGCTTATTTTTTTGCCAGCACGGCAGTTGATAGGAGAGGACACGGCAATGTTGCGATGTTGTGGATTAGATGTGGGAGGGGTGTGGAGAGGAAGGGCAGGGTCAGCTGAATCAATTTTCAATTAAATAGTTGAAAATAAAAAATATGGGAGAACTCACCTGCTGACCAATGGACCTGCCTTTCTTTTTCCAGCACAGCAGTTGATAGGAGAGGACGCGGCGACGTCGCAATGTTGTGGATTTAGATGAGGGAGGGGTGTGGAGAGGAATGTCAGGGTGAGCTGGGTAAATTTTCAATTAAATAGTTGAAAATAAAAATTGGGAGAATGTAAGAGCACTACTCTGTCAAGTATACGTATCTATAGTAGTGCTCTGGTGGACAATGGAGACAGGGTATCTCTTGCCAGATGGGTATCCAGAACAGCTGTTCTAGCTACTCCGAGGATATCTTTTGACAGCAAGATTAGCCACACTCTGCACTAGAAGGGCTTCTAGTGTGGAGTTCGATAGACGCCTTAATCATCATTTATTAAGTCATAATTGCTCATGCTACTTCGAGATCAACCTTAGTCTAGCTGCGGTTGTCTCTTATATGGTTCCTCCTGTGAGGAAACATTCATCCTCATTCGATCGACTATCTATCACCGCTACGGTTGATTGTGGCGTCGCTGTGAGTGTCGCGTTTGGCTGCGTTGGATCAGCCCGTTCGTCTCATCGTTGAGACCGCCGAGAAGCAACGATTGCACCATGGATAACGGCGCCGAATCGTTCCGCCCGAAGGAATCTGAAGAGATCACCGTTGGCCGTTACCACGCGCAAGTGTACCCGAAGGTTACGACGGAGATGCCGGACCACGAGTGTGCCTTTGCTTATCACCAGACGTCGTCCGCGTTGCGTCTGCTGAAAATTGAACCAGCCCAATATTTGGACACTCTCGGGCTCCGTCTTGGCACAAGCACCATCGTCGAGTCGCACAAGTACCAGTGGCTCCGCCACTTGGATAAGAATTGGTGCAATATGAACCATTTAACCATTCTTTCGTTCCATAATTCCGCCGGGACGGCACTGAACGATGCGTGTCTCCCCGGTACGATGATTCTCAAGCCGTTCAACGATGGATTGGCAGCGAATGCGAGGCGCCCGGCCGATGTCCGCTTTGTGCGGCTCAGGTTACGTCTCGATTACCACCCGTTGATGACGGCCGATCAGGACAATCATGTCCTCGATGCGCACTACTACATCGAGTTGCCGCAAGAGGCAAGGGAAGTACTCAACTCGCAAGGGGATGCGTTCGCCCTAATGACGTTCTTCGGGGCAGATAACCTCGCACTACTCAGCGTGGAGGATATCAAACGCGACATCTTGAGCCACGTGCCGTATTCCGACCCGATCGACTTGAAAGAGGCCGCTTTCAACGTCACCACGGCAACAATCGATGCCACCGAAATTAGGCTCGAGTTGGAGAGGCGCGTGACTAAGCTCGCCATTCCTACCATCGAAAAGAAAATTTTTGTATCCTTGTGCCCAGGCTATTCTATGGAGCCCGATGCTGTCTTGGACACTATCAAGCAGTACTACAAGGACAAGGATGGCAACATCGTTCGCCAGTCTTTCAGAGAGTATTACAATCGTTTCATGGTGGCTGTCCGCCCCTTCTCCACTATGGATACGATGCCCGTCGATGTTTGCGCGATTGTGATCCGCAACATGCACCCGGACATGAAGGCATCCTTCAAAGAAGTCTACCCCAAATGCGCCGACGCACATGATCGTGCGAGCGATGCCCAAATGAACGCGTTGGCAGAGATCCAAAAACAAGGATTCATTGCCGAGGGAAAGATCAAAACGATTCAGGGCCTTGTGAGTTCTGCGACGGGCCAGACTTTCCATTCAGACGCTGTGGGGTATACCAGCCAAGCCGAGCGTACTTTGAGCCAGTACCAAAATAAAAAGGAGGGCGAGGATGCGGACGGTGGCAGTCCGGAGGGCAAACGAGTTCGTCTCTGTGATGGATGCGGGGAGAGTAATCATTTGTACTCTTTCCGCGGGAAGATCACAGCCCCAACGCGACTAAGCCCGGTGTGTTCGAGCGGGCTCAGCAGAACAAAGCCAAGCGCGAGAAGGCAATGGCTAGGAGGGGCAGTTCATCCCGTTGGAGCAAGCGGGAGCCTGATTTCAAAGATTTGAACAAAAAGGCAAAGAAGAAGATGATTCAGCAAGTACTGGCTTCGTTTAGCCAAGAAGACGATGAGGAAGGCGGAAGCGAGGATGAGAAGACCCGCGGTGGAGCGGGGCGTGGCACGTCTCTCAAGAGTCCTCGCGGAAGTCCCAAGAGCAAAGGTGCGGGAGGTGGTGCGGGCCGAGGAAAATCAGTCTACCAGTTTCTGTATGACGTGATTGACCAAGGCGTATCTGCAACCGTCTTGCAGCATGGTACCCCTCGCTCACCGCTTCCTGTCGTAATCAACCCGATGCTGCCTCATATCCCCATCATGTTCGGATTAGACCTTCAAGATGAAAACAGTCCGACCGTCATGTGTGTCGTCGATACGGCTGCCGCGTTGACGACTGGAAACTTGTTTTTCGTGACGAAGTTGGCTAAAATGTTTCCGCACTGTGTTGCGAAGATCAGCACGGCTGACGATTACGCGCCTGTCACTTTGACTGGCATCGTCAGGAGCGATGTTGACGGCACCAAAACAAGCACGGAGCTTCCCGTGGCTTTTACCTTCCATCTTCCGTATGTGATGACGGACGGCGCCCCAACGAACATTACTATTGGGTGCGGCCCCGATGTGTCCGTCAATGTGATTCTAGGTTGGCCTTTCATTCAAGCAACGCAGATGTTCATCGATGCTGCTGAATGCGTCGCCGAGTGCCGAGCGTTGGACTGTGAGCCGTTCCCCATCGAAAACAGATGCGCGCGTGTTGATGTCCCAAATGCCACGGGTCCAACCCATGAAAGCACTGCGAATCATGCCGATCTCCTCCAAGAATTGGAGGCTTTGGAGAGCCATTGGGCGTGTGTGTACGCCATTGACCCTGCCACTGGGGAGAAGAAGATGGTCAATAAAAAGAGGGTTGTGACCTCTGAAGCGGAGAAGCAGCCGGTGTCTGCTGCTGCTGCTAGGTATTCAGGAGCCGCGAGAGTTTCTTTTGCTCCTGGAGTCAATGGTGTGATCGATAACTACTCCGATCCAGCCATGGGGGCTGAGGAAAGCGACGAGGAGGAGTGAGTGTGCCCATGTCCCGGAGAGGAAGGCCCCGTTCCCATGTATTCGTCTATTGCCTGAGATTCGTAGTCAGTGAAAAGTTAATCTAAGTTCTTGTCGTTGTTTGTTACACACAGCTTCAGCACAACACGAAATAGAACTCGAGTTCATTACACACCAGTTATGAAACGACTTGTTGCTTCAACACAGGTTGAGCCGACCCCTGCTGTGGCTGAACCAAAGCCCATACGCGTAGCAGCAAAAAGTAAAAAGGGGAAGAAGCGTCAAAACGTGTTCTACGACAACAGAGGGTTCCCAGACCAGTCAGATGAATTTGACTACCTATTACATCAAACCGGTGGCGGCAGAATTATTCAAAAAAGACTTCATCCTGCTCCTCCTGTCGACATCGTTGACCCAAGGTTTCATTTCCCCTTCGACGAAGCGAAGCATGGAGAGAAGCTGAAGAAAGAGTTAAAAGTCGACCATCTGCCACCCGACATTCAGGTCAAACTGACTGCATTAGTTAAGAAATACTGGACGATCTTTGCCGACGAAGGACTGTTTGTGCCAGTGAGAGACTACGAATGCGTTATTGATACAGGATCGGCTAAGCCAATTTCAGTTAAAAACATCCGGTATGGACCGCGCGAGACGCCGATTATGCGTAAATGCATTGCAGCCTTGTTGGAATTGGATCATATCGAGCAGACTCAGTCTGGTGGCTGGTTGTTTAAAGCGCTCTTAGCAGCGAAACCGCACCAAGAGCACATCACTGATATTGAGAATTTCGTATGGAGATTTTGTGTAAACTTTATCCCATTAAATCAAGTGACTCGTGTCATTGCATATCCAATCCCAAGGTGCGACTCCGCCGTTATGCTAAGCTTTGGAGACGGCATGTATTTTTGGTTGATGGATGCTCCATCTGGCTATAACCAACTTGCCGTAGAGGAAGCCTCGCGAGACAAACTAGCCTTTGCTGGGCCCGACGCCATAAAATACCGATACAAAGTCATGCCATTTGGCCCCGTAAATGGCCCAGCAATCTTTATTGCTTTCATCCACGATTTGGATGCGACTTGGAAAGAACTGGCTAGAAAGTTGGGCCTTCGGATCGACGAGGACACCAATACAAGAGTCATAGTAGATGACATCTGGAGTTGGGCAAAGTGTTCGACTGCCGCACTCCTTTACATGGAATGCCAATTCCGAGTTTGCTTCGCGCAGCGGTTGTCGCTGAGCCTAAAAAAGTCTCATTTCTTTCCCGACCGGATCGAATTCGTTGGAATCGACGTTAGTCGCGATGGCAATCGCCCTGCGATGTCCAAGCACCAGTTATTGACAGCGTGGCCAACCCCACAAATCGTCCGCGACGTCGCCAGCTTCGTTGGCTTAGTCGCATTTTACTCCATGTTCATTGCCCATTTCGAACTTAGAATTCGACGGCTTCGCGAGCTTATGAAGCAAGAATATACTTCGCCTCTCGGCGATCTATGGGATAACGAAACCAGAAAAGAGTTCGACGACGTGAGAAATGCCATCCTGTCCGATCCGTGTATCAAGCGATTTGATCACAGAAAACGACTGTATTTGTGCACCGAGTTCTGCGCCCAAGGATTTGCTTACGTAGCATGCCAACCCGGTGACGATAAACCGTCGTTGGATGCGATGAAGCGCAAAATGGCTGGCGGAGAATGCGAATTTAAGACAGAAGCAGGAAAGCACCTGACGCTGCATCCTGTTGCATTAGGGTCTCGTAAGACCAGAGGTAAAGAGAACAAGCTCCACTCGTACCTCGGTGAGGGTTTCGCCGGCGACTGGGCAATAAACAAATGCAGACACATGACTTGGGGCATGAGATTTACGTGGGTTACCGACTGTTATGGCATAAAATTTGTATTGACTTACGACGGCTCTAACCCGGCCGTGCTTTGTCTGCAAATGAAGATAATGTGTTACGATTGCGATATCGTGCATCGCAATAGATTTTGGATCGTTGACGCAGACTTCTTCTCGTACTTGGGAGCTGATCTGTGTTATGACCCGTTGTTAATGGATCATATGCAACGGGCCAGCGCCATGCGCCGCGAACACCGACTCCCAACACTATGCCCATGTTGCCCGAAAACATGCCAGGTTTCCGCGGCCCCAGAGTCATTGCCCCTGAAACCAACAAGCCCCCGCCAGAAGTAGACTTGGTGTCGGCTAGCCTCCTTTCCCGAATCATCCTTGATGACAGTCATGGTCACGAGTGCCTCGAACACGTTCCTGTCCGGTTTGGCCAATTCAAGCCGGGAGAAGTCTCTGTCAATCTCTCCGGCGTAAACACTCTCTACAACAACGACCTGCCCTTCGCTGCACACCAGATCGCCCGGTTCTCTTGGGCCGTATATGGATTTAATGGGGGACACTTTGCCTCCACGATTATATCGAGAGCGATGCCGTTCGACATTGTGCTTGCAGCTGACATAACCAAAGAAGGTCGAGCTTTGTTTAGTGAGTTCACACAGTGCACTCTGATTCTCAAGGGTGTAAAAGAATTATTCAACCATATCCGAGCAAGTGGTGACTCTTCACCATTGAATGGATACCTGATCCACTCCCATCTATTTTCTACTGGGAGGCAGACTGCAGACTTTTGGGAGCTGCAGCTGTCGATAGTTGTGGAGCTACGGAAGCTTCGATCATTACAGATCTTGGTAGTTTTTGTGCCCGTCGAGCACGACACCCGTCCAGTAAACCAATTCATTAGTGGTCTGAAAAAGGACAAGTGGATCGTGATGTTAGAGGAACTGTATTTCCCTCAGTATGGCGACTCTGTCGCGGCAAGGATTAAACTTGTGGTTGGGGTGCACAGCAATACGGACCAGAGTGTGCAACCTCTGCGATTGAAAACCCCACCACAGAAAAGACCACCGGCACTCGCAGCGTATCTGTGGCCTCAGTTCAATACGAGAGAGTACGCCACCTCATTCGCCCGCGACGATGGACTCTTTAATAGAGGCTTAGCTGATGGAGAAGCGGCGAATACGAGGCCGGATGTAAGTTTCAGAGCCACCGAACCAAAGCAGGGGTCATCTGAGACCAGTACCTTTGCCGTACGAGTCAAGTATCACCTGCACAGAACCGACATGGACGAAACCGTTGTGGTAGGGTCCGAAGTGGTGAGTCCCGACTCGCTATGTCTACCGTATCGGTCCCAGCCAAACAACAACATGTTTCAGCAATTGTTTGGCGTCGAGTTTAACTGCGACGGCCATACATTTGTCAGACCCGTGTCTCCTTTTGAGTTCACCAGATGCTTTGGGTTGGACGACGACTTGACGTATCGTTTGTCGCACCCCGAATACTTCTATAAAATGGAAAATGCGATTCCGGCGCATACATCCGCATGGATCTTCGACCATGTTTTGGATCGGATGATTGAGATTTGCACGACAAATATAGAAGTCTTTGACCCATCACGTCACGCGGCCCCTGCAGCGACTTGTCAGGCATTTGTTAACGGAGCCGTGGGTACTCGTCTTCCATCGAGAGAAAAATGGAGAGAAGCATACAAAGACGACAAAGAGATGGATCACGTGCTAAAAATCGTCAAGAATCCCTCGCTAGCAGTGAAGGAGAATTTATTGAAAGTCGATGCAGTATATCGACCAGCACTACGCCAATCACGGATTGTATTGGAGGATGATATGCTCATTCTCAAAGAACCAATTGGAACGAGCGAGACATTTTATGTCAAACTTCGTTTAGTTCCAGAGAGTCTGAAGGAGATATTATTTATCGCTTTCCATGCTAACCCGATTGGCGGGCACCTGAACCCCTATCGCACGTACACCAGGCTAAGGCTACGATACTTTTGGCCTGGGATGTTCAATTACTGCAAGCAGAAATGTAAATCTTGCCCTGGTTGTGCGCTAGCCACTGGTTCCATACGGAAGTCACGTGAACTTATTTATGGGTTTCCCGTGTCAGCGCCATTCAATGTCTTGCATATCGATGGATATCAGGCTGGCGATTTATCCAGCTTCGATGGTACAAAAACCCACCTCATAGCCGCTGATGGGATGACGACGTTTGGGTGCTCCGAACCAGTGAAAAAGGCAAATAGTACAAACTTTGCAAAAGCATTGATGAAAATCATGCTGACTCATGGTATCTGCCACACGATAGTATTGGACAAAGACAGCAAATTTTATGGCACCTTCAGAGAGGTTTGTGATTTGCTTTTGCTTAATGTCCACGTCATATCAGGGGAGAACCATCAAGCTATGATCGTCGAGAGGATCAATAGATATCTAAATAAAGGACTCCGCGTTCTTACAAACGAACGAGACTCCGTCAGAGTTGGCGACGAATCCATTCTGCTGCTTCTATATGGATGGAATTCAGCCCCAATTCCCGGTTCAGACCTCTCGCGAAGCTTAGTCGCAATGGGAAGAGAATTTAGATTCCCAATTGACATCTCCGCCGCGAAGCATCTGGAGTTGACATCCAATCCAGCGTCCGTGCGGTCATATGCTAAAACACAAGCCGAATTAATGTCTGCCTGCTATGAAGTGGCGCGCGTGCTCCTCGAAGAGCACCGGATTTGGCACCGCGAGCTCGTGAACGCCGCCAGACCAGACCCTCGCGTCTGGAGCGTGGGGGACATTGTCTTTGCACGCCGTGCTACACGCTCCGACAAAGGATGCGGAATTGTAGGAAAGCTACAATACCCGCACTCTGGACCGTGGCGCGTTACGAAGAAGTTGGCTGGCGCTTCCTATGAGTTAGAACATTGTCTCCATGACGGTAGGACGACAAAGAAACACGCCAGCCATCTCAGCCCTTTTCCGCTGCCATTAATCCCATTTGAACCGGTTGACGGCCCAGATAATCGCTATGGGCAGATTAATAAGCCAATTGGTAAGGAGCCATATGTACAAGCCGGTATCGAAGGCTTTGCGCCGCTACGGTCGTTTGTACCGCCGTCTTCGTCGCATTATGCTTATGGGCAGTACCCGACTCCTTTTCATTGGCCGTCGTTAAGTGAGCTGAATGACGAACTATTCCCGTTTCCGTTCACCACTGGGGAGAAGGAACTTGTGGATGAAGAGCCCGATATCGACTCGCATCCAGCACTGTATACTGGTCCACCTCCAACGTTAGTTCGGCCAACACCTCCGAAAATACCTAGCGCGCCATCGTTGGCTGCAAAAATCGTCAAGAGTGCAAATAAGCTTTTCTTTGTTTCACACGAGATTCCGTCATCAGAACGGAGAGAGTGGAGGCTTATAAGGGTCCATTTAGAAGACTCTATGGCGCTCAGGCCTACATGCCTCACCGATGGGAGGTATCTCGTCGAATTTTATATTTTGCACTCTGCTGATGATAGGTATAACGCAACAAACCAGAGATATTGGTTGCAATACCATACAAAAGGTGACGTGTTGTCACCGTCTATCACATCTGACACACACCTCATCAGGCCGTCAGACACGTCGGAAGCCTTGGCGGCGCGTCACCACCTTATGCCATTTCGACAGTGGATTACTCTCACGCACGAGAGTGTATATATCCACGGCCCATTCGAGTTTGCCATGGTTAATGGCCGACGATCTCGTGACCGCGTCTCCTTGGACGACTGGTTAATACTTCATGCACATAAGCATCTGTATACTAATTTGCCACCGAGTTTAGAGTTACCAACTTACTCGGTCCATTGTGATCGAGGAGTCCACATCGCTTTCGAATCCCAGAGTGTGTCAGAGACACTGCTGTCAGTAGCGACTGAGACTTCCAACAATGGCGAACGTGTGATACCCTGACAAAAGGTCTTCGAATCGCAAACCCCATAAAGAATCTACACATTTTTTTTTCCGACCAATGAAGATGTTCATTTCGAAAGCATGTCCTGTCCGGATAGTCCTTCAATTCATTTGTGATCGACTAAGCCTGATGACCACGGTTGGCGGTCTGTGTATCCCTGTTGGTGTCTCCAATGTGTCCGACCAGTGACTCGTTACCTCATCAAAACTTTTTTGGGTGGTGTAAGAGCACTACTCTGTCAAGTATACGTATCTAAAGTAGTGCTCTGGTGGACAATGGAGACAGGGTATCTCTTGCCAGATGGGTATCCAGAACAGCTGTTCTAGCTACTCTGAGGATATCTTTTGACAGCAAGATTAGCCACACTCTGCACTAGAAGGGCTTCTAGTGTGGAGTTCGATAGACGCCTTAATCATCATTTATTAAGTCATAATTGCTCATGCTACTTCGAGATCAACCTTAGTCTAGCTGCGGTTGTCTCTTATAAGAACTCACCTGCTGACCAATGGACCTGCCTTTTTTTGCCAGCACGACAGTTGATATGAGAGGACGCGGCGACGTTGCAATGTTGTGGATTTAGATGAGGGAGGGGTGTGGAGAGGATGGTCAGGGTGAGCTGGGTAAATTTTCAATTAAATAGTTGGAAAAAAAGCAAGATGGCAGAACTCACCGGTCTGCTGACCAATGGACCTGCTTATTTTTTTGCCAGCACGGCAGTTGATAGGAGAGGACGCGGCAACGTCGCGATGTTGTGGATTTAGATGAGGGAGGGGTGTGGAGAGGAAGGGCAGGGTCAGCTGAATCAATTTTCAATTAAATAGTTGAAAATAAAAAAAAATGGGAGAACTCACCGGTCTGCTGACCAATGGACCTGCTTCTTTTTTGCCAGCACAGCAGTTGATACAAGAGGACGCAGCGACGTCGCAATGTTGTGGATTTAGATGAGGGAGGGGTGTGGAGAGGAAGGGCAGGGTCAGCTGGGTACATTTTCAATTAAATAGTTGAAAATAAAAAGCAAAATGGCAGAACTCACCGGCCTGCTGACCAATGGACCTGCTTCTTTTTTTGCCAGCATGGCAGTTGATACGAGAGGACGCGGCGATGTCCCGATGTTGTGGATTAGATGAGGGAGGGGTGTGGAGAGGAAGGGCAGGGTCAGTTGCGTAAATTTTCAATTAAATAGTTGCAAATAAAAAGCAAAATGGCAGAACTCACCACTCAGGTGAGTTATGGACCTGCTTTTTTTTGCCAGCATGGCAGTTGATAGGAGAGGACGCGGCGACGTCGCGATGTTGTGGATTAGATGTGGGAGAGGTGTGGAGAGGAAGGGCAGGGTCAGTTGCGTAAATTTTCAATTAAATAGTTGCAAATAAAAAAATGGCAGAACTCACCACTCAGGTGAGTTATGGACCTGCTTCTTTTTTTGCCAGCACGGCTGTCGATCGTAGAAAGGGGTGGCGACGTCGCGATGTTGTTGATTAGTTATGGGAGGGGGGTGGGGAGGAATGGCAGGGTCAGTAAGTTCGATTTTCAATTAAATTGTTTGGCACGTAAAAAAACAAAAATCGCCATAACACGACAACCAACCTGTCTTTTGAGGGGGCGTCAACGACGCCGCGTTGGCGCGATGGCTGCAACCTCCATGAACTCACGGAGATTGAAGGGGATGACTGTCCGCGTGAGCGGAAATCCCATTGTTTTGTTTTGTTATGGGGCAATGCAAAAATGGGCACGCGTGGCCATCTGCTTGATGATTCACGCTTCTCTCTACAAGTACGCATGTATTTGTATGGAGGGAGATGACAGACGCTCCCGACACATGACTGAGCCCCATAAATAGTGACTGAGTGGGCAGATGTTGCGCGACATGACCCATGTCACCAAGATTTGGTGACAATGTCGTGTCACGGTGACATTTCGGAGACATGTCGCAGACATTCCCAACATAGAAAATAAATACCCAGAATTGAGTAGCGAGCCGTAAATATATCAGTCTGAGAGCACTCGCAACACTGCACATGCTTGGATTGGATGTGCATCAATCATACTGCACCAGTTACTTCCGTAAAACGCGCACTCTAATGACCCCACATTCTAAGCCCTAGACTCCGACCGCAATAAAAAATGTCTTTTTCATGCACTTAACTTGCTCTTCAGAGCCATCAACCATTACAAAGTGATAGCCTTAGTCAACTTCATCACAACAATATGTATTGCACTACGTAACTCCTTCCAGTTCACAAGTTATGTCATTTAACATGCAAAACTCACCACATAAATGAACTGCGCTAACACTCTCATCATAAAAATGATTTCTCTATGATACAATTCCGGGTACTTTGGTAACTAGAAGTGAATACTAATGTTTTTTTACATGTTAACGTCACTAGCTTTGGTCATCTTCACAAATGTATCTTTTGACATTTGCTGACCTTAGAATATGTGTTTATGGTAGGTAGATATAGGTAGATATTGAGTTGCGTATGCTTTAACCATTTGAGAGGTCTGCCAGCTCTAAAGGTAAATATAAATGTTACATAGTGTATGATACGATACAATGGAGAGTGCCTCATATGAGAAGACATAACAAACAAAGTTGCCATAAGGAAAAATAAATAAAATCAATAGGCAATGAAAGTTGTGATATCAAACACTTCATGACAGGGAAAGATAATACAATATAAAATGTTGTGTAGTGGGGATGATCTGGGGCAGGTATCATTCCCAAACAATTTCATTTTTTTCTAGAGAAGTTTATTTATGTGACAACACTCTAAATATGCACGATGGTTTTGTTGAGTTGTGGCAGTGGACTTTGGTTGAACAATCGTCTTACTATTGATCTTAATGTACCTATAGGGACTATTTCACTTCATGAAAATAGCAGTGACTCTTGGAAATGAGTTTTTTGTTAAAAAAACAAATTTAAACTTATTTTCAAGAAATAAGGTAACTGCAAATATATATTTAAGACGAAACAGTATTTAAACTATATGTAGGAAAGATACAATTCCTACTTGTGACGTAATCTGGTGTGATGCCATTTCAACACTAATTTGATTTTCAAGAGATTATGTGAAAAATAGCCTCAATTTTGATGAAATATTGTCATTGTTTAAAATGTGTTACAAATTTCATATTTCTTTTCCAGTGCTGCTTTATTTCAATCCATATAACCCATTACTAATTTTGGCATCTTGTACATTAATTCTTGGTTTTACTGACAAATCTACACAAATGAGAATGCACTATTTAACTTGAAGGGACTTTCTGCTACTCATTGATGGTCTCTCAAAGTCCAGCAACATCTGGTCATAATGGGGCTCATTTTGTTGATGGGAGTTTCCTACTCTATTTCGATCAACCAACATTCTTCCTTTATTTGTGCTTGTGCTTGGCTATACTATAGTTTCCATCAACCTCAATTGTCTTTTTTCTCAAAAATAACCTATTTCTTGAAAGTAACTATCTCTTATCCATAAGAATAGTATTCATACCTGTGGATCTTGAACATATCCTATTTCTTGGTTGTAGTCTATACTTTGAGAAAGCCTTCCGAATAAGCTATTTTTGATAAAGAGGCTATAATTGAGAAATAAACTATTATAAAAATAAGCCATTTTCGAGAAATACTCTATGTTGTGGATATTTGAAGTTAAAAAATGACTTCATATAATGTATGCTTTTTTATAAGCAGGGATAGTGGTTTAGATTTGTATCTAACACATCTTGTACTGCGGTATGGTGGTGTACAATGCAGCCATACCTCTACTTCATCATAACAACAACAAAATATAATAACAAGCCATTAGACATCATATTTAGGTATAGTATGACATGAGTTCTACATTTCCCCCCTCCGAACAAATAGGTTTAGGAATCATGTGCATATAAAACAGTGGGGCACACTTTACAAAATGCGCACTTAAACCTGCCCCCACTTTTCTTGATTGCTGCATCGTAGCTAGATTCTTGGTATGGTTTAACCCCAATACCTATGATGTTTATATAAAAAATGATGTATTTTAATTGAACAGCAACCAAGTCGTCACTTAATATTGTCAACTTGAAAAGGCAAACATGTCATTTGGATCATGAGTGGATAAAAGATTGTATGGGGTCTGCATGTAGACTGTCGATGTGGGACTCTACATATAAACCTTAAATGATGTTTGAAAGACTTTTTGAAAGGGGTATCCAGTGAATAGATATGCTAGACTCTATGAGAGGGTCCTAGTCTAAGGCTGTTCAGTATGTAATGATAGGCTTCACTAGACGCATGTCATTGTCATTACAGACCAAATGTACAAATTGTGGAGGAATAAAAGTATCACTTTAAGCTTTGTAATACAATTTGATACTTTCTTTATTCCATTTTCAATTTAATATCATGTCTATCAAAAATATTGGTCACCTGAGTTTGCACACACATGACTTTCTTTTCATAGCCTTTTTAGAGTGAGCATGATATTTACTTTACCACTCTATCAATTTAAATGATATAACAACATATATACTGTCAGTGTTGCCAGTTGTAGGGATTTTCTGGTTGGATGTGAGTAGTGCCATGAACTTTGTTGTTTGGGCAAGGAGTTCTTGTTGTTGGGCTTCAAGTTGCTTGAGGTGATGGTCTTGTGTGGTAGTGAGTGCTGCAGCGTGCTCCTGGGTGTGCTCGATGGCACTTTCCAGACTGTTTGTGTACTTGAGGATGGTTTGGTGGTCATCTGGTGAGAGAGTTCCAAGGGAGGTGGTGCCAATGCAGCCGGCACTGACTAAAGTGTGTGCACTCTTGTACCCGCCAGTGCGTGCTTCATGCTCTGCATTAAACTTTTCCTTGCTTTTGTACAGAGTGACAAAATGAGGCTTGGTGGAGTCCCATGTTTTTTCTGCAGAAGGTTTGAGTTCCCATGCCTGCATTTCTTTGTTGTCAAGCATGTCAGACAAGTACATGCTTTTGATGTAGTGTTGGACTTTGGTGGCGTTGGGAGCAGGTATGCCAATGTCACGACATAGCTTTTGTTGTTTGTCGAGTTCATGGGCAAACTTCGTGATGTGGGCCGCAAGATCCCATTGGACATGGAAGGCGGTGGCCACCTGTTTTTTCTCTAGTGTGGTCACGACACACCATTCGGAAAGCAGGTGCTCAAGGATCAACTTGATGGTTTGGGCTCCGTAGCCAATGTAGTCGTCGTTGAGTTCTTTGATGTATGCAGTGTCGACTGCTTTGCGGACAATTTTGTCGACAATAATGGTGTCGATGCATTCCTGTTTCCAGAACTCTTGGTGTTCGAGATTTTGATCTGCCATGATGCCAGTTGGTGTGTCAGAGTTGTGTTGTTCGCAAGATTCGCCGGGACAATGGGAGGTAGGACGAGGCGTGTCATGGCAAGCATGGGGATGTTTGTTACCATTTGGTACTCCACATAGTTTAGCACGAGCGCAAGATAGCCATGTTGCCCACCCCAACTTGTTGTTTTGATGGCTGCGGCGATCTTGGTGATTTGTTGTTTCAAGAAGTTCACGGTGGAATTCGACGGTTGGCCAATGATTTTTATCAATTGGCATGGGTGCAACGATGGCTCGAACTGCTTCGCGGACTGCGGCTTCATTGGTGGTGGGTGATGACATGTTTGTGCTGTGTGTGTGAAAGTGGGTTGGTTGATTGTTGCGTGGAGGTAGAAAATGGGAGGTTAAGTTTTGAATTGGTGAAAAAGTGTTAGTTATCACTGCTGAGCATAGCAAAATGCGTCGATCGTCATTAATTAGGTGACAACGAATTTATGAGAGCTATTTTGTAGTGGTATTTTATATTTATGGTCGATTTTGGTCACTTTCTGCAAAATGGTCACCAAAAAATGGCCTATATAATATAGTTTATGGACGTTTGGAGAACACAAACAAGATTTTAAACGTTTCGAATCTTAAAATGTAACAATAATTTATATTAATGTCCGTATACATATAAACGGGTTATATAAATTGAAATTACTAGATATACAGTATATTGATTTTAGGAAACTTACTATGTTTAAATAAATCGACGAAATTTGATAGTATTATTTTATATTAATGGCTGTATATCAAAGTCTGACATGTCAACATGTCTGCATATAAGCTCTTGTTTGTCCGTTTATTTTTTATTAATGTCTGTATATCATTTAATCACACATTTCTTGCCTGCTGCGTAACAACCATCCTGTTAGCATTCAAATTGTTATATACATAATCATGGGGTATGCTTATTCACATACGTACATGAATACTAAAAATATCATACTATACGGGTCTACACATATTAGGGAATGAAGGTTTTGATAAACAAAAATGCCCGTTTTCATACACACATTTTAAATATCTGTTGGTTGCTCACTAATTTGTGCCACATCGCTAATTTTTTTGTATGGTAAGGTACCACCTTAATGGTACGATACAATACCACACCCACGCTGCATGCAGGCTGCTCCAGAACTGCTTTCCACCACCATGCAAATATCAGCCCAATTAGGATGACCGACAATGAACAATGAGCAAAATGATTGTTTTGGGATCATCGGATTGTGATGATGCAATACCACCATGATAGCATCTTGAAGGGACGCCTTTTTGGTAGAGTAGATCGTGAAATGTGCTTGCTGTGACTGTTTTTTTCACGTGCAGCAGCATGAATGTTTTTACATGTGAGCAGTGGTCGCACCGAACGAATCGAACGACGCTGATCAAGATGGGCCTGAATGACTCCCAATATGGAGTTGTCACATTGGGGAAGTCGTTTTTACGCAATCGTCGCGAAACTTTATTACGCAACTGCACTGTCACGCTACTTTGTTTGTGCAAAATCGATTTGTTATGTACATAACTCGCGGCACAGGTACGTCTGTTTTATGTATATCAATTGTTTATGTACATAACGCGCATTATTTTTTATTAACACAACTGCAACACTCCTTTGTTTGCGAAAAATCAATATGTACATCGATATGTTATGTGCATAACCATGATTGATTGAAAAAAAAGGTATGTTTATGACATTATTATGTATATAACAGCACATGTTCATGACATTATTATGTATATACCAACAAATCGCTTTTTTTCTGCCCCTCTGTTTGGTGGGCCACATGTGAAATGATCCCATACAGGTACATGTATGTCTTTCTTATGTACATACCAACATATGTTTATGTCGTGGTTATGTATATACCAACAATCACTATTTTGCATCCCTTTCTGGCCACATGTGAAATGGTCACACCTAGGTGTGTTTATGTCCTTGTTATGTATATGCGACACATGTTTATGTCATTGTTATGGATATACCAATATATGTTTTTCGGACGCTTTTATGGCATCATGATTGATTGATCGAAAGTAAAGGTATGTTTATGACATTATTATGTATATAACAACACATGTTCATGACATTGTTATGTATATACCAACAAATCGCCTTTTGGAACTCTACCCCGTAGGGATGCAATTTGATAAGGAACACTCGACGGGACTTGTATGGTGACGACAAGTTTCGCGCTATTGAGATGAAGTATGGTAATGGGACAAAGACGGATAACTTCTTGATGTTCTCTGATTGACATGTTCAATTACAATTCAGACGAAAAGGGAGATTGGCGACGGGATATGTAAGTATGACTGAATTTTTGGAGATCTCAGCAAAGCATGGTGATGATGTTTTTCGGATAGGACATGAAAATAGGTGTCGATGTTTGGGATGTGGACTGAGGTACTTTGTGTTTTTGCACAGAAGTCTGGTGACGATATAGGTTGAGATGTCAGTGCGTCGCGGTTTTTGGAGAGGTGGCAACAATGTCGATATTTTTGGTGTTTTGCTCTGGTGATTTTTGATTGCGCAGAAGTCTCATGTCGATATTTTTGAGATCACGTTGAAGCAAGGAGTCGATGTTTTGAGATGGGGCAAAAATGATGATGAGGATATTTTGGTAGTTGCGCCCTGGTGTTTTTGATTGCACAGAAGTCTCATGACGATATTTTTGGAGATCACATTGAAGCAAGGAGACGATGTTTTGAGATGGAGTTTAATGACCTCTTCGATTCGCCAAGGCCAGGAATGTTTGTTTTCTGTGAAAGGGTTCGAGAGGAAGCATCGCGCTGGGTGAGGTTACACAAGGACACGTTGAAGGGGAATTTCAAGCACCGACAAAAAAGGAGCGAGGTGGCTTGGCCCGAAATACCCTCCGATTTTGATGAATGGGCTCCACCGAAGAAGAGGAGGACTCAGGGTAAATGACAACACTCAGAGCGCAGAGTATGATATTTTTCGTAACGAGAGGTAAGTTTATGCATTTGTTATATATATAACTTTGTGTCGTGTTGGTGAACTATGGATAAGACAGTTCTCTCTTTTTTGGCCAACCAATCAGGTTATGTTCGTAACGTTGTTATATATATATCCGCGTGATCATATGTATTTCTCAGACATTGAAGACATCTGAACAAGCAAAGGTTAGTTATTGCAGAGGTGATGTATTGAGGGTTTTTTCTGGAGAAAAGTGACGAACTTGACCATTTTTCTGAATGTGTTATGTTCGTGACAGAGTTATATACATAATCGCGTGGATAAAGTGCCCAAAGGGTTTTTTCCCACAGTGATACCAGCCACCTGCTGTGGTTTTTTTCACCCAACCCACTCAAAACCCCCAGAGTTCTTTGTCATGTGTGAAGGAGAATTGGGGTAGTAGTAGAATAATGAAATTTATTGTAACAGGATAGTATTTTGGTGGCATTTTATAACATATAAACTGATAAATCCAGTGACCATTTTGCAGAAAGCGACCAAAAGTGACCAAAAATATCTCAAACCTTTGTAGTCAATACAGTCATGCGTATTGACGATGCATTTGAGTGGCTCTTAGAGTGGGCCTTTTTGGGCTAAGGACCTAAGAGTATACTAAAGTGCTACTCATGTACTGATAAGTATGTACATGATAGCACATAGAGAAAGTGATGGGTGTTTTGTCTCGTTTTGGTTAGTATAGCATTACTTTAACAATGTTATTGCATCGACACTGCAAACGATGTGTAAGTTAGACTGCAAGTGAAAAACAGTTTCTTACTAACAAATTGTATGTAAGACTTATACTGTGCCCAACTTAGTATGAAATTTCTTTCATTAGTGAAATTGTTAGTTACTTTAAAATCCAGCGAACTTTTATCATTTTTGCCCTTGCTAACATTCTTACTAACAACATCCATGTTTGCTAATATTTTTGTAATCAAGTTAATTGAAATGAACTCCGGATTGTTTACTAACATAATGACTAACCGATAACTTCCTATCGTCTCCCCTCTTCAAAGTAGGAGTAGATTTGTAAAAAAACTTGTTTACTCTGTCTCTACAAAAACTATTTTTGAAATGTAATAATATTTTTGAAATTTATGTTTACAATGGGGGAAAACAAGTCTATTATTACACAGAACCATCCACATTTATTTAGATTGATGCCATGAGAGGAAGGTTGTTGGGAGTTGGGATTGTAATTCATGGTTGGGGGAAGTGAGAAGATGCCAGGATGAGGACAGATAATTTCAATTTAATAAGTCTCCACATAAGAAAATTGCAAAACTTACCATGGGTGTGGTCAATTGTCCTGCTTCTTTTATTGGGTTTTAGATTATAGCAGTGGCAGGGCGCAGCGTGGGGTTTGTAATTCATGGAGGAGGGCCGTGACAGAAGATGGCAGGTCAGCAACGACCGCTTTGAACTAAATAGTTGACCAAATAAAAAATTGCAAAACTCACCCACAACACACTGTAAGATACTCAAACAAGCAACCCACAGTAAGACAAGGATGCATGCTCTTTGCTATTGTGAATCCACAGCACAAAAATGTGAGTTATCCTGACAGACAAATGATGTCTTGACAAAGATAAAAATGAAAATTCTCCATGTATCAAGAAATGATAGACCTGTTGGTGTGCATAGACAACAGAAAGAATACCAACTGCTGTACAGCTATAGAATGCTTGGCAAAACACACAAACAAACAAAAGACATCGGGTACGTCTTCAACACCATAAAAGGTCTCTATAAAGATGTCATTCAGCTGTGAAGTATCGCTATGGTCCTTTTTACCACTGACTTGCATCCTGACTCTACTTAAAAGAACAGAAATTCACATATGTGCATTGCAATGATCGTCATCAAAAATTGAGTTTCAGATTGTTCACATGCAGGTAGTTGATCCGCAAGGCAACTATTCCCATGGATACATAGGGGCAATGTGCAAATGAACAGCACATACCAACAACAAGGGCCAGATTAGGTATCCAAGAGACTCAACACATAAATAAATTGACCGGGTTTACCATCCCCATTGTACACTCATGGTGACAATTCAAGTGAAGTTCCTGAACTTTGTTTGTTTGCCTCATGTTCATCATCTGGAATCCAGCATTAGCCAACCAGAGTCTTTTAAAAGAACCCAAGAGTGAACCTTACACCAGTGATCAGCTTCAACGTATCATGGTGATGCTTGACCTGCTGCGCAATCATGGCCTTGCCAGCAGAATCTAGTGGCATTGTGTGTCCCTAAGACAACACCAATGTTCAGTTCACTCATAACCTACTATACAGTGCCTACTGCCTGATGTAGTGACACAATAAAAAAAGAAGGACATGAAGTTTGACATTCCTTCTTGCTCACATACAACTCCAACTGGAGACAAAGGCAACACCACACTGACCTTACCATAGTCTTGCAAAGTTAATGGTTGCACGGTTGGTGCAAGCACTGATATAGTGAACAAAGGTATAAATGTTCTGCAATGACATTCAGTCTGTCTGATCTTGGTCTATCACAAAATTTATACAATAAGACAATCGGGGTTTTGTGCGGAAGTAAGTCGTCTCTGTGATATCTTAGGATAGCACTTCAAACAAAACACAAAGGTCTTATGACACTATGACACAGTCAAAACATCTCTAGTCTCTTCTCCATAGATAGATAATGCTTCTTTCTACCAAGTATCATGTTTATGTCACACAGCAACATCCTTTTCCCCCTGCACACCAGGTATTTGGATGCTGACATCAACTCAACACAAATTGTTTTTTCCCAATTTTCCATGAGACACTCTATGATTCAAAAATCATGGGGGTGAGTGACATATGCCAAGAATCGGCTTACATGCATGAGCTTCATGAGCTTCAATTTGGAACATCCAAAGGTCTTCTTAACTTTGTGCAATACAAAGGCAGTACAACAGTCATAAGATATTAGTTTCTGAGAAACAATATTCGAAAGACATTTTCTTTCTTGGGAGACACCCTTATAAATTATAAATGTTTCTCAGCCGAAATATCCAAGAGGGGTTTTCTTTCTCAGAAACCTTCTCATGGGACACACTGCAAACAAAAAACACCGGTAACCTCCACATACAATAGAGTGTATGGGGAGGTTACCAGAGCCCCCGGAATGGTATCTTCCAGTAACCTCCTGGTACACTTCTGTAACCCTCCTGTACACTAGTGTACGGGAGGGTTACCGGAGTCTACCGGTGGGTTACCGGTGGGTTACCGGGAATTTGCGACCCAAACCAGTCTTCCGATGTATTTCTACTTACAATTACACGCAGCCGCACCAAGATCCTACTATGTTGGGCTTTGCTATCTGCGCAGTGTGAAGTCGTTCCATGATGTGTGTGTGCGTGGTGCAGTACTGATCAAGTTTCGTGAATGAAGGTGAGTGAAGTAGTATGTCAGGTAAATGACCAGGTATACAATGGTTTGCAAAGAAAGTGAAGTGTTTTTTCATTGTGTAAGATTTTTTAACATTAGATCTGTTGTTTGCTGTGTGCAAATGATTGTACGTTGTTGTTGTGTAGAGATGCCATAGTTTAAATTGGCTCAGTATGACATGGTGATGTAGCTTAGTTGGCGAGAACATGGTTGACCTTGGAGTGTATGCGTGGGATCTATTATAGTGGTGAGGTGTTGATTGAAGAATGTTGTCATACATCGGCATTAGCTGTTTTTTGTACATGCATGTTCTGTTTTTCATTGGTACGTCGTTATGTTTCAAATATCTTTGTGAAGAAGTGACATGGCAGTGATGTGGTTTTGTTCTGAGGATTTGTTTGACTCGTATTTGATATCTTTATGGTTTGTTTCATTTACAAACTGCAGTGTTACGTTGCAGGTTTCATTGTCATTAGGTCTTCAGCATTTAACCTCATAAATTTTGCAACAGAGGATCTGACGTTCATCAGTATTTGGGTCCGTTAGGACGATACCTAGTATTTGTCCTGTCATTTGTTTGAGGCGGTATGTTAAATCTAGTTGTTGTGTTGGAAAACAGTTGTAATGTGATGGAGCATGATGCAATATATTTGATATTTGAGATGTGAGGTATGACACAATTACTTCAGCTGATTGATCAAGTGTGGCTAAAATAGAGGACAGTGACGTTATAGTCCATATGTAACTGCAACAAAAGAAGATAGAATAAAAATATTGTTCCTAACCCACAGTGATAACTATACAAGAACATTGACAGGAACCAAAGCAACAGAAAAAGAGGGTTTTCTAGGCGTCAAATACAATATACTTCCACCAGAAGTGTTTATCATGGGGAAGCTAAACATCAGGTAGACTGATGGAAGCACTGGTATCATTCATTCAGCAGTAATTCATATAGAAGTATAGCAATGCAGCTTCATTCGATGGTTGATGACTTTCTTTTGCTAGAAATGCATTGTAAAGCTTGATGGAAGACAGATTAAACTAAAAACGATTAGAAGACAATATGTAAGGAAAATCAACACTCCTGTAATAGTTCAATTAAATTAAGGGCCACTTACATACTGCAATCAATCAACTTCTTTTGCAAACAAAATTGCAAAAAATACAACACAAACCAAGTGTTATGTATCTCCACTGCACCAGTGACTAGCCTTGACAAAACTCAGCCCTGACCGATAGAAAGTTTGTCCCATTTGGTTCATTGTCATTTCTTGTCATTTCTCCATATTACAAACAAGTCAGCAATGTTATTACTAAGAGGTCAAAGAAGGAGAGAGGTGAGTTGAAGTGGAAATTGGAGCGCATGGAACAGAATGAGGACTCACCGAAATATCTGTGTCATGCCAAATTTGCAAACACAGTAGCTCAGGATGAACTGCTTCCCTTGTAACAATTTGAATAGGTGCCAGCAGGAGATTTTGGTGAGGCAATGATGTAGAATGTGTACATAATTGAATAGGCACTAAAAAGGTGATTGCCCTCATCTACACTCCTTTTCCTTGTTCGCGGCACCGCGATATGATTTTATGTCGCAAAAGTTGCTGCGAAATGAGAATTGAAAATTCTTGACCAATATGGTGAATCATACCAAACCAAGCGTTCACATTGAAGCGGGGGGTGTCGCGGTGGGGGTGGCACTGTCAGATTGATGATAACTGCTGCTGTCTTGGTGTGGGGGGGCAAGATGTGTCGGGAGGCGGAAATTCCCATGTTGAGCGAGAATTGTTTCCTCACTACATATGTTTTGTTGAGCGTAGATGCTGGTATGATTTTTACGGACACCCGATGGTGGGAGCATCAAATCAAGAACAGGACAAAAGGATAGAAATGGTTCAGTCCCGTAGGAGGGGGTATCGACCACCTCTCAAGGGACTCAGTTTAGAGGAATCAATTTAGAAATACCTAGATCAGGTTTTGAAAATTGCTAGATGAGGGAAAACCCAAAAAAATCGAATTATAGAGGAAATACACGGTAACTAGGACATAGAGGATCTACTGGGTACGATAGGAGGGCTCCACTACACTGTATTGTACGTCCTAACATAGAAAGGTGCTTGATTTCTTTATCGGGTATCGTATAGTATTTTGTATTGCCTGCGGTAGGTATTGCACATAATACCTGTACAATCGAAACCTATCCAAACCATAAGCACAGTACAAGATCGTATTGTACCATACTTTTCACGAGCTTTTTTGTGTCATGACGTGAAAGAATATGGCGGTGCCATGAGGGCTGCGGACGTGACAACTCAAAGCGAAACTCAGAACACAAGCCGACAACAAAAATCTCTTTCATTATCATCAGCATGCCGACCAAACGCGCATGCACCGCATGCCACAGAGCCAAATGTAGATGTGTCTTTATACAAGAGACCCGATCAAAGTGCGATCGATGCATTCGGTTGTGCATAGACTGCGTTCCACATGTGTCGAGGCAGGGCAACAGGAAGCCGAAAGCGGAGAAGCTAACGCCTGATTCCGAAAGTTGCCATGCCAGCGTAAGTCAAGATCAGGCGACGGACAAAGCCTCAAGCTTGAGATCAGGGTCTAATCTGCTTGTACAAGCAAACCTCTTCACCCAATCGGAAGCAGGCAAACTACGAACCACTTCTCAATCTCAAGAGGCTCCATCAAGCCACACGATTCATCTACGTCGTGATCTTCAGTTTTCTCTCCGCGAGGATCTCGCAGGTCTCCGTGAAACCAGGCTATTAACACCGCCAATGGGTTCCAACACTACGTTAGAACGAGTAGCGTCAACCACCCTGCAACAACAAACTACGTGCACAAGGCACCGCCAACAAGGCGACAGTGGCAAGAATCCCTCAGACACATCAATTCCTTTGAGACAATGGATCAATCATGCACGCAATTTCGCCGGAACTTCTCACAATTCTCCCCAGTATCTCGAATGCTGTCTCCGAATCGCTGTTTCTTTGTCGAATAGGATTAGTGACGTAGAGGAGTTGTCGTGTTGCTCGCTGCCGAGTGATATGGCGAACTGGGCGGAGTTTGTCGCAGTGAAAATAAGAAAGAGTGATCTCTGTGGCCAGAATGAACATTCAGCCTCTCAGAACGCTAGCGATAATCTGGACTTACTCAAAGCATGGCTGGATGATATCTGTGAAGAGAATGAAATGGACACCTTATCATTTCACAATGGTTGCTTCCACAATGTTGATTTCGCTCATTTTTTTGCTTACAACACCAAACCTAATGAAGAGTGTGCTGAGTATGTTTCGTCGCATGATCAGAGGCAACGAATTTATGCTCTCGGATTGGTGTTTTACGAACTTTTCTCCGGTGGAAGATTGCCACCTCCTGATGTTCTTCCCTGTTCCGTTCCTCAAGATCCAGGAGCGACACTTGCAAGTTGCAGAGTGTTTAATCTCTCAGATTTAAATTTGACCAAGCTCGACGATAGCAATAAAGTCAGCAGGAATGAATTTGACAGGAGAAAGAAGCAACCTGATCCGCAGGCACCGTTATACTCATGCATTGAGTTACTCAAAGGCATCGTGCTTCCTTACCGACTTTGCGAACTATTATTTAACATGCTCGATTGCATCAATGGTGACTTAAGTGGAGATGACGCCTACACGAACATGTCCGAAGTAACTTCCGATTTGTAACTGATGATTGACAAACCATTGAAATTCCTTCATGACCCAGACGTAGTCACGATTTCTGCAGTGGGCTTGCAGTTGAAACAGATTTCATTACCGTGCGATAGGGAGTTTACGTCCCTCCAACAGGCCTACAACCGTTCCACCGAAGGGTCATCCGAATTCGCCATCATCGCTGGTGGTTCTGGCACGGGGAAGTCATACTTAGCATTTCAGCTGGGCAGGCATATTACCTCTTGCGGCGGTATCTTCCTCACGGTAAAATTTAATCAGCTGACACAAACCAATCCTCTCTCAGCCTTGGTGTCAGCATTTAATCAGTACTGCAACATTTTTACGGAAATGAGAGATTTTGATTGGGTAAAATCAATCGCAACGAAGCTTCGAGGCGCTCTGGGACAATATGCAAATTACTTAATCAAGGTCATTCCTAAGTTATCGGAGATTCTTGATTGCGAAGCTCCTGATGCAGCTCTCGACCAAGACTGTGTAAACGGTCTCCATAAGATTCACTACTTGCTTATTCGATTTGTGGAGGTTATATCTGCTTGCTCAAACGTGACAGTGACTCTACATCTTGATGATCTCCAATGGGCAGACTCCTTCTCCTCATCTGTCCTCGAGCAGATTCTGAAAATGCCTGAGGAAGACAAGCGTTTCTTCTTCGTCGGATGCTATCGTGGTGATGAAATGGTACAACGCCATCCATTTATGAAGATAGTAGACAATGCCGGCGCATTTGCCATTAGGCTCACGATGATTCATTTGGATTGCATGGACAAAGACACAGTGAACACGAAGATATCAGAGTTACTTTGCCTATCTCCTCGCCTCGTGAAAAGTCTCTCTGAAATAGTTTATTCTAAGACAAAAGGCAATATATTGTTCTTTTCGCGGCTGCTGATATCTTTGAATACTGAAGGGCTTCTCAACTTAAGTCTGGGACGTCGTCGCTGGGTGTGGGATGAAGAACAGATACAATCAAGAAAGTTGCCCAATGACGCCGCATCGTTCTTTTCGCACAACATCCGCACGCTCTCACCACAGGTTCAATCGGCGCTTCAGGTGTTATCTTGTTTAGGTTCTGCGGATGAGATGGAGTTATCAATCCTCGAGTCGAACTTCAGCTTGGAGGTTGTAAATTCATTGAAAGTAGCTGTGGAGGAAGGGTTTGTTTCCAAAGAAGATCGGTTGTATCATTTTTCGCACGATAAAATCCATCAAGCAGCTTATGAGATGGCCCAGGTGGAAGATCGTCGCCTTGAACACTTACAGTACGGTATCTGTTTGCTAAAATTCTTGGATGGCACTGCCGATGTCACCGGCATGCTCTTTACAGCAGTTGGCCAAATCAATCTTGCTGGCCCCTCAGTTGTCACTGATCAAAGGCACTATATTGAGTTTGCTGCTCACAATTTGATGGCGTGCAAGAAGGCAAGGGGTATGTCCGAATACACAGCAGCATCCGCTTACGCTAAAAATGGCATATTATTCATCAAAGAAGATAATCCTTGGAGAGTTCACTACACAATTTGCCTTAATCTCTTTGAGTTGGCGATAAAGTGTATGCTTGTGCTCGGCGATTTCGACACTCTCACCAAACTATCTGATGAAGTTTATAGAAATGCCAGGTCTCTAGAAGACAAACTTGGTACACTTTTTGCTGTCATGACTTCGTTAGCATACGCATCAAAGATTACAGATTCAGTTGATATGGGTCTATCGATTTTATCCCAACTTGGTCACGAGTTGCCGATCTCTTCTACTCTGAAAGACGCCATGTCCCTTGTGAAGCAAACGCTCCAAGATCTTGATGTTCCTGATAATGAATTGCTGAGCTACAAGAAGATGACAGACACAAGGCATCTATTGGCAATGAAATGTTTGGCCAAGTTAGAGATGACAACAGGAATGGTCGATTCACTTCTCCATCCCATTGTAACTTGTGAGATGATTAAGCTGACGATTCACTTCGGGTTGTCACCGACCACTCCAGTTGGATTTGCATATTTTGCTGGAATTCTGTTAAAACAAGGTGACATGCTAGCTGGATTTCGTTTTGCTAAGTTAGCGATGCAAATGCTTGACCAAGTCGGATCTAAAGAATTTGCAGGTAAGATGCATGCCTTTTCGTCGGTAGTTACAGACTCTATTGAATATCTAATATTTGCACTCTTTTTACATCATATGCTTGCAGGTGATGTCATTTTGAGATCAACACAGGTCCTTTGTTTTCATCTCCCACTCCTGAGCGTCAATGAGTACCGCTTACACGGCCAGGAGGTGGCATTGGCAGTAGGAGACGTGCCCTTTGCGTGCGGACTTAAACTCATGTAAGATGATCATTGTGATTTTTCACGGTAAATCAGACATTCTCTTTTGCTGATCTACTCGTATGTCGTCTATCTTTTCAATTTAGATACTGCGTGACTATGTTTTGGGCGGGATCAAATCTCTTGACTGTCAAGAATGTTTATGCCCAGGATAGCCGCTACATGAAAGGACAGAACCACTTGACAACTTACAATTGCATCATACTTTCGTATCATAGTATTTTGGCACTCATTGGGGAACCAATCAAAGAGGAAGTGATGGAAGATCAATTGACGAATCCTTTTCAACGACTTACTTAGTGAGTGCTGCATGACTGTATTCCATCTTGAAGGGCTATCACCTTACTTATGTGGTTGTTGCTTGGCACCTTACGTCATAGTTACTTTCAACATATGTACCTATCTTTCTTGTTGAACATCCACGATGAACTGATGCAACATGCTCAAAAGTTCTTTGAATTTAGAAAGGTTTATGAATGTAAGATGTCAATTTGGTATGCAATGCATGAGTTCTACGGAGGACTCGTGTCATTTTTTATGTATCGAGAGACAGGTGACACGGTTTGGTTAGGTAGGGGCAAGCAATGCAAGTCATCACTGCGACTTTGGGCGGAGCATGGATCATCATGGAATTTTGCACAGAAACTCTACTTATTGGAGGCAGAAGAGAATTATTGTCAGACGAATCTCTCGGCTGCGCGAGAATCATACAAAAGTGCAATATCATCTTCACGGTTGCATAAATTTGTAAATGATGAAGCACTTGCTTGTGAGCTTGCTGGGTACTTTTACCTCCAAGTTGGCATGGCAGCAGCTTCCCGAGAGCACCTAGAATGTGCGCATGAGAACTATATCAAATGGGGGGCAGGCTGCAAGGTTAACAAAATCTTTGATTTTATACGGCAAACCTTTGAATGCAATTCCGCTAATTCTTGTCCTATCACGATAAAAGGTCATAATCAGGATCAAGATTTGCGAGAACAAGGAATTCCATAAATCAGGCCACATTACACTATCATACACGGGCACTCTTCAATAAAAAAGTAGAATCGAGGAAAACAGATTCTGTTGTGCCAGGATTCTTAATGACTGTGGCGACCTCTTCACCCATGATCCGTTTTTCTGCGCTCTTCATGCTTTTAGAACAGAATTTGCCTCCCACAGTACATGAATTAAACCGTGTTCTTTTTATTGAGATCACTGGGTGTTTATTGTCTCCCCTGATATAAAGAGTAATTAGCTTTTTCCATGTTGTAGATGATAAATTTGGTTATAGTGATGTAAATTGTAAGCTGAGACATTTTCTTCCAGGGTTGCAAATGTTTGATTGCCATTTTTGAATGGCAAACATAAATCTAGGTAGATGGTTGCTGTATTCCCCGCTTACACCTGTAGAACCTAATTTCTGCAGAACCAATTTGGCGGGAAAACCAGCTGTTTGAATAGGAGTATCTCCTTGTCCAAACTGATCTCATGGGCATAGCTTACATTGTCAAAAAGCTGAACTTTCTGCCGTTTGAGTGATGCACACCATTTGTTTTCCCAACATATTCATCATTTACATTGTTGTTGCCAAAAGTGGATATATCAAGAAAAACACTACCAGAGAAATTAGGTTGCTCAGAAGCACATCACCCTCAAAGAATCCATGACATTTGCATTTGAAAGTGAATTGGATGAGATATGTTTTGTGACAGCATGGTCTTGATTCCTTTGGCATTGTCATGGCATCATAATTCCCACTGTCAGTCACAAGACCATAGGGTCTGCCTCTAATTGACAGATTTTCATTTTAAGTGACAGCAATGACACAAATTGATCTCCACGAACCAATGCCATGGAGTTGTTTGTTTGCACATACACACAGGTCATGAAATGAAATATTGATGGCCGTGGCATGCATCCTGTCACATTGTCAGTTGATACAATCAATAGAAATCTATTTGGTAATGCATGTGAAAATATAGAAATACGGACAGTACATGGCATGAAAAGTTGAAACAAGTAGACCAATTTGAGTAACATTACCCAAATGGGTCCATAGAAGAACATTCTGTTTACGCAGGGTTTACAAGATTTTTCTTGTAAAATATACAACATGAATTAGCTCATTTTCCCTTGAATTGATTCCCTTGAATTGATTCCCTTGACTGTGGCTTCTCCCGAGAAGACAAACTCATATGTCAGAATATATTTCATAATCTCCATTGATACTGGTTCTGTTCTTGAGATCAAGCCACTTGCATAATAAATTTGAGTTGCTTAAAAGTTTTTTTTGTATCAGAATTGCTAAGAACACTGAGTGCATAAAAATGAGCTGCAGATAATACCAATCACTGGCAACATGGCTAAACAATAGACAACATGTGCTTTGTACTCGAAATCTAAAAATTGTCAAAACAGTCTAGGTAAAAGCACGAGATTGTCATTAATCAACACACATTTTTGTTAACATGTATTTACCAATGCATTGGTAAATACTTGACAGAATATGTTGCAACTTTAACTCCTACGAGCTTTCTAACACTTTCCTAACATTTTTAGTGACTATAGTCACAAGAAAGTACGTAGTATACTACTTCAAGCCAGGTAGAGTTTTAATGTTTTTGACAAATGTGAGCCCTCATTGCTGACTCAAAAAATCTTCCCTGGCTTTATTTTATGTTATGATCTAATTTTAAAATTAAATTCGATAGTTCCAACCTTGCCATGGTTAATACAAACCCCCACAAAGAGTGATAGAAAGCAGTCTCCATGAGGGAAAGGTGCAATGATGGTTCTACTTCATTTTTAATGTTTTTCTTTGCAATCTTGACTGCTTGGACTGCTGTTACAAACTGCTGCTAGACATGGCAGTACTATGGTGCATAGATGCGAACTCTAGTGTTTCAAAATGCTTAGTTTCACATGTCCTTGACATGTCCTGGACATATCCTTGGATGTGTCAAATGTGTGGGATTTTCCCTGGACACGTGTTATTTGCAGACACAAGGATAGATGTTGGCTAGTTCAGGTCCCATATTTTATGTCTAGAATAGCATATATGATATGCGTATTATGGAATTGCATGCAATTTATGAACACAAAAAGTTGCTGCAAATAAAGCTAGCATCCACCCAATAACCAAATTGAATTAAATACCTACAATGATGCTTCACTGACATGGTCGACGCTCAGTCCACAGACTGAAGCTTGATGCTCCAATCCCCCTCCCCTCAATGCCAACAACATCAGCTACCAACATCTACAAAAAGGAGGTGCATTTTCTTTTCCTTGCATTTATTCGAAAGTGTTTGTCATCACTTATGAACATGTTTCAATTAAATACCCACCACGACTCCATGTGACTTGCCGACCCACAGTCTGCAGACTGAATTCTGACACCCCCTATCCCCTCAATGCCAATCGCAGCAGCTGTCGGCAGGTACAAAGAGGAGGTAAGAATTTTATATTCCTTCCCCTTCACTTCATATTTTTGTGACAGCTTCTGACCATTTTTTATTTAAATAATGAGCATGACTCCACAGGAATTGCCGCCCCTTAGTCCACAGACTGAACCTCAATGCCCTGTCCCCCACCTCTCCAGGCCAACAACCTCAGCTACCAGCAGGCACAAAGAGGAGGTAGGCAATCTTGCCCTTCCCCTTTGTATGATATTTTCCTACAACATCACCTATCACATTTTTTCAATAAATTACTTACCATGACTCCATGCAAATTGCCACCCCTCAGTCCACAGACTGAAGGTCAATGCCCAACCCCCGCCCCTCCATGCCAAAAAATAAGCTACCAACAGAAACAATGAGGACGTAGAAGTTGTCTTTCTTGACATTTTTACAAATGCTTTCCAAAGCCACCATCTGATTTTTAAATTAATTTCTTACCATTGCTTTGCCGCCACTCAGTCCACAGACTGAAGCCCAATGTTGCCAAAAATGTCAGCTACCAGGAGGAACAACGAGGAGGTACAATTTGTCTTCCTTGCCCATTTTGCATGTTTTCCTTCAACATCACAAAGCATATTTTTTGAATGTATGGCTTATCAAGGCTCCATGGGAATCGCCGCTACTCACTTCAGAGACTGAAGCTTAACGCCTTACCTCCTGCCAAACTCATCTGCTACCAGAAGGAACAAAGAGGAGGCAAGAGTTTTCTTCCTTGCCTTTTTTACCATTGCTCTCCTACACCATCATTTGAAATATTTTTTCAATGAGATACCATGGCTTCACATGAATCACTGCTACTCAGTCCACAGACTGAATGTTGATGCTCCTTCTCTTAATTTTTGAGTTCTGTGCTTTCAGGGCTGAGCATTATGCTGCATGATCTGCATTATACTGCTCTTAAGGATGACATGAGCCAAGGATACCTACTGGTACCCCTGACCCAACCAGGCCCCACTTTCAGGCCATAGGCATAAATACTATTCCCACTGAAGAGGGGAAGTATACAACAGTTCAACTCATGACCTTCTAAGAAAGAATATATTTGAGGTACATACCTGGCAAGTATAAACCTCAGAAACATTGAGTTAAGTAAAGCAGTTGACAAGGCTCAACTGCTCAACTGAAGAGCCTGAAAGTGTGATACTTTCTCAACTGGCAAAATTGCAGTGTGAGAGCTTCACTGTAAATATTGGACACACTGGCCTCCAGTATATTACTTGTTAGTTAGATGATTTACATGATAAAATCGAGAGGATCACCATTGGGCAATCCTCATCTGTTGATCACTTCAATAGCTCATAAAAATAATCTCCAATCAACTGGAACTCCTTTTTCTACTTCTTTACCTACGATTACATTTCGACTACTTCCGGCTTAGGTCACTATCGTACAATAGACGAACTTGGTAAGTTCATCGCCCTACCACACAAGAAGGCTCTCCCAAGGACCCACAGGCGGTCGAGAAATACAGTTTTTTACCACGCAGGATACTACATTCATCGTGCACCACCGTGCGAACAATTTCTTCCTCAGCCCTCTGACATAGGCCAAGAATCAGCCTTTTTTGTACCCCTGGGTAAAAAACCTAAATGGAGTATTCTCAGGACCCCAAGTAGGAGAGTCCACCTCCCGACGGCATGGACTCCCCAACATGGAAGTTCAGAACCCCAAACAAGAGAACACCCTTGAGGAAGATCTGAACATCTTTAAGAAGGGTATGAACATACCATATTGTGCAGAAGTCTACACAATGATCGTTTGCATCGTTTGGACTGGAGTGCAGTTCCACTGCCTTTCCATCCTCACAATAATCACAAATGTAGCTCATAAAATCAAATCTTTGACACCTGTCAAAACCACCTATAATTTTCGCGTGATATTTTTTACGACGATTTTCGGCTCAGGTCACTATCTATAGATAACCGTGGTGCGACCTTCGCGCAACCCTTCCGACACAAGGTACACTAATAATTTTTTTATCACATGCGGCAATTTTTAACTTTCGCACGAGCGATACGTTTTTTTTGCACGATTGTCGATCTATCCGAAATCGGCTACGGGATCAACAAATTCCTACGGTTTCGCGATCTACGAGCTCTCCAAAAATTCTCCCACGATTAGCGAGCATAAGCGATATACTTCGAGCGATCGACTTCTGCGATCGGGGATTCCTACGAGTCGGATTAATTTCGTGATCGAGAATTCTCGCAAAATAGTTGGAAGCAAGACTTTCAAGAAATAAAAGCCGACGAAGAAAAATTTAAAAATAAAAAATAAACAAAAATTCTTTTTCGAGCTAACCTCAACAGGGCACCCAAGACCTTCTTCAACGCCTTGTTTTATAATACGCCCCTTGGCAAGGCAATTAAGAGGATGTCGACCATCAAGTCAAGCCCAGAAGGACTCAAGCCGCAGGAGTGTGAACGGAGTTCAGGGAGGTCCAAGCCACCCATTTCCTACATTCCCACTGCCATGGACACCCCGAAGGTAATCAACAAAATCAAGGTCTCCAGCAAAATGACCTTGTCTGTCACCGTCTTCGACGAGGGAAGTCCTGAACAGTTCCTCAACCATGTCCAGACCTCGATGGAAATAATTTCCCAGAGAGGCTTAGACACGGACTACGGGGAAGCCTGTAAGGCAGATAAAAAGGCTGAGGCAAAACTGACTGCGGCCACTGCAGCCAAAGCCAAGTTCAAAGGGACGGATGAAATTTCCCCTGTCCTCCAGTTGTGGAACAAAGCAACTGCTGCTGAAATCCACACCAGTGAGGCCCTAATGTCCGCTGGCCAAGTGATCTTCCTGCAGTACTCCACTCAATTGTTGGAGACTGCCCGTCATCCTTGGACCACCATCGTTGGGGAGCAAATCAACTGCGAACCCTGGACAGATGTGTATGGGACCGAGCATCTCACAAAACGCCCGGCATCTTGGACCTCCTTTCAGGAATGTGTCCAGTTGCACCCGCAGACCGTCTTCAGGACGGATGCAGCGGAGCAAGAACGTTTCTACATCAGCAATGGGCTGAAGAAACCAAACAGGGTACCCATCAGGGACTTTGTGCAGAGGATCCAGCGCCTTAACGGGTATGTGGAACTCTTGCCGTGCCTGTTTTACTCTTCCAAGGCTGCAAAGTCTACGAAAGTATGCGGGCCATTTGATGATGCCGACTTGGCAAGCCACATCCTCAGGATGGTTCCTAGGAACTGGCAGGACCAATATGAGCTCAGTGGAGCCTTGGTACCACAGAGTGTCAGGGAACTTCTCGAAGTCCTTGAACACATCGAGAAGGCCTACCCCACCAAGAAGGTTGGAGAAGGACCCAAGACTGTAGCCAAGGCTAACGACTCATCTAGGAAGAAGATGGTCTCTTTTAGTGACCAGATTCCAAAGAAACGTTGCACAGAGAAGTACTGTTCTCTCTGCAAGAAACATGGGGGCGCACATACCACCCACTACACTCCGGATTGCCGGAAGTATGACTCCAATGGGACCCTGAAGTCAAGCTTCAAGGGGAGAAAACCAAATGGAAACTCTCGTGGACTAGAGAGACCTGCTCGAGGAGGAAGTAGCTATGTGCAGCTATCCGCTAGAATCAACAAACTTACGAAGTCCAACAAGAAAATGAAACGCGCTATCAGAAAAAAGAAGCGTAAGCATCACGACATGAGTGACAGTGATGATTCAGACTCATCTTGAGATGATGGGTTGGGGAGTACTAAGAAATTGTGTAGTAAATCGATTGTAATGAAATGATGAACACTTATCTTAGTCCCATTAAAACTTCCCGACATGCCAACATAACATTTTCTGGTTCAAACAATACATGTTTGCACCTGGCAGAAGAACTGGGAAATCTTCCAGCCAACCTTACACAGAGTGAAACAATAACCGAATTGTCGGACCCCGAACTGTCGGGTGACCTTTTCAATAGTGTGAACCCCCCTTTGACAGGTAAAGAAGGGCAGGTCACTACTGTAGTAGCACAAGCACGCTATAAAGCGAATGAAAATCCAGCCTGTAAGAACATCGAACACTCTACAGGGCGTCGTACCAGTAACACAGTCATCAGGATCCTACTAGACAGTTGATCTGATGGTGATCTCCTGTTGCATGCAAAGGGAACGGAGAAACGCTTTCCCTACTTGACTAGGCAGGTGCCAAAGTCTTGGCGCATGTCGAATGGGAGCTTCCTAACCAAAGGAAGGAGCAAAGTCAACTTAAAGTTCTTTGAGTATTCTAACAGTAAGGAGTACACAGTGACTCCTGATGTAGTAGAGTATGATAAGAAAAAGATGGCAAAGCCAGCGTTCGACCTCACTCTTGGATGTCAAACCATGAAAGAGCTCGGAATTGTTCTAGATTTTTGAACAAAAGAAATTACTATTGATCACATCATTTTGCCAATGAGAGACATCAATAGTCTGACCCCATCAAACTTGGATAAAGCCTGGGCTGTTAACAACAGCATGGCAAATGAACCGCAAAGTACACAGGAAGCGACACAGCGGGTAGTTAAAATCCTAGATGCAAATTATAAAAGGCAGACCTCCAATCAATTGTTAGCACCAATTGTACTCACCTAAGTCTCCAAGACCAAAACTCGTTGCTGGAGTTACTCACAGAATTTGAGGAACTTTTGACGGAACACTAGGTGATTGGAACACAGAGCCTGTGTCCTTCGAACTTAAGGAGGGCGCAAAGCCATATCATGGCAAGGCATACCCAGTACCAAAATCTTGCAAAGAAACAACTATCAAAGAACTGAATAGATTATGCGAACTGGGAGTAGTAGAGTTTCAGCCCGAATAGGAATGGGCGTCACCATCATTTATCACTGGAAAACAAGACGGAACTGTACACTTTCTCACTGATTTTAGAGAAGTAAATAAACGACTAGTTCGAAAGCCGTTTCCATTACCCAAAATCAGTACAGTCCTGCAAGAGCTAGAAGGATTTACCTATGCTACAACCCTAGATTTAACCATGGGTTATTATACCATTAGACTGGATCCCAATTCATCCAAAATATGTACCCTCATTTTCCCATGGGGCAAGTATTCCTACCTCCAATTGCCCATGGGCATCGCGGTTCACCAGACATCTTTCAAGCAAAAATGCCAACACTAATGGGAGCCTTAGAGTTCATACGAGCTTACCTTGATGATTTGTTATGCATCACAAAGGCAAACCTGGAAGACCACCTTGACAAATTGAAAATGGTGCTTACCAGGCTACGCGAGGCAGGCTTGCGAATCAACGCCCGAAAGTCGTCATTCTGCACCTTTGAAACAGAATATCTAGGTTATACCCTCACACGAACAGGGATTAAACCACAACAGAATAAGGTACAGGCGATTCTCACGATTTCATCGCCAAAAAATGTCAAAGACCTCCGTAAGTTCCTGGGCATGGTCCAGTATTTTAGAGATCTTTGGGCAAGACACAGCAAAGTGCTTGCCCCACTCACCTCAAGGAGAGTGCGGTCACACCAAGGTCACCAGAGCCAACAAGACAAAGAAACGTCCATGGTACTGGGACACGGTGCATCAAAAAGCATTTGATGATGTTAAGACTTCAATTGCCAAGGATGTAGTCTTAGCCTATCCCAATTATTCAATGAAATTTGAGATATATACTGATGCCTCGTCTAAACAACTTGGATCAGTTATCACCCAGGGTAATAGGCCCCTTGCGTTCTTCAGCAGGAAGCTGTCGACAATGCAACAGAAGTACAGCGTGACCAAACTAGAACTACTGGCCATAGTGGAAACACTCAAGGAGTTCAAAGGCATGTTGTGGGGACAAAGATTAAAAGTCTACACAGACCATAAAAATCTAATCCAAGACGCCCTCGGATTAACCTCTGACCGTGTCTACCGATGGAGATTGCTCCTCGAGGAATTTGGCCCCGAAATTGTTTACATTAAAGGCATACATAACACTGTTGCCGACGCCATCTCTCGCTTAGACATCGGACCAATACCGAGTGAGCACAAGAACTGGATGACGTTCACCAAATGCTGGTGTCATTACACCATGCAAGAAGAGAGTGCGATAGACACCTCTGCATACCAAGAGGAAATGAATCTGGTATTTGCAAACCACAGCAAAGAAGATGTAATCTACCCGTTAACAGTACAAGAGATTGCAGAAGCACAAAAACTTGATGCCAGCTTGAAGACATTGAAAGACCAGTACTCGACACAATTGGTCGAAAGTACACATCTCCTATGCAAGGACGGAAAAATGGTCATTCCAAAAGATCTTCAACACCGTGCAGTTAGTTGGTATCACCACTATCTACAGCACCCTGGACACACGAGACTCGAAGAAACCCTTCGTGCTGCGATGTACTGGAAAGGTATGCAAAATACCGTCCGGAAATATGTCAAAAACTGTCATGCATGCCAAGTCAACAAGAGGCATAAGCATAAGTACGGGAAACTCCCTACTAAATTCTCCATCACAAACCCTTGGGATGTACTATGTGTGGACCTTATTGGCCCGTATACAATCAAAGGTAAAGATGGGACAGTGATTGATTTCATGTGTCTGACTATGATTGACCCAGCTTCTAGCTGGTTTGAAATAGTTGAACTACCGGTAATCACTGAGGCGATTATTCCCCTGGATACAAAAGGGCGGAAGGGTAAAAAGACCCATGAGGAACCTAAGTTAGCATACTTTGATAAGTCATCAGCAATGATCAGCAACTTAGTGAACAAGACCTGGTTTAGTAGGTATCCACGTTGTCAATACATAATTTATGACAATGGAAGCGAATTCAAACTTCACTTCAAAGCCCTATGTGACTCATATGGGATCACGAGTAAGCCTACCAGTGTCAAGAATCCTCAAGCGAATGCTATTCTAGAACGAGTGCATCAGGTGATATCATCGATGCTCCGAACAGCTGAAATAGACATGGCCTCTTCAGTAGAGACAAGCGATGTAGACAAGTTCGTGACAAACGTTGCTTGGGCCATTCGCTCAACATACCACACAGTACTAAAAGCCTCCCCAGGTGCAGCCATCTTTGGACAGGACATGTTGTTTGGCATCCCCTTCCTGGCAAACTGGAATAAAATTGGAGAATATAGGCAACACCAAACAGACCAAAACACAAAACGGGAAAATAGCTCACGTCGTGATTGGGACTACAAAGTTGGTGATCAAGTACTTCTTAGAAAAGATGGTATACTCCGCAAAGGTGAAAGTAGATATGAAAGTGATCCTTGGACTATCACATCAGTTCATACGATTGGCACCATCAGGATTCAACGCGGAACCAAATCAGAAAGACTGAATATACAAAGAGTTACACCTTTTTTTAACAACCAAACTTAAAACCGTATTAAATGTCAGTTTCAAAACGACAAAAACGGACTCTCCCTCTTCAAACAACACTTACTCGTTACACATGTTTAACAAACTCTTTAGTTCGATATTGTTACTCTCATGAGAACCCATTTTTTCACCTAAAAACACTTAGGTTTTTTGGATCCATTTTTACCTGATGCTCCATTCGTGGGGGCGAGTGACATAGGCCAAGAATCAGCCTTCTTTGTACCCCTGGGTACAAAACCTAAATGGAGCATGAATCAGCCTTTTTTGTACCCCTGGGTAAAACACCTAAATGGAGCATTCTCAGGACCCCAAGTAGGAGAGTCCACCTCCTGACGGCATGGACTCCCCAACATGGAAGTTCAGAACCCCAAACAAGAGAACACCCTTGAGGAAGATCTGAACATCTTTAAGAAGGGTATGAACATACCATATTGTGTAGAAGTCTACACAATGATCGTTTGCATCGTTTGGACTGGAGTGCAGTTGCACTGCCTTTCCATCCTCACAATAATCACAAATATAGCTCATAAAATCAAATCTTTGACACCTGTCGAAACTACCTATAATTTTTGCGTGATATTTTTTACGACAATTTTTGGCTCAGGTCACCCTCCAAGGAGTTCCTACAAGAAATCTTTTTTAGGTACTAGCCTAGGATAGAAGCTACAAGCCATGTTCTCCGTGAAGGCATTTCCCGAAGGACTCAAGTGGGTAGAGTGCGAATGTGGCATCGGAGAAAATTCCCCCGTACGCTACATTCCCAAGCCCTAAAGGCTCTAGAAGCCGCGAAGCTTGTCGTTGCAATGGCAGGAGCGAAGCCCTTTGAGCTGTATGGAAACCTCCTCTCCGTCGAGGCCCGTCAGCCTTGGGAGAAGATCATCAAGGCCCAAGTGACTCGTGCTCCTTGGGAAGACATCAAGGGAGTAGCACACACGGAGACTCCCACGAAGGCTTGGGACTTGTTCCACAAGTGCATCATGTTCCACCTGTTGCAGGTGTTCCGTCATGATGTGGGTGAGGCCCTCAAGTACTACATAACTAACACGTTGAAGAAGCCCAACAGGGTCTCGATACGTCAGTTTTTTGTCCGAGTAGAACACCTCAACAGCTACCTCGAGCCATTGCCCTGCCTGTACTACAGCCCAAAGGCTAATCAGGCTACCAGGAAGGTATTGCCCTTGGATGAGTGTCCAGCCAAGTGGCAGATCCAATACGACTTGACTGAAAATACCACTCCTGTCAGCACTAGCGCCCTTCTCTTGGTCCTAGAGAACATCAAGAATAATGCAGAACTAGATGTGAAGCCTTCCAGGGCGACCAAAGCAAAGGGGGCTGATCAAAAGCGCAAGACGCAGTCGATGGACTCCCATATCCCCAAGAAGCCCAAGAAGGTGGGCTGGACTGACAAGCACTGTGTGCTATGCAAGACGCATGGGGGGTGTGGTTGCCGTTATAACAAAGACAGTACTCCGATCAAGAAGAATGGGGGTGCAGGTAAGCCCCATTCAAAAGATAGGAAGCCAGAGGGTGCAAACTTCGCCCAGATAGTCAGGGCGGAGTTGAAGAAATCACTACGCAAGAAGTCTAACAAGCGCAAGAGGCGCCATCCCAATGACTCAGAAAGTGACAGCGACTCTGACGACAGTTTGTGAAGGCGTGGGTCGGATAGACCTGGGGAATTACATACTTGTAAGAAACATAAACTTAAATTTGTAGTCACAAAAGACAAAATACCAAAAAATCTTGTTCCAAAACAAAAAAGTCTGAATTAAAAATTCGGGATAACTTAGAGACTACGACCTCAAATATTTCAAAAAATTCTTGCAGCAAAAACAATGTCAGTAGTAAAACAAAAGCCACTGAGGATAGTATTAAGACTCCCAGTGCAAACCATAGTCTCAAGCAACCAAAACAATAGGTTGCATCTCACACCAAGGACCGCCTCTATGTTACGGCAATAATAGCCATCATGGAACCAGTGACTGAAAGTCAATCCTTCAGAGCACACAAACAACCGCTGAGGAGTCGCCCCAGTAACAAAATCAAAGTCCTGCTGGACTCCGGGTCTGATGGAGACCTTATTTTCCCACCAAAAGGAAAAGACAAACCCTTTCCCTACCTGACTAGGCAGGTGCCAAAGTCTTGGCATACGTCAAATGGGAGCTTCCAGACAACTGGATGGGGGAAGATCAGAGTTAAATTCTTTGAGTACTCTAACAGCAAGGAGTACTTTCTACAACCGGATGTTGTGGAATACGAAGAAGATTGCATGACCAAACCAGGGTTTGACCTCATTCTTGGTAGTAATACCTTGAAAGAGTTAGGAATTGTCCTAGACTTTCGGACAAAAGAAATCACACTAGATGACATCTCACTGCCAATGAGAGACATCAATAAATTAAAAACAAGAGCGACAGTTGAACGGGCCTGGACTATGAATAATAGCATTTACCAAGACACGCCCAAAGAACCCCAAAGTACGCTCGAGGCAACAACATGCCTCATACACATACTAGATGCTAAATATGAAAAAGTGGATCTCAGGGCAATTGTCAAAGAACACACCTAAGTGTCCCAGAACAAACAAAGTTACTGGAGCTCCTACAAGAATTTGAGGAGCTATTTAGCGGGAAACTAGGTGACTGGGATTGTAAGCCGACCTCCCTCCAGTTGAAGGAAGGAGCGCAGCCATATCATGGCCGGCCTTTTCCCATACCCAAGAAGCACGTAGAAATCACCAAAAGGGAGGTACAGAGACTATGTGACTTAGGGGTACTCAAATGGCAAGATGATTCTGAATGGGCATCACCCACATTCATTATACCGAAGAAGGACAACACCGTATGGGTTGTCAGCAATTTTAGGGAAGTAAATAAACGGGTAGTGAGAAAACCGTGTCCTATTCCTAAAATTAGCACTGTCCTACAAGAACTAGAAGGCTTTAGATATGCCACAGCCCTTGATCCCAACATGGGCTATTACACCATTAGATTGGATCCAGGTGCGTCCAAAATATGCACCATTATCTTTCCATGGGGTAAGTACTCTTACTTATGGTTACCAATGGGTGTTGCATGTTCTCCCAACATCTTCCAAGCTAAGATGTTGAGCTAATGGCAACCCTTGAGTTCGTCCGAACTTACCTTGATGACTTATTATGCATCAGCAAGGGTAGCCTGGAAGACCACTTTAATAAACTAAGACGGGTTTTCATCAGGTTGTGAGATGCAGGCTTGACAGTGAATACACGCAAGTCATCTTTCTGTGCCGTGGGGACAGAATACCTAGGATATGTGTTATCCAGAGATGGTATAAAGCCACAACCAAAGAAGGTACAGGCAATCCTTGCATTATCACTGCCACAAAATGTAAAACTCTGTAGATTTCTGGGCATGGTCCAGTACTACAGGGATATTTGGGCAAGACGCAGTGAAATACTTGCACCACTGACCAACTTAGTTGGGGTGTGTGGACATACCAAAGTCACAAAGGCTAATAAAACAAAGAAGAAGCCGTGGCATTGGGACAACATCCACCAGCAAGCAATCGACACTGTAAAGGCAACAATCGCTCGCGATGTTACCTTGGCCTACCCTGACTACTCGCAAGCATTTGAGATCTACATTGATAGCTCCAAATTTCAATTGGGTGCCATAATTACTCAAAACAACAGGCCGCTGGTGTTCTTCAGTAGAAAACTGAGTCAGGTGCAGCAAAAATATAGTGTGACCAAACAAGAACTACTGGCCATATTAGAAACACTGAAAGAGTTCAAAGGCATGCTTTGGGGACAACAAATTACGGTCTACACTGACCACAAAAATCTAATGCAGGATGCTCTAGGCCTGACCTCTGATCGAGTGTGCCGCTGGAGATTACTCTTAGAAGAATATGGCCCCATCGTTGTGTACATCAAAGGCATCACAATACAGTTGCGGACGCCATCTCACGACTGGACTATGGACCTGTTGCAAATGACAGGTCAACCTGGATGACTTTTGCACAATGCTGGTGCTATCGCAGCACAACACAACCGGAATCATCCCCAGCAACCACCAAGGAATCCATGAACCATGTGTTTGCGAATCGAGACGAAGAGGACTCCATCTATCCACTCACAACCAGAGAAATAGCGGAGGCACAACAAGAAGACGAAAGCCTGTTACACAAAGGCTACTCCACTCACTTAGTGGAAAACATTAAAGTACTCTGCAAGGACAGCAAATGGTTATTCCAAAAAGCCTCCAACACCGTGCCGTAGCCTGGTTTCACCACTACCTACAGCACCCCGGGACCAAGCGTATCGAAGAAACTCTTCGTCTTTCGATGTATTGGAAAGGTCTATGAACGACAGTCCAATCACACGTCAAAAAGTGTCACAGTCGCCAGGTGAACAAGCGCAGGCAATTAAAATACGGGAAACTGCCAACAAAACTTGCAATCACCAACCCATGGGAGGCATTATGTGTGGACCTCATAGGACCGTACACCCTCAAGGGCAAGGACAAGACACAAATTGACTTCATGTGCGTCACAATGATCGATCCTGCAACAAGCTGGTTCGAAATTGTGGAGTTGCCAGTATCACAGCTCCAGAAGCTTGATATTCCCACGGGTACAAGGGGGCAAAGAAGCACAGACACACATGTCCAAACTAAACAACCCTACTTTGACAAGACGTCAGCAACAGTAGGCAATCTAAAAAATAGGACCTGGTTTAGCCGTTACCCACGTAGTCAATACATTATCTACGACAATGGAAGTGAATTTAAACTTCACTTCAAGACCCTCTGTGATTCATATGGTCTGAAGCGTAAGCCAACCAGTGTCAGAAACCCACAAACGAATGCAATACTCGAACGGGTGCATCAAAAAATCATGGCGATGCTCCAACAGCTGACATAGACATGGCCGATACAATCAGCGAGAGTGACATTGCTGACTTTCTCACAAACGCCGCATGGGCCATTCGCTCTACCTATCACACAGTACTAAAACCCTCACCAGGAGCAGCTATCTTTGGAAGGGACATGTTGTTTGACGTCCCCTACATCGCTGACTGGTCAAAAATAGGGACAACAATAAACAGATAAAACACAAGTCGGGAGAATGCCTCCCGCATCGACTGGGACTACCAGCCCGGTGACAAAGTACTGCTGCAAAAAGACGGTATCCTCTGCAAAACAGAAAGCCGGTATGAAAGTGATCCTTGGACCGTCACGTCAGTTCATACGAATTGCACCATAAGGGTTCAACGCGGAACTAAATCAGAGAGATTGAACATCAGGAGAGTTACACCATATTTTGAATAAAATAACCTCTGTAATTCATCCCCTCTCTCCACATAACACTTACGCTTTGTCGCATGCTACACCATCCTTTATTCCTACCAGAGGTTACTTTTCTCCTCAGGAGGTTTTATATTTTTGTGTGCATTGACACCTTATCGCTCCATTCGTGGGGGCGAGTGACATGAGCCAAGGATACCTACTGGTACCCCTGGCCCAACCAGGCCCCACTTTCAGGCCATAGGCATAAATACTATTCCCACTGAAGAGGGGAAGTATACAACAGTTCAACTCATGACCTTCTAAGAAAGAATATATTTGAGGTACATACCTGGCAAGTATAAACCTCAGAAACAATGAGTTAAGTAAAGCAGTTGACAAGGCTCAACTGCTCAACTGAAGAGCCTGAAAGTGTGATACTTTCTCAACTGGCAAAATTGCAGTGTGAGAGCTTCTCTGTAAATATTGGACACACTGGCCTCCAATTTATTACTTGTTAATTACATGATTTACATGATAAAATCGAGAGGATCACCATTGGGCTATCCTCATTTGTTGATCATTTCAATAGCTCATAAAAATAATCTCCAATCAACTGGAACTCCTTTTTCTACTTCTTTACCTACGATTACATTTCGACTACTTCCAGCTTAGGTCAAACGATGAAGAAGTTAAATTTAAAGATAAATTTAATAGACACACTTTCAATATTGAATTCAACGAAGTATATCCTAGTTTGGCATCTAATGTCTCCATGTGGTATATTGTAGACCTTATATTGATATTATGCATGACATTCGTTCAAATGAGATATATGCATTAAATGATAAGTGATGTAATTACCACGACCTAAAATTCAAAAAAGAGTATGTTATCTCAAGCCCCTGGTGTTCAAGGATTGATGTACTCTGTCCTAATTTACCGGTCCCTGTTTCATTTTTGGTTTCTGCATTTTCATGGCTGGACAGTATACTGCTTTTAACTATAATTGAGTTAAAAATAACATTTTACAGGGAAAAATAATGTTGTGACATTAACAAAGTATGTCATATAATGGCTTTTAATGTCTCTTGATGTATGTGATATAGGCTGTACCTTGATGTTAAACACGACTTAAGCTCAAAGGATATATGGATTTTTATGACTAAAGATGTCAAAAACTTGGTGTCCTTTCATGTCCTTGGTATCGACCTTTTGATGTCCTGTGTCATTGTTTGAAAACACAAAAAAGACACAATGTCCAGGACATGTCCAGGGTAGTGTCTTTTTCATTGTTTTTTCAATGCGGAGGCAGCGGACATGTGAAACTAAGTCAAAATGCATGTGAAAGTCAGTATAGGGTTATTACTAGTATTATTGTGAAACCAATGATAAGACATATGCTTCAACAGAGTAGATGCTTCAGCAGAGTTGAGTTAACCGCATCTGTTGCTGCAGTGTATAAATCAGCAGACACAGGAAAGACAAAGATAACCAGCAACAACTGCTTTGAAAGCCTCCTTTTAAAGAAGGGAGACTTCTTCATGGGGAACATGATGATGTCCAGTTGCTAGGATCACATCAATGAGCTGAGCTAACATTCTACAGTTCCAACCATAGTTTTGGTGGAAGACTAAGTGAATACCCTCATTGCTGCTGCTGCATATGAGTGGGATCACAGCCATCAAGTCCTCTGGACATCTTTCTTTGTCTGACCTTGCTTTCCTGCTGTTGCTTGTTGATTTTTGCATCGCCTTGCCTTGATGGGCATCAAGTATCCAAGCCTGACAATGGACAGTACGCAAAGCAGATATGGGCTGAAAGATCCCAAGATCTGCACACACAAAGGGATGTGCCCTGGTATTGTGTCAAGTTTGTCTCTGTTCAGATTTCTGCATTAGTAGTGCTATGTCGGGTCATGAGAGGACATACCAGCAGTGAGATGAGCTCCATGGCATCCACCACCATTGTTTGAGCCCCAAGAGCATGATTCAACAATGGTGATGCCAATCGTCTTGTTGGCTTTCCTTTATGAAGGGGATTGTGCTCCCTCCTAGGGGATGTGTGCACCAGGCACTTGACTTCTTACCTAGATGCATGGGGTGTTGTTTTGGTTGCAGGCATCACAAACACGGCAGTTGATTTGATCCTCTGCCATATCCTGCATGATAGCCAGTGGATCTGGACTTTGTCCTTAGCCCATAGTGTTGGCCAAAGCCTGTTCAACAATCCGTTATGAGGCATTTGCTCATTGTGATCTTCACATTGGAACAAATTAGGAATAATATTCTTGCATATTGTGGATGCAGGTGATCATAGGTATCTCGTGCAACCCACACCCTACTTATTGTCCTCGCATGACAATTGTCAGGTGCAAGTCTTGCAATGTTTGCATTATGAGGGGACAGCTCAAGAGGTGTTGTAGATTTCAGCAAGCCATCTGATGATGGGCTCTCCACTGTTTGATATGTCACCAAGTGGCAGCAGATGACTGCAGCCTTCCTTTTCCACAGTAGAATCTTGTTTGTCCAAATAGCACAGTGGACTGGATACACCCTGCTTAGACATATGTGCCCTTCTTTCTTTTCTCCCTTTGATGCTGAATCCTCTTTGGTGTATTCTGATTTACAACAAGCATGGCCAATGTCAATACGAGCATGATCGATGTCATGTCATTGGTTGGTACTTGTCTGGCAGGGATGCCAACAACTGCATTGGTACCACACTCTACAGGAGCGACAATAACCTTTGTGTGTAACTAACCAGTTATATCATTTTCTCTGCATCACTGAAGTGGTACTGACTCCTCTCCTGGTTTAGCACCCCGACATCCTTGACAGTGAGGGGACCTTTTCAATACTTCGGGTACATCCTTCAGTGCTCTCAAATCAGAAGGGGACAGGCTGCTGTACATGTCTGACCCATGCTCTTCATGAGAGCTTGAGAGGGTGACAAGAGGATTGTTCTGATGTTCATACCACAATTACTGCAAGCTTTGCCAAGTCATGGAAGCCAATATAGACATCGTGCAATACCAGTAGATGCGCTTTCAGATGCTTTTGGGCTTGATCACCCCATGAAGCACAGTGTTGGATGAATTTGAGTCTTGATAGCAACATTGACTGATGTGGGAGTCTGCAGACTCAATGCTCAAATGAGTCTGAGAACACTCACCGTTCCCAATTGTTGATTGTGTAATGACACACCATCCAACATTCAATTGTGGGATGGTCAAGGATTGTCTGTCATAGAATGTTTTTGACACTAAAGTTCTTGTAAGTGTAAGCCAGACGCAACTTTTCACAAAACAGGTTCCTTGGGAAGTGTTGAGTTTGCAAGATCAGATGTTTTTATTATTCTTAGTGATGATGATTCTTAGTGAATAATGTGCACTTTCAATCAATTGCCTAGTGCAATGTTGTCAAGAGCAAGGAGCCAAACTGGATGTGGTATTCGGACATCATGACAACTGGATATGAGCTCTTGTTGTTCTGAGCCATGAGGAATGTTCACTGAGGGTGCACGATACTGTTGCTTTTGATCTCAAGCAATGAAACTGGCTGTAACTTGCTGCATGAACATGCAAATCACAATGCATAATGCAGAGATGTTCAAATCAATAGGAATGTATTGGCCACATTGTTGTGTTGTGTATTTGGTTTATTTTGTCTACGCAATGGATTAAAAAGGGGACCAAGCTGTCCTGGTCTTGTGAGTGGTTGTGCTACTCCGAGCTTTTTGATATAATTGCTGTATGACAGCATGGGTAGTTGCCTATGACTGAGGGAGAGGTGTCCAGGGATATGTTAGTTTGCCATCTTCACTAGTATTAGGCATTAATACATTGGGGTGTTTTTGACTGTTGATTATGCCCGTATAATTCAATATTGTACTAGGAGTTGTCACTAGGGTGTTGTGTTTGACCAAAGTCAAACCAACCTGTGCCTTGTAATGTGTTATGGGATGTTGTGCCTTATAATGTGCTACGGGATTTTGTATCTGACCAATGTCAGACCGATCTGTTAACAAGCCAGCCAATTGTGAACCATCCTAATTGGAGAAGACGGATCAATTTCACCTATGTTGGTATGTCAGGGTTTGTGACCAGATGTTGTATCCAGTGCTCAATGCAAGATAGCATACAGACAGCTATGGAGTTCCTATTTAAGTGGCCTGCTCTTGATGTGCTGGTGGATCACTATGGGGTCATACAAACTTGACTGCAGGACAGTGCTTGCATCCTGAACCATCCATAATTTTTATTATCTGCAATCCCAACCATAGTTTTGGTGTAAAACAAGGCAAATTCCCTCGTTGATGCTGCTGCATGTGAGTGAGGCCACGGCCATCAAGTCATCTGGAAATCTTTCCTCGTCTGTCGTTGCTTTCCTGCTGTTGCTTGTTGATTGTTGCATTGTCCTGTTTTGATGGGCATCAGGCTGGTGTCTCGCAACTATGTGGCGTCACAGGGAGGAACAGACAGGGGCATGTTACTGTGCAGAGAAGTATAATCTAACAATGCAGGGTTTAGATTCGTAATTGGTGTGAGTTCAATACTTGAAACACACAAGTAGTGCTGTCATAGTTGTACAGTGGCGCGTTACTTCTAATTCAGCACTATTGTCATTCATTTTACGTAATTTGCTTGACGTGACTATTATTGATTATGGTACGAGTTTGAAATCACTTTGAACTACTATTTGTCAGATATCTTCAGCCACTGGTGTGACCTCAATATCGAACCCCTGGCACCCAGCCAAGATTTCACAACCCTTTGGGACTATCTCAAGGGCTTAAGTCCAGCTGCACACATTCTCAAGTGGTCGAGAACAGATCCATAGAAAAGCCAACGTAATGAGCCTAAAATGTTGTAGTTGGTTCAAAGTCCAACTTGTAGATATCGGTATGTTTTCTACGAGAAGATAGTTGTCAGATATTGAAAGTGTCGAAAATTCTTGAACGACAACACATCAGGATTCCATATTTCGCGCATATCTGCGCGATATTTATTTTACGGTTACATCAAGTAAGCCATGGACAGACTGTCTGACATCAATACGTACGTTCGCGCGTGGGAATAGTACTTCACGCTCATAGTGGTCCCAGGCCAGGAAGTGGTTCAAAGTGAATTCGATCTTGTACTCTATGTTAAATAATGTAGTCGAACAACTCAAATTGCGTGAGTGCAGGAGTGTAACCTTGCATGCAATATTAATTTCGTCTTTTTACGTCCGGTACTTCTTGTTACGGTACAAATCAACGCCACTCTTTGAGTTCTCAACTCATTTGCCACGTCACATGATGCAGCTGGTGTACACACAGTGATGTTGACATGCTCTCGTTACGAATAAAGAAAAAAGACTGTATGAAGTGTTTGCGAGTGGATGGCTTCTCCGTTGCCACGTCAAAAAAGAATTTCCACGTCATACGAAGCGGTATAGGTTCACGATCACTGGAGGTATTTCAATATAAAAATCATGATGACCAGTCTCTTAGATCATGAAAGAGACATCACTTCCGTGTTAAGTCATATTTTGGAAAGGAGGAAAAACACATATTATATATCTTATTCCTACGGGCATTAATGAGGTTCTGGCTAGTCATAATTGTGTTCAATTTTACGACTACTGGTCATTAGTCGTACATAATCGCCAAACGACTCGAAGAATCTAATGAATCTTCCAGTGTAGTCACAAAGAGGAGTCATGAATGTTCTGTGCTTTCCGTTTTGTTTTCGTGACTTCGTGATGCCGTCAGAAGAGAAACTGCCGTCGTCGCGTCCACTTCCTTCCGTTAACATCTGCATCCCCCCTGATCCACCTATATACAAAACCTCTCCCCCTCCCTCCTCTCCCCCACCCCGCCATACAGCTATCACGGAGCTACCAGAATACGATACAATTACCATACCATACACTTCATCGCCTTCCAATACCAGACACACCCTTTATTGTCGTTCGTGATAGTGGACAGTCTCTTAGGTGTATCTCTCCAGCAAAAAAACCTCCGGCACCTCTCCACAAAAATAACAGACAGGGCCTGCCTCCCTACAACATCATGCCGCCATAGCAGAGTTGAACCAAAGTCACGACAAGACATCATCGCCCATCTGTCACCATACACACCTTCTTCCCATTCCGCACTCATTCTCATTCTAAAAACTTCAATCTCATCATTTCATCACCACTCAATACGATAGCACTCCAAAACATTGCATAAGATGACCAGATAACGCAAGCCTATCTCAAGCCCGATTGAAATTACAACCAAGCAGGCAGCACACGTTATTATCTCTCACACTACAATACCTTAGTACAATACTTGTGACACTCACGGAAACGGCCTGCACCGACACCACAGAGTTTGTACATGCCCGGCCTTCAAAGTCTAGTAAGCGCCTGGGTGAAAGTAAACCATGGCCACGGCGAATTCTTTGGCGATGTTTCTTCGGTTCGTGATCGGGCTGCCGCCGCCAACGCCGCATCGTCTTCGTCTTCTTCCGTGGTCCCGACGCAGCCACAGCAAACATCGCCACAGCACCAGACGTCGCCATCCCCTTCCGTCGGCCTTGCATCGTCTTCGCTCTCGGGACCGTTGGCGCTCCATCCTCTCGTGATGGAACCCGTCGGCTCCGCGGCGGGACAGCCACCGTTGCAGCCGTCGACACGACTGCCCTCCTCTTCGTTGTCCACCTACGCACTGCCGCACAACAACGGCGTTCCCCTCCCCCTTCCGTCCCAATTGGTCGCACCCGCCCCCAAGACGGGGATCATGCCGTCATCTTCCCCCCCTGCCGCGTCGCCGTCGTTGAATAATTACGATGCAGCGTCGTCGGGGCGAGCGGCATCGTCGTCGTCCGTCGATCCAACCACGGCATCTTCCACCGGCACGGCAACGCGATATGCGCAGCATTGGCACGTGACGACTCCATCGATTCATCATCGGCCGCGCAAGACGGGACACGGTCATTATCATCCCTACGGCAATGATGATAACAATTACAACATCAACAACAATAATGACGATCGTGCTCCTCCTCATCCACAAGCCGGTGCCGATGCCATTTTAGGACGAAGAAAGAATCACAATCATCCGTCGTCTTTGTATCAAAATACCTTTCACAATCATTCCATGTTGCATAATTCCATGACTTCTTCCTTGGGTGGAGGGAACGGCGGTGGTGGTGCTGTTGTTGCTGATGCGGGTGGTGGCAGCAACAGCAACAACAACAACTACCAAAGTCATTATCCTCATCCTGTGTCAACATCATCATCAACAAAAACAACACCCATCACCAATAGATATCGAAGAAGAAGTTCCGAGGGACTCATGGGAATGGATGACCCTATATCGGATTACATTCAATCTCATACCGATTATGGAATGTATCATTCTCTTTCGAACTTGGATTCGACGAGGGATTCTTTGAGTCAGAATTACAGTGCTCCGGACAATGGCAACAACAACAACAGCAACAACGACAACATTCATAGAGAGTCCATGTCGAAACACCAGAGCAACAAGAATAAAATCGGTGCGTTACTACAACAAAACCATGACGACAGGAATAGTTTTGGAACGAATGATTCCCTACGAAGAGATTGGAATAATATCCCCACAAACATGCATGATGAAACGACCGCAACTGCAGATAGAACACCCTTTGGAAGAGAATCTAGTAACAATCACGACGGTGGCACGGCCAACAACCACAACAACAATACTATCGGAGGGTACGTCCATCGACATTCCATACCCATGTCACAAATCACTGATTCTTCCTCGGACATTGTCGAAAATTCCAATATTTTCATGCAATATCCTCCTCCCACCAACCTCCATGACGCACCATGTCTCCACCAAGACGGGGAAAAGCGCCGCCATTCCCATCCCATCCAAAAACATTTTTGGAAGACACAAGATTAAAAAATCTCATTCCCGGTCGGATTTGGTACGACAAATGGCCTTGGATCGGAACAACCACCATCGATCCAATTCCAATGCTCGGGGGGGCGACGGGACGTTTGGATTGAATGATGGTGAATCGGTGGCATCCAATGGAACTTCTTCGCCGCGAAGGAATTCATCGTTTGTTTCTTCGTTGAGTGGGAAGGACAATGATGAGGGGATTCGGGCAGGTCCGGTATTGGAGAATGCCGCTGTGGGGAATGCCTCGGAGGGGGGTGGTGGTGCGGAGGGTCGTCGATTGGGTGGTCCTCCACCAACGTTGGCGGGGGGTGGTATCGTGGAGAATGCCGCTGCCTTGGGTGTCGGAGCGAATCGGGGTGGCGTGATGGATTCTTCGTATTCCAAGGATTCTACGAGGATGGCTTTGCAAACCCCACCGCCGATGGGATTGGGGGCATCGTCGTTGTCGATGGCAAGTACGGGGACAATGTCGAATCAGAGTTTTATGATGAATTCTGCTCGTTTTCCGTATCGGTCACAACAAGCGCATTCAATGTTGACGTCTCCTTCAACGAGGAAAACGTCGTTTGACTCTCAGTCGACGGTGGAAACGGGAAATGTCGGTTCGAGGCAAATCAATCATGAGGCTTTGGACCAATTTAATATGGATAATGATTTGAGTTTAATAAATCAGGGAGGTCGGCCGATGAATGCCGCTATGGGGACAACGTTGTCATCGGCGGCACCAAACCAAATGGGATCCACTGCGGAGTGCATTAGATGCGCTCAGATGGAGGCAACTCTCCTGTCACTTCAGGCTGATGTCGAATACCTCAGAACATTGGAATTACAAAGGGAGTTTGTATGCATGGAGTGTGAATCCTCGGGCAGCGTCCTCAAGCATCATCACACCAAAGGCAAAAAGTCATCATCTCGTCATCCATTTTCACACCATACCCCGTCAATACCCGAAAATCCATCCTCCGGACGATCCGAATCCTCCGCCATCTCCACCAATTCACGGGGAAGTTCCCGCATCGCCTCCTCCAAACCACTTAAACGAGCCAGCGCGGGAAGCATCGGAGGAACCTCCCGGTCCACTCTCCGAACCTCCCTCAACGGCGGGGGATCCCGCACCGCCTCGGTCTTGCGAGAGGCATCCAAGCGACTGGGAGACTTATCCACGCGGCACAAACGACAAGTTAAGCAAGCGACGCACGAGCGTGCCTACTGGCAGAACGATATGCATTTGAAGCTGGAAAAGTTTGCCATGATGGCCAAGAATTTGAACGAGGAGGCGGCCAAGCGCAGCAATGAAGTGAAGGAGACGCAAGCCACATTGGACAAGGTTACCTCCGAGAGGAATGCGTTGATTTCGCAGGTGGAGACGCTCAAGGCTCGTGTGGCGCTGTACGAAGAGGAGAGCGTGGATCACGCCAAGATGCGAAAGAAATGGGAGAAAGACGAATTGCAGTCATTGTCGGAGATGGATAGGATAAGAAACGATCAAGACGGCATAATTCGCGATTTGTCGCTACGATTGGATCTTGCCATGAAGACGATCGAGACTGAGAGGAGACAGCAGCAGCAACGACGACAAATTATTTTCCCGGCATCGAGACAAAGTTCTTCTCTGTCCAGGGAGAGTACAAACTCTCCTTCGTCGCCGCATCAACAGCGTCCCAGTATGTCATCTCCCGAGCCTACCAAAATAGAAGACCTGGATATCATCAAAAGGACTGCCAAGGAGACGACGCGGAAGTATCAGCTTGTCATAGAGACTGCCATGGCTCAATCTGCCGCTAGAGAAAAAGAAATGCGTACTCGTTTGGAGGCTTTAGAGCAAGAACTTCGCGAAGTGAAATTAAGAGATTCTTCTCGAGAAGTCGCTGGAGATAATTTGCTAGATGTAATGGAATTGATCGAAGGGCGTTTAAGATACAGAAGCTCTGCATCTTCTACTGCGTCTTTGTGAATTACTGCTTACAACATTGTAACATTAACAAATAGAATCAAAGAGAAGTTTTGAATGTCACCTAAAATCACTAATTACAACCTACTAGTTAGAACACATCTGCTTGTCATAACGAATAAAGGAAACCCCGACCACATCCATGAAGTCCCAGTGAAGTTTGACTCTGTGTGCAAGGGCATCAGGACGTTCCGGCGTCGACCTGGGTTGACACATCTTGGTTCACAGGTGGTGATGGCTGAGGAACCAACCGCCTCTTGAAGAACAAACCTTGGTAACCCTTTATCCAAACAAAATTTGACAGCAATGAGGTGCACGCAGTGGCTACACCCATGTAGAAAAACGCAGTTCGATAATTTGTTTGTCGAAAAATGATGGAGAAAACGACGGCACCTGCATTACCACCAGCGCCTGTGCGATGAAAGCTAGCATTTGGGTAACATCTGTGAAGTTAAACTGGTTCAATATCTCTTCTTGTGGACTCACCTATAACACCGGAGACAGTGCCAGTAAGATTTGGATTTAAGTAAGGCACAATGCCAAATGTTGACCCTTCAGCTGCTTGAACAAAAACGCTGAAGGTCATCAGTGCGGCGATAGCACCTATGAGTGTCTGCGCCCTAGAAAAGACAATTATAAAGACCCCCTCGAGAAAGAATGTAACGTGCTGCCAAAATAACCGGCCTCGCATACCTCGGTAAGCATTTGAGACATCTGAAAGGAATCCCCCAAGGCCACGACAAAAGAGGTTCATCCATCCAAAAACAGATCCGACGGCGGCAGCAGACGCGGTGGATAGCTCGAATTCTTCTTTGAAGTACAGAGCAATTGCATTGGAGGTAGTCAGTTCAACACCAAAGCAACACCCGTATTGAATGAGAAGGATCCAAGTATTAAGGTCCGTAACAGCAGATTTGAGGTGGCTCATAGCAGAGTCCTTCTGCATCAATCCCAGACGCTTCCTTTTTTGATAGTTTCCCTTCGGTGAGTCGTCCGAACTTCGAATAACAACAAAGGTGAAGCCAATACACAGAAGACCTGGAAGTATGCAAGATGTTCTCCACGCGAGTTCGGAAGGATCCATTGACGTTCCGGCAGTGCGATAAATCCATTCTAACAATGGGAACAGTATTGACCCCGTAAGAATCAACGTCACTCCTCCACCAAGGTTGCCCCATCCAGCTGCCAACGCATTCGCCGTACCCGCCACTTCGCGCGTGAACATGGTGCTCGTCCAATACTGACAAGTAACAAAGGCACTCCCTCCAATACCAACTACCAATCTAAGAACGGACAGCCCCACAGACGTGTTAACGAGACCAGTAAAACAAGTGGGAACACCGCAAGTGAACAAAACTGCGGCAGACATGAGCCGTGCACCATATATATCACAAAGCACTCCCATAATACAACGCGTCACCAATCCCCCCGCCACGCTGCAAATAGAACTAGTCCAAATCTGCTCCTTGGTCAACCCTAAAGACTCTTGCACTTCCGATAAGAGCGGAGCGATGGAAAACCACGCAAGAAAGACCAAAAAGAAGGAAATCCACGCAAAGTGAAACGCGCGCATGTGTGGCCTTCCCATGGAGAAGAGGGGAATTTCCACCGCACGGTCATCTTGCGTTTGATCTACGCGACAGGCGTACGTTTCGTATTTGGAATCCCACGATGCAAGGTGCATTTGCTCTTCACGAATGTGGTCAGGTATGTTGATGGAATGAAGGTCGATGTGGTTTTGGTCGGTGGGAAGCGGACATTCGGGACGGACGATGGCTCCTTTGCGGAGAGAAGATTGAAAGGGAGGCAACTTTGCGTCGCTGCCTATGACTTCGTGGACTACTTCTGGGTTTTGCTGCTGATAATGTACATAACTCTCGGGGTACCTCGCCTTCTTCTTCGGGGACAACCTGACAAGACTCGTTGTTTTGATCGCAGTTTATTTCCTTGGGTAACAAAGACATGTTCGATACATCACTGCTCGATACAGTCTTGGCGTTACTACATAAAACGGTAGGAACTTCTCTTCCACCCACCGCTACTTCTTCGTCAATGGGCGTATCAATAACCAAGTTCGGATGCCTCATCCTAAAATTATCAACATGAAATCCGCAAGTGGGAGGAGCGGTCATAATCCCATGATGCGACGTGACCTCCCCTCCATGCAAATTATGATCATTCTCCTGCCGTCGAACGACGGTCCTCCGAGCATTCCCAGGATGAAACCCCACCCGAATACGAGTGTTATCAAATCCCCTGTAATACCGATCCGGCGTGAGGGGCACACCGTGAGAATGATGAGGCTGATGCATCCCCGGAGAAGAATGACTCCCCAACGCCGAAGACAAATGATCTTGCGACGACGAAAACGACTCATTCTCGGCGAAGCTGCTGTTCCTTCTCGGGACGAACCGAAGCCAATCGGAACTTTTGTAGTAATTCTCATCGTATAGCATTCGGGCCACGGTGGGGCTGACGCTCTTCTGCATGCATTGTCGACCGTTCGTTCGAGAATGATCCGTCATTGTCCTTCCCCCGCCGCCGCCCATGCTGTTGGCGGAGGACATGAGTAGACGATCGACGTTTTCGCGAAGGCTGTGTATGGATCCGTGGTCGCTGGCGTTGGTGATTACGGAACAAATGGTGTGATTCTTGTGACTGTTTCTATGGGAGGAAAAACGAGGACGTTTGAGACCTGGTGTGGCGCCACTTCTAGTGTAATCTTCTTCGGATTCCGATTCCGAGTGGCTAATGTCGGAAACTTCGTCTGGTTCCTGTAAGACATGTTTCTTGGTGTTATCGTCATAATTATTGTTGTGCTTGTAAAATTTCCCGGCGGCAAACAGAGAATTGGACCCGCCTCGATCAAAAATTAAGGATTTTGCATAAGATGTGGAAGGCCCATCTCCCGATGCAACCTTCCCATCATGGACACCAGTCGCATCGACAGCGATCGAAGCCACCCCCGTCACTTCGGACTCAACGACGGCGACAGGATCCTCCAGAGAAACCGACTGCTTGTTGGTCGAATCGACGCTGCCGCTGCAACTGTTCGTGCTCATGTCGGCTTCGCTGCTCCTCCTGCGTCGAGCAAACTTCTCGTTGGGGACCGCATTAGCAGTATTTTCTCCATTGTCTATACCAGTTTCGAGGTGGTGGTGGGACCCTTGGATGTGGCTTTCGACGGATTTGCCTGCCATCGTTTTATACCATAGAGGGCATTGTTCTTTGGGCGCTTCTAGAGAGAGAGAAAATTAATATTATGAGTGAATTGGATGCCAAAATCCGAAGTTTGATGACTAGGATTGAGAACGTAAAGGTACCGGGCCAGACTTTCTACACAAGATTGTGCGTGTCCGATGGAACGTCAAGGGTTCGGATTTTCTGGCACGTTGTGATTTATTTTAGGGTTGATGTCGTCGCCAAATTTTGTGGTATAAAAATTACGGAAGAATCTGTAGAATCGCCGCTGCTGCTAATAATCCATGGATTGTGTGTTATAATTCTCTAATTCACAGCGGCTTGTTTTTGGAGTGAGGATTTTTTCATGCCAAATAAAAAATAATCTGTATTGTACTGAATTCGGGTTTCGTCAGTGAGAGAACAACAAGTTGTTGCCAGGGACCTTACAATGGCGCTTATTCCTTTGCAAGTGAGCTCACCAGTGGTATGGTGACAACAACTGCACACATGGTAGTTACACACAGAGACTGAGGAGCTCTGAGGTCATGTCAACTTTGAGATTAAAGTACAGGTGATTGGCCAGTCGTTTGCAGTATTCTTTTGTTGCTACAATCCTGATGAGCCCACTGGCAAACTAATATATGCCAATGTTAGGTCCCGGGCAACAATCTGATGTTTTTAACTATTTAATTGATAAGGAATAAAATCGGATTTTAATACAAATTATTTGTATTAATATGCTTGAAAAAATCCTCTACAAAATCATGTTCATCCGGCATGTATATGGATGAGCAATACATCTTGAATACACTCTACCAGCTTAACTGAGACCATTGCATTACGTGATGTCATGTATAAAATCATACCAGTTTCTACATGAACCAAAGAATCCCATCACAAAACTTCCACATCATGACAATTTCTGCAGTTGCTGCCACATCAGCTTCTCAATGAAAAATGTCATTGCAACACAGGTCCACCAGAATTCTCTCACTACCACGTCATCTGCAACTATCCTGCTGTTTGGTTTGGTCTAATGCACATTATTTTGTGAGAAATTGAACCAGCACCATTTCTACTTTACTAGACAACCATTGTGACAGGAAAGAGGGGAGATGGAATGTTGTTATCTGGTTTAGTATTGATTATTCCACCATTAATCCCTCATCATCATAGCCTCATACATGCTTTCATGCTGTTCATTTTTGTGTTTCCTGGGTTCGCTGGTCATTTGGTTTGGAGGAGTACTTCTCACCCTACAAGGTGCCACATTCGACCATCAACAAGGATGAGATAGAATTTGAATGGGTCATGTTGAGAATTCCTGTTTGCTAGGCCTAAAGAGTATAAGTACTCTCAGAAGTGACTGCGCCAAAAAACGAGAACACAAGACTAACTGACATAGGCCAAGAATCAGCCCATTTTTCTACCCATTGGTACAAAATGCAAAAGGAGCATTCTCATGACTCCCAGGCGGGAAGTCCACTGCCCCTGATTGAAAAGGCAAGGACTCCCCAACATTGGAGTCCTCCACCCTGGCCCAAAAGGCTAGGACTCCCCATCACAGGAGTCCACTGCCTCGAGGGCTATGGAACACCAGAGTCCATAGCCCCTTCTGATGAGAAGGCAAAAAGCATACCAATTGTGTGTAGAATCAACACAATTTTTGTTTGCATTGTTTGGATTGGAAGAGCAGTTCCACTGCCCTTCCATCCTCACAATTGGAGCAAATTAAGCTCATAAAAATAAATTCTTTGACCCCTGTCGAAACTACCTATATTTTTGGCGATATTTTTTTGCGCCGAACGGCTCAGGTCACTAACACATCAGGGCTGAAATTTGGTACCATGTGGCTACATGGTTGGTGCTTATTCCTTTGTATCACTGTACCTCACTCTTGCATGACATTATTGCCTACAGCATAGGGTATGATACAATACCGTACCATACTACAACATAAGTGCTTGAACCAGCAGCAACTGTAGGGGGTTGCACTCTCACTTCTTTCCCATCACCACTATCTTTTTAATTACATTGATTCCCCAGCAGCCCATCATATCCTGCCCTCCCATCACGTGAACGGCTAAAACTCAGTCCACAGACTGAGTTTGGGATCCCTCCTGGCACTGCCGTGTAGCCAACAACAACTGGCAGTGGCGGCTCAATTTCTAATGTGAGTTCTGATGAACTTAACCATTTCTACCAAGTTTTACTCCCCACATATCACTTTTTTTCAATTACATATTTACAGGCCGATGACCAAAACTCAGCCCACAGGCTGAGTTTGCCCTCCCACCTGGTACTGTTGTTTAGCCAAGAACAAGTGGCAGCGGCGTGTCAATTATAAAGGTGAGTTATGCTGAACTTGCTCTTTTTTCATTATTACACTCACCACATGTCATTTTTTTCAATTAAGTATGTACAGATCTATTGGCAAAATGGCCAAAACTCAGCCCACAGACTGAGTTAGTATACCCGCCTGGCACCATCATCTAGCCAATCACAATTGGCAGTGGCAGGTATATTTTCAGGGTGAGTTCTGATGAACTCAACCATTTCTACCAAGTTTTACTCACCACATGTCACTTTTTTTCAATAAAGTATTTACAGGCCTCCAATGGGAATGGCCAAAACCCAGCCAACAGACTGAGTTAGCCATCCCACCTGACACCACCGTGTAGCCAAGAACAAGGGGCAGTGGCGTGTCAATTTAAAAATGTGGGTTCTAATGAACTCGACCTTTTCTACCAAGTTTTTCTCACCTCACGTCAAATTTTTTTCAATTAAATATTTACAGGTCTACGGGAGAAATGGCCAAAACTTGGCCCACAGACTGAGTTAGTATACCCACCCCATCATCTAGCCAACCACAATTGACAGCGGCAGATATACTTTCAGGGTGAGTTCTGATGAACACAACCATTCCTACCATGTTTACTCACCGCACATCAATTTTTTTCAATTAAGTATTTACAGGGCTACCATGGCAATGGTTGAAACTCAGCCAACAGACTGAGTTAGCCCTCCCGCCTGGTGCCACCAAGTAGCCAAGAACAATTGGAGAATTGGCAGCAGCGGGTATAATTTCGGGGTGAGTTCTGATGAACTCAACCATTTTTCACTATATTTTACACAACACATGCCAGTTTTTTTTCCAAATCATCTACTACAGGCCTACTGGCAAAATGGCTGAAACTCAGCCCACAGACTGAGTTTGGCATCCCGCTTGGCACAGCCGCGTAGCCAACAACAATTGGCAGCGGCTAGTATATGTTGAATGTGAGTCATTATGAACTCAACCATTTTTACACTTGTTTTGACTTCATCTAATTTTCAATTTATTTCTTTTCAGGCCAGAAATGGGAACGGCCAAAACTTAGCCCACAGACTGAGTTTGGCATAGGGGCACAAAGTCCTCATCACCACGGAATTATTCACAGCCAGAAAATAAGAAAACCAAACTTATGACTGCTAACCACCATGTTCTAGCAGTGCAGCTTCCCTAGTTTTCTTATGAAAAGAACAGTGCACAAAGCACCCATGCCACTCTTCAGATAACTGTTATCTCTCTCTCCACGCCACGCAACAATGAGCAAGGCTAACTACACCACCCGGGCAAATGCCAAAGCCAACATCCTCACCCTGACCGCGAACATCACCATCCAATGTGACACCAATGGCCGCTATGCCCACGATGCCGCCACCCGCATTAAAAACATCTTTATCCTTCAACTAGGGGTGTGCTACAATGACATGCAACCCGGCAAAGGCCTGCGCAAGCTCGCCTATGATGGCAACAACTTGCTCACCATCATCAAGTCCACCAATCATGTCACGCCAAATCAGTCCTGCTCAAAGCCAAAAAAGCAGCAGCCGCATTCAAACATCAAACCAACGTCGACAAGAAGCCCCACTTCAAAACACGAGCCAAAGCCAAGGTCGAAGCCGACGACCGCAAGTATGCCATCCAAGCCACCATCAGCACAAAGGAAGGCGCCACCAAAGCCATCACGATCATCATTGAGTCCGACATCACCAACAACATCATCCGACACACCAACGACAGCCCAAAAGGTGTTGACAAATACCAACTCACTCTTCCAAGCTGTTGCCGCCACTGCAAAACGTCCAACCAAAAAGGAGATGGTCGCACTCAAGGTAAGTGCTTTCCAGTTCAAGTTCGATTGGAGGAAATCCTTCCAAATCAACATGGAACAACTCCGTGTTCACCTCAACAAACTCACTTCCTACCGCCTCAGCTTCGACAACAACGACACCATGCTTGTTGTCTTCTCCAACATCCATGAGGCCACCCAACACGATTATGGTCGTGACTTCCATGAGACCCTTCAATCTCTCCACCAAAAATATCGCTACAATTTCCAACACAATCCTGCGTCTCTTGCAGACATCACGATGCAACTCACCGCCGCCGATTCCTTAAGCGATCCCGCCGATGCACCCGCACCAGAATCTGCACATGCCATGAACGACTCCATTGCACTCCTATCCGACTTCTGGTTACGTTCAAAAAGCCCTCACCATCTTTTGACACCAAGCGCGGTGTCGCCAAAACCAACCTTTTCCACACACACCCATAAAATACAGTGCTACAAAGCAATATGCAAAGACGCCATCGAATGCACCCTCCTTGATAAACACGGAAAAAAGTTCATCCAACAGGTTTGTGGAAAATTCATATTCCATGTCAGAGCTGTCGACAGCACCTTGCTTGTCTCACTCAGCGCCATTGCCTCCCAATCATCCGCACCCACTACTGACACCCTCAAACAAACACACCAACTCCTTGACTATCTAGCAACTCAAGAGGGCGCCGTTCTCACATACAAACGCAGCGAAATGAAACTCGCCATTCACAGTGATGCCAGTTACCTCAGTGAACCCAAAGCACGCAGCCATGCTGGCGGCCATTTCTTCCTTTCCTTCAACAAAAAAAATCTTGCAAAACAATGAAGCCATACTCAAGATTGCCCACATCATCAAGAATGTCATGTCCTCTGCCACCAAAGCCAAACTTGCCGCCTTATACATCATGGCACGAAAGTCAGTGTACATCCACATCATCCTGGAAGAAATGGGACACAAGCAACCTCCCACCCCCATCCAAACCGACAATGCCATGAAAGACACTGTCATCAATGGAAAAATACAACCCAAATGCACCAAAGCCATGGACATGCGTTTTCACTGGTTGAATGAATGCGAATGCCCCAACCAATTTAAATTTTACTGGCGCCCTGGTAAAACCAATAATGCCGATTACTGGACTGAACACCACTCTGCCACCCATCATGTCAACATTCGGGCGGAATTTCTCACACCTCTCATCTCATTGTCCTTGACATGTTTCAGCAAAAGACAAATACTGTCTCCTTCTGTCACCACTGCATAATGCACACCATTTGCACTTGCAAGGGTGTGATGATACTACTATCCCTCCTGGATATGTATAGTACTATCCTACTACAGTAGTACATAAGGCAAGCACAAAGTGCTCATCACCATGGAATTATTCAAAGCCATAAAATAGGAAAACGGAATTTATGACTGCTAACCACCATGTTCTAGCAGCACAGCTTCCCTATAAACAGATCATATCTTACAGCACGGTACAACGTGCAATCCTATGACTCTACCTTGTAAGTGGCTTATACGTAACACAATGTCAAAAGATATATTTGAGGATTACTTATAATCTATCCAAAGCTAGTGATTTAAACATGGTGAAAAATTATTGTCATTTTCACAACTTACCCGAGTGTCAAGGCAGGAATATTATTAACCCCTACTGTCTTTTTCCTTCCTTTCTCATCCATTGTCCACCCAAACACCACACGCACAAGTTGTGTGGTAACTTCTAACAGCAAATGAGGATTTTTGCCAACAACCTGCGGCCAAAGAATGCAATATGTATGAACATATTGCTGGTGTGAAGGAAAATGATGATTTTAGTTCCATTTGAGTGGATTGAATACCAAAAAATACAAATGTATGTGAGACTTGCCCTGTGTTTCTTATTCAGTGGTGTACCCATAATCCAGCTTACATGGTAGTATGGTACATGCCACACCATAACCAGGTAGATCTATACGTCACCACGTGGCATAGTGATATAGCAACATGTTGACCACATACTTTTCTTTTCATGAACCCTAGTATATCATCAAATTTTTTGAAACATATGCCTTTGTCTTCAATATTACTGCATTTTGAAGTACTCAACAAAACTTCTTGCAGATTCCCAATTCACAAAGTTCCAAAAATGGCGTCTAGTGGTGTGTTGTAACAATACAACATTTTGATACCTCTTTTTGCAAATATTTGTGCTCTAGTGTATGCTGCATGAGTGCACCACTAATCAGGAACAAGGGCAGTTTACCAGATGGTGTGTCAAAAGCTTAGGCATGTGAATCAAGCTTGTGCGGGCATTGATCATTATTTTACGAGACCATGGGTCACTTCCACCGTTATCTTACTTAACAAAACAAGACTGCTTTCAGTTTGCAGGCTCCCACTGCTGCTAAAACTCTTGCAGTGGCTGCTAGTAATTTCTCTACAAGAACAACAAGAATTCATGAATAAGTATGATTTGTTCACGAGAGAGAAGTATCATCAGACGACTGTACGTCATGTAATAATTTATCTCGGCAATGGGTGTAACACTTCAAACGATCGTACCACTGTCATACGCGCAATGTAGTCTAATGAAGTAGTCATACTTCCAAAGTGCATTCATACGACTATACAATTACTACTTTTACTTTTAAGTCTTCTCGTTTTTTAACTGGGACCAACCCCTATGAATCGTACAACTTGAAGTAGTTCTTGTTTTCATTTAACACTCTTTTTCTTTTTCTTGCTAGAGGGGGGCAATACTCCGTTAAGCAGTAAAAGTATGTTAATGGTATGAAGTACCACTATTTTTTATTTGGAGAGAACAGAGCAACAATTTCTAGAGAGTGGTGAATACACAACAAGGTGCTAAGCATCAGATTTAACAACTTCTCTATAGAGACCTTTCATATCTTTCTCATCCGACGTGTGGCCTAGAGTATTCTCAAAAAATTTACTCCATGCTCATACCACAGGAACACGTGGGACCTTTGAAAGAAATGATGTTAAATAATTATTTTTATGCTAGTCTTGGGGAGCTTGGGAACTGGGAGCCATCTCTGTGAGACGGCAGGCACTGCGAGTAACTTAGGCACTACAAACCTTTCATGAAGACTGGAACTTGGATAACCATTGATAGGATATGGGCACGTGTATTGGAATTATCACACTTTTCCGAAGCGATGACGCTTCCAATAAATACCATCAATCGGTCAAATTTGATTGGTAGTATGATTAAAAGTAGTAAGATGAGTTTCAAGAACACACTATAGACTGGAACCGGGACTTCAATGCCCATCCATTAGATGTTGCTGTTGAGACCTTATGGTGTAGTATATCATAATACATTTCATGAGAGTTCAATCTTATCGCATTTTTCTAGAAATAACCTCATCAATTATGAAGCAAGCTCCCATTAATTGGACTCTGCCTCTTGTGAGAGACTCGCCGCCATCACCTCGATGCCCTCCTAGTCAAAATAGTAATGCTATTGGGGTTATGCAAGCTCGTAAGTATAATTTATGTGTTATGAGCTTTAATGATACAATCGTTCGAAAACTTATTACACATTTGTTATTCCATTGTGTAAAGTGACGTTATGCGCCTGCTCTGCAGCGGTCGCAGCAATGTCAACTGGACTGCTATGCATTCTCATTTTGAATGGAGGTTCCGGCAATGATTTTTTCTGGGGCCGCACTCAACTTACGGGTACAGATGGTTCTCCACAGATAGATTTGGCTAAAGGAGCTCAACGTGCAGTAAAATGTGCTTTGACTCATGACCAAACTTTATTAAAGCAACATAAGCATGGCAGAAGAAATTTGTCTCCATTTAAGAATCGGAAAACATTCACCGAGCGGGAGTTTCCTTCATATAAGTATCGTTTGCTCCGGAAGGAGTAGCCTGGTTGATGGTGCGTAGATTGTTTTGGTTTCATACTGATAGTTTTATCATGTGTATATCTCATATGATCTTACATCATTGCATATTGCATGCAATCAAGTCGTTTCCGAACAGTGGCACATCGTACACTATCCACGCTGTTTGAGAGCTCACAAACACCACAACAGCAACAAACTATGGTCTTGAAGGTGATATCAGAGATGAAGAAAGTGTCCCTGCATTCAACGACATCGAAGACGGCGGAATGGACCATTCTTAGAATTGATCCGTGGAAGAGTCACCAATGCACCCAAATTGATTCTTACTAAGACTCACTGCACTGGAGTAAGTCATTGAATATGGATGTATGGTTACAATTAAGACTCCAGTGCTCAAATAATTGTGTGTCTCTCTGGTTCTCTTCATTCCTTCAGTTTTGCTCCTGGTGCACCGAACCAGAATCAGTAAGATACTAACTTATTCTTTTAGGAGCAAACAATTAGAATGTTTCTCACATGAAATGTTGTTCACTTTCTTGGCTTCATAAAGTTCATTGAAACTCCACAAAGTTTCATGAGATCATGCCAAAGAGGGAAACAGGGAGTGTTTTCCAAAGACAATGCCACCAAAATAACGACGGTTGGTGTCCGCTATAGGTCTGAGATAGTGAAGAAGATAGTGCACATCTTTCACAACCCGATTGACAATGTGGCGGCAAGGTTCCATTTGGACAGAAAGATCAGGGCAAGACAGAACAAGCACTGGCTTTTAGATTATCCCAACAACAAGGAAGGTTTCCAAAGATGGTGTGCTGACATGAATGAAAATTCAACTCGAACGTTGTCATCAAGTCGTTGGATTGATTCTTCTCTCACAAAAGTGATGAAGGGTGTGCCGTGCCTCGCTGAGTTCTATCATTATGTTCATTGGCACAACCTGGCATTCACCGCCACATCCGATTTACAGGTCCCGTCATTTTTGATTCATTATGAAGATTACTCGACCCAATTCAAAGAAGTGACTGATGAACTCCTTAACTTTTTGGGCCTTAGCCAAGTAGGATATGCTCCTGAATTTATTAATCACAAGGAATATGGCAATTACTACAGTGATCATCAAAAGCAGTCAATAGCCATGTTCATTGAGGAGTTTTCCACCAAGCATACCTGGCAGAATGTGAAGCATCACCTGAGTGACTTTTTGGTGAAACTGATCGACCCTTAATGTGGTTTTTATTGTTTAAGGTATGAGTTTTATTGTTAGTTTGAGAATACGAAGGGCTAAAGGGTAATGGCATTGATTGCAGCGACTCAGGCACTGGTGAAGAAGATTGCTCGGGTGGTTCACCCAGCTCACTTGAGCCGTTAATGCCTTCTCATGTTGCTAATTGTTATAATAATCATTGGTTGTTCTTATCCAAGGAATCAGAACCCAAAAGCCTGGAACATGATTTTCCCCTCAATTGGTTTCTTTTGAATCTAATCATCCACATGAAATAGGGTTGTGGGCCCAATTCCATTATTATATCCCATCTTTTATGCACAAAGCAAACATCACTTTCAGCCTATTTTACTTTTCACTTTTTGATGTAAAGATCTACTTGAAATGGGTTGAGAGATAATACATTCATCACATCCTTCTTGCTGGGCTGGTGCCTGCTTTGGGGAGCTGACATTTTCATTTCGTCTTATTCAAAGTGAGAAACTAAAAATGCAGTCATTTCAAGCTTTCTCGCCAAAAGTTCATTGCTTTAAGTAATGCACGAGGAATGGACAGAAACAAAACCTCATGCATGTAGACTTATATAAATGCATGATATCCTTGGCACTTACAGCGGTGAAATAATAATGGCACCGATGGATTTTGTAAAATATCTCCATTTTTATTTGAAATAATCGTGCCCATGATTTTGTTCTCTTCCTATGGATGTAGAATTATAAAACTAACAATTCCAATGTTGTCCATAGGGCATCTGCATTCAAACCCCAAACTTTAAGAATGATGTTCACAAATGCAAATTGAAGGCTAAATGTGGACATTGGGGGGAGGGGTTATTGCGGAAGGGCTTCCTGTTGGAAAGAATACAAGCAAGTTCCTGATTCATTACTTGCATCTCAATGAGTGTGCTTGCCCAGTTCCTCTTTCTGCTCCCACAAAACAAGTCCTTGAATAGATTCAAAGCAGCAACAACAACAAAAAATTCAAGTATTGTCCAGTGGAGATTACATGGAGAAGGTAAACAATGTAGGATGCAGTTGAAGGTACCTAAATGTTGCTCTCTGATATTGCCACCAAATAGGCAATCTGACTAGTGCCTTGTTCTATATATTGTGCACTGCGCTTTGTCCTAGTTGAAGTGTATTAAGCTTGGTTGTGTGTTACTTTATCATGAATGTACAAGACCATTGACATGCATTGAATGATGATCATTAGTTTATCCTCTATCTTTGACTTATGCTCAATACAGGACCATTTTATATTTGTTGTGCTGTGTGTTTTGCAGTTGAAAGAGTTGAAGTTTGGTTGTCAGTTACTTCATAATGAATATCCACAACCACGAGCTATGTATTGAACTGCCATTGGTACTTTCTCTTTAGTTCTTTCTCACTTATTCTTACTCTTACTCATACTCAATATGGGTTCAAGTTACTATTACTGCATGGTATTTCATATTCAAACAGTATAACGTACTGAATACCATTTTCTTTGTTGATTGTGACACAGTATTGGATTTATAATATTATTTATGTATTGATGAGGGTATTGTTTCTTCTGTGTTCAAGAAGGCATTGTGTGTTACTCTTGACCACTTTAACAGCTACTGGGAATGTATCTAAGTCTAATATTTAGTCTACTTCAATCCTAACTCATTCGTTTTCCTTTCCTGCATTCTAATACATTTGTCCTCATCAGACTGAACTCAAATATTGAGTATTCTTCATTCAACCTCTTTCACTATGCACAGCTGTTGATTCTTCAAATACATTCCTATTGAAATTGGATAACTTGGGTTTCATTTCTTGAAGCTCCTTGATCACTCTCATATTGGGATGGAGAATTTTATTTTGGATGGTTTCATTAGTTTAAGAAAGATGGTCAGTTGTTTGTAAATTAAAATAACTGCAGACAAAAAACTACTCTGACAGACCCATACACACCAGTGCACAGGTTGCTTGAAGCAGGCTCCAATCTTGTAACCAACATGTAACTTTATGTTTATGTAACCATATTGTATGCTTTTGAATGGTTTGGTAATAGGAAAGGATGGGATTCGGGACTTGAGTTACAAAATAACAGGAATTTTTTCTCCATAAGATTTGAAGCCATACTATTGAATGGTTTGGTAATGAGAAAGGATGGGATTTGGGACTAGGACTGGCTCCATAAGATTTGAAGCCATATCACTGTATTTTGTCTCTACATCAGTGTTCTTGGGCTGCTAAAAATCAAATGGGTGGCTTACAAGAAGCATAGGGGTGGGGTTACCAGAAGTGCACAGATGGGTTACGGTCTTCATACAAGTGGGTTACAGGAAGTGAGAGTAAATGGGTAAGTTACATGTGAAACTCCGTCTCATGTTTGCTATTATGATAGATCATTCTACATACATACTACTACAACTGTTTGTATCCATGTTGACAACTATGGTACCTGTTCTCTCCCTTTCTCCCCAATGAATACACCTGGTGATGTCCATCCTTTCTGAGCCCTGACCATCTGGGCTGAAAAAGATGGCATATACCCAGACATCCCTTCTATGTCCCTACTGCGAACAACACAACATTCTCATTGAATGAAAAAAAATTAATGATTGTTTGAGATATGAATAATAAAATGTAATTATAAAGTTATAAAAGAATATACCTCATGGTGACATGGAGAGATCTGCAATTACATGGACAGTCTAAACATAACTTGATTAATTAAGTTAGTTATATGACAGAGAAGTGATTGCTTTTAAAAGGGGGAAGGAGATAAATCCTCACCTTTAAAATATATCTATTACTGCCTTGTGTTCTTAGCATTGTGGTGACTTTTGGCAATGGGTTTAACTTCAGCCTGAATGCTGAGTTGTGGCAGGTCCCAATATGGCACAGTAATTATTTCTTAAAAATATAAATGCATATCACAAACAAACAATAGAAAAAACACAAGGCAGAGAAAATCTCACCCGCACGTCATACCTGCCACTGCTTATTGGTCATGGAACGGTGGCAACTTTTCTGTAGTCTGAGTTGTGGCCCTTCCCAAGATGGCACAGTAAGTATTTCATTAAAAATAATTCAGTATCACAAGCAAATGATGGTGAGAGTAAATGAGATAAAATCTCACCTGCATATCATATCTGACAATGTGCTGTGTGCTTTGCATTGTGGTAATGTGAGTGGGAGACCTGACTCCATCATTTGAGCATTGAGTTGTTGCAGATCCCTGTGCTGGGATGGTAAGTATGTTCTTGAAAAACATTTGTGACATACTGCAAAAGTCCATGGTAAGAAAGGTGCAGGAGATAAAGTCTCACCTTCATATCATACTTGCCAATGCATAGTGCTCTTGACATGGTAGCAATGGCAATGTGGGTCAGAGGGCCAACTTGAGTCTGTGGGTGGAGAGGTTTAAGATCATGTGAAGTGGTGGGAGTCACTATTCAATTGAAAAATATGGGGACAGAGATATAGAGAGTGGCTGATGCTGGTACATGCATGTGTAAGACAGCTTCATCTGCATGCATTATTCTTAAGCTCATTATTTTTGGAACTTTCACTTTGAATTTTACAAAGATAGAATTTCAATAGGCTTCATCGTGAAATGATGCATTTTGTGAAACAGTCATTCTCATACTAGGTTGTAAATTCCGATTTTGGTTACTGTCTCAAAAACACAGCAACCAGTAACAGATCGGAATTAGTGCAGTAATTTCGGTCGGTTCCGGAAATATTACTGTGTCACAGTGTCATTTGTTGCAGGAGGAGTATATATACTTCTACTGTCCAGATAGATAGTAATACTACTGTTACATGCTTAAGCAATTACATTGCTGTTGTTAGTGTTCAATTTTTTATTCAGTCTAAATCGCTGTAAAATACTATAATTCTGCAGTAATATTATGCTCTGCTACAGTAGATTACTGTGATATTCCTGCAGTAGGACTCACAATTAGACTGTTATCCACATCGTAATAACATAGAGTAACCACTTCAATTATACATTAAACAATTAGTAAAATAGTGTTGAAAAATCCCACCCACAGGAGCCAAATTTTTGGGGGAAAGCAAGATGACTTCTTTTCTGCCATCTTGCGAGAACTTCAGGGAAGGGGCAGAATAAAAATGAAATAAGTATGTGAGAAAACAGGTTGCTTCATAAAAGAAAACTCACAAACTAACCTCTTTTGTTACTGCCACAAATCTGTGAGAATAGAAGGGTGGGAGGTGCACAAGGGGGTGGTAGAGCACAAGGGCTGCAGCTATACCCTTTTTGAAAGGTCAAGCAAGGCAGTCTTTCTTTTCAATTGGAGAACCAAGTGAGCTACAAATGAGGTTATTACAATTTTAGAAGAAAAATGAACAGACTCGCGTCAAGGGGCGGGTCAATAGATCCGTGTGGTCAATAGGCAGAGGTGGGCCAAGGTGATGAGTTGTTGGGCGTGAGGTGGGTGGGGTGAGGATTTCTCAATCAGCAAAGTTCAAGAAACAATATTATCACTAAAATTCACAAGGATTCACAGCAAAGGGTGGGTCAATAGATTTGTGTGGTCAATGGGCAGGGGCGGACCAAGGCAATGAGTTGTTGGGTTCGCTGCCAATGAGCTATGGGTGGGGATTGTGAAGTAGATGGAGTGAGGAATTTCAATCAACAAAGTTGGAAAAACAATAGTATCACAAAAACACAAGGACTCATGGCACAAGCGGGTCAAGAGATCCACGGGGTCAATGGTCAGGGGCGGGCCAAGGCGATGAGTTGTTGGGATGGCATTGAATGAGATCCAGGTCAATCTCTTGATGTGGATGGGGGCGTTTTTCAATTAGCGAGATTGGAAAAAATTACAATATAACAAAGAAACAAAAGTACTCATGACAAGGGGCAGGTCAATAGATCTGCAGCAGGGTTGGCAACACAAGAGTTCAGGGCAAGCTAGAGTTCAGGGCAAGTTAGAGTTAGGAAGGTTTTACTGTGTTTGGTCGGGAGCAAGTGGAATCAATCGATTGGAAAGATAATATCTGAAAAGTAAAAAGAAAGCAAGTAAACTCACAAAAAACATAGCTGTTGATTCACGGTCACAACAGCAAAAGGACGGTGGCAGGCGTGTGGTCATTGGATGGGTATTGGTGAAGGTATGGAGGATTTCCTATGTGGGTGCGGCGGCGAGTGGAATTAATCAATTGCGGATAGAAAATATCCAAAAAATTAAATTAAAGCAAACAAACTCACAGAAAAAACTGTAGATGTCGATCCGCAGTAACAACAGCGAAAAGGATGGTGGCAGGCGAGTGGTCATTGGATGGGTTATAGTGGAGATATGGAGGATCCTGTGAAGGGGATGATTTTTCCCAAGGTTGATTGATTAAACTGGTGAAAGCATCTCACTAGACACCTAAAAGGGCAAATGAGATATCACCCTTGAAGTTCAAAAATGCCCTAGTGCAATCTGGAAAACTAGGCACAATAGGCAATTTCAGCTTAAATGAATCAGAATTCAGGAAGTTGCACATGTGACCTTTAATGTACATTCAATATCCTTGTGTATTGATTTCTTACTGACAGATGTCTCTGGTGATTGAGTATGGATGTAGGGTTGAACTCAAATTTCCCAGGATAAGTGTTCCTTGCCAATGACAAACAAGGTATCCAGTGCTTAACGTTGATAACTTTGCACCTCCATGGTTATACAAAATCCAACTCATAGCCTTGCAAGAGTTTTTTGCTTACCATCACATGAAAAAGTATTGAAGAGGATAATTGGCTAGTGTTTTGTCATTTGATGAACCACAGTGGCCTTCAGCAGTGAAAGGGGTGCCAAATATGTTAATTGTATCAAGTTTAAATTTAAAGTGGTCCATTTAGATTTATCACCAGGATGAAGCCAATTCAATCAATAAGGACATGTTTTGAGAACAATAAGAGTGGCATCAGATGCCATGTCAAGGCATCCATGAGATCAAAATGGGATCATAAAAATAGAAGGCTAACAAGGCCATCTTTGGTGTAGAGATTCTGAAACAGATTGTAATTGTGTCAAGTATCTTGCATCATCTTCAAATATCTTCATGGCTGGTGTGTTGCAATTGTAAAATATTGATTCTAATATCTTGCTACCTTGTTTTGACTGTGGCATAATTTCTCTGTACTTGAAATGTCATTGAGAGTTCTTGTTTTTCTTTTACTTGAAGTGTTGTACTATAGACAGTGTGCAATTGACTTAATAATTTGTGATAAATAGATCTGCTCATGCTGCTGGCATAAAATTTACAGGGAGCAAGTTGTGCATAAGCATGCTTATCCCAAAGCTTATATGTTCAATTCAATTTTAACATGATCTGGAAGCAATACCAAGACTTTGGGCACAGGAACAACCATTTCATTGGAAAGAGTGTAAAACAAACATCCAAAACCTCTATTATTTCATTTACAAGCCACAAAGCTCTCCATAGAGTAGTGCATCAACTACTCTATTTGTCACAGTTCTCTGAAGTCATAAACAATGGACTCATGATTGACCAAGATAACAACAGATGTCACATCAACACTGAATAAGACCACCACCATTGACAAGGTGTTGAATCATCTACTGGTAGAATTACAGAAGCTAGGTATTGTACCATTACCATGAATATGAAAAATTGGGTGACCAGGGTTGGTCTGTTGATATGATCCAAACAGCTTGTGCTCCCTTTGATTGATGGCCATCAAATAATAATGATGTCAACTAAGGTCACAATGGTGTTTACCTCTACAAGCATTCTAGCAGTAAACAGGTATGATTATCAACAAAACTGGTTTAAAAGCAATTAATAAGATAATGTTGTACAATTTCATTTTGCTGTTGTTTTAATGAAGTTGAATGCTGATTGTAGGAGACAAGACATATTCTGTATTGTGTTTGCCAGCATAGGATCAGTACCCATTATCAGACAGCTCTGTCTTCCATGGAAATGAATTAGTTAACTTGAACACTCCACATGGAAATGGACACCCTCCTTTCATAAGAATTGAACACACAATATTTGGTACCACACAGTTTCTAAGCTGGTATGTACCTTATTTGTGTAATAATCAACAAAGCTTGTCAGGCCCAACATTGCGGTTATACATAAACTTACAGAAGGCACCTTTGTGTGTGGAATTTACATTGTGTGCTGCACGTGAACAATGTATATCATCATGCATCATGCATCTATTGAGACAGTTTCCCTTGAGAGGATAGTCTCTTGACATAGTATTATCAGTATCAGTGAGTAGCTGGTGTATCTGGAACACAACCAAATATTCTTGAGGCTACTAAAACGACTGGAAAACTAATTATAAATTTAACAATTTGTGTTTGAGATTTTACTGTGGAGCTAAGAGTGTCATATGTGAGATTTTGCTGCCAGTTATCATGATTTCAAATTGGGTTTGAAACTATGCTGATTGAAAGTATTGCTTGTCTTTTTTTCAATTAACTCACACCCAACTGGGTCCCTCCCCACTAGCACTCTGACTTTTGTCCAACTCATGGGCTGTTCCACAGGGGTGTGGGCAATTTAACCGCAGTTTGGCATGATATGACATACACACAACACTATGTATCATGACACATTTGACACAAAAACACATCACCAAATGCAGAGGCCTTTGCCAGATGGCAACTATCAATACATAGATACATCCACAAACCATGTCCAGACCTTGATGGAAATAATTTCCCAGAGAGGCTTAGACACGGATTATGAGGAATCCTGTAAGGCAGATAAAAAGGCTGAGGCAAAACTGACTGCAGCCAAAGCCAAGTATAAAGTGATGGATGAAAATGCCCTTGTCCTCAAGTCGTGGAACAAAGCAACTGCTGCTGAAATCCACACCAGTGAGGCTATTGCGTCCGCTGGCCAGCAATCTTTCTGCAGTACTCCACTCGACTGTCGGAGACTGCCCGTCATCGTTGGACCACGATTGTTGGGGAGCAAATCAACTGCAAACCCTGGACAGATGTATATGGGACCAAATATCCCACAAAACGCCCGGCATCTTGGAACTCCTTTCAGGAATGTGTCCAGTTGCTCTTCAGGACTGATGCATCAGAGCAGGAACGGTTCTCCATCAGCAATGGGCTGAAGAAACCATACAGGGTACCCATCAGGGACTTTGTGCAGAGGATCCAACGCCTTAACGGTATGTGGAACTCTTGCCCTGCCTGTTTTACTCTTCAAAGACTGCAAAGTCAACGAAAGTATGCGGGCCGTTTGATGATGCTGACTTGGCAAGCCTCCTCAGGATGGTTCCTAGGAACTGGCAGGACCAATATGAGCTCAGTGAAGCCTTGGTACCACAAAGTGTTAGGGACTTCTCAAAGTCCTTGAACACATCGAGAAGGCCTACCTCACTGAGAAGGTTGGAGAAGGACCCAAGACTGTAGCCAAGTCTAAAGACTCATCTAGGAAGAAGACGGTCTCTTTTAGTGACCGGATTCCAAAGAAATGTTGCACAGAGAAGTACTGTTCTCTCTGCAAGAAACATGGGGGAACACATACCACCCACAACACTCCGGACTGCGGGAAGTATGACTCCAATGGGACCCCAAAGTAAAGCTTCAAGGGGAAAAAACCAAATGAAAACTCTCTGGACATGAGAGACCTGCTCGAGGAGGAAGTAGCTATGTGCAGCTATCCGCTAAAATCAACAAACTTACCAAGTCCAATAAGAAAATGAAATGCGCAATCAACAAGAAGAAGCACAAGCATCACAACATTAGTGACAGTGATGATTCAGACTCATCTTGAGATGATGGGTTGGGTGTAATAGGAATTTTCATAGTAAATCAAACTGTAATGCCATGATTAACACTTATCCTAGTCTGAGTTAAAACTCCCCCATGTGCCAACATAACATTTTCTGATTCAACCAATGTCACTTTGAATCCAGCAGAAGACCTAGGAAATCTTCCAGCTGAACTTACACAGAGTGAAACAATTGTTGAATTGTCGGACCCCAAACTGTTGGGTGACCTTTTCAATAGTGTGAACCCCCCTTTGACAGGTAAAGAAGGACGGGTCACTACAGTAGTAGCCAAAGCACACTATAAAACAACTGAAAATCTAGCCCATAAGAACATAAAACACTCAACAGGGCATTGTGCCATTAACGCAGTCATTAGGATCCTACTAGATTGTGGATCTGATGGTGACCTCCTGTTCCATGCAAAAGGAACAGAGAAACACTTTCCCTACTTGATGAGACAGGTGCCAAAGTCTTGGCACACGTCAAATGGGAGCTGCCTAACCAAAGGAAGGAGCAAAGAACTTAAGGTTTTTGAGTATTCGAACAGTAAGGAGTACATAGTGACTCCCGGCATAGTAGAGTACAATAAGAAAAAGATGACCAAGCCAGTGTTTGACCTCATTCTAGATGTCAAACCATGAAAGAGCTTGAAATTGTTCTAGATTTTTGAACAAAAGAAATTACCATTGATCACGTCATTTTGCCAATGAGGGACATCAATAGTCTGACCCCATCAAACATGGATAAAGCCTGGGCTGTGAACAACAGCATGGCGAATGAACTGCAAAGTACGCTAGAAGCAACACAGCACATAGTTAAAATCCTATATGCGAATTATAAGAAGGCAGACCTCCAATCAATTGTTAGCACTAGTTGTACTCACCTTAGTCTCCAAGACCAAAACTCGTTACTGGAGTTGCTCACAGAATTTGAGGAACTTTTTGACGGAACACTAGGTGATTGGAACACAGAGCCCATGTCCCTTGAACTCAAGGAAGGCACAAAGCCATATCATGGCAAGGCATAGCCAGTACCCAAATCTTGCCAAGAAACAACTATCAAAAAACTGAATATGCTATGCAAACTGGGAGTGGTAGAGTTTCAGCCGAGTCGGAATGGGTGTAACCATCATTTATCACTGCAAAGAAAGACGGAACTGTACGCTTTCTCGCTGATTTCAGAGAAGTAAATAAACGAGTTAGGAAGCTTTTTCCATTACCCAAAATCAGTTCAGTTCTGCAAGAGCTAGAAAGATTTACCTATGCTACAACTCTAGATTTTAACATGGGTTGTTATACCATTGGATTGGATCCCGATTCATCCAACATTGTGCCCTCATTTTCCATGGGGCAAGAATTCTTACCTCCAATTGCCAATGGGCATTGCAGGTTCACTGACATCTTTCAAGCAAAAATGTCAGCACTGATGGCAGCCTTAGAGTTTGTGCAAGCTTACCTTGATGATTTGTTATGCATCACAAAGACAAATCTGGAAGACCACCTTGACAAACTGAAAAAGGTGGTGCTACGCGATGCAGGCTTGCAAATGAACACCCAAAAATTATTTTTCTGTGCATCAAAAATACCCTCACAGGTACAGTGATTAAACATCAGAGGAAGAAGGTACAGGCAGTTCTTGCAATCGCACTGCCAAAAAATGTCGAAGATCTCCATAAGTTCCTGGGCATGGTCCATTATTATTGAGATCTTTGGCCAAGACACAGCAAAGTGCTTGCCCCACTCACCTCACTTGTAGGAGAATGTGGTCACACCAAGGGCACCAGTCCATGGTACTGGGGCACTACGGTGCATCAAAAAGCATTCAATGACCTTGAATTGCCAAGGATGTAGTCTTAGCCTATCCCAATTATTGAAGGAAACTTGAGATATACACTGATGCCTCGTCTAAACAATTGAATCAGTTATCACCCAGGGTAATGGGCTCCTTGTGTTTATCAGCAGGAAACTGTCTAGGATGCAACAGAAGTACAGCATGACCAAACTTGAACTACTGGCCATTGTGGAAACACTGAAAGAGTTCAAAGGCATGTTGTGGGAACAAAGATTAAAAATATGTACAGAACACAAAAATCTAATCCAAGACACCCTTGGATTAACATCTGACAGTGTCTACCAATGGAGATTGCTCCTCAAGGAATTTGGCCCCAAAATTGTTTACATTAGAGGCACACATAACACTGTTGCTGACGCCATCTCTCGCTTAGACCTTGGACCCATTCCAAGTGAGCATGAAAACTGGATGACATTTACAAAATGCTGGTGTTATTACACTATGCAAGAAGAGAGTGCAATTGACACCTCTGCATACCAAGAGGAAATGAATCTGGTATTTGCGAACCGCAGCTAAGAAGATGTAATCTACCCGTTAACAGTATGAGAGATTGCCCAAGCACAAAAACTTGATGCCAGCTTGAAGACACTTTAGGATCAGTACTCAACACAATTGGTCGAAAGTACAGAAATCCTGTGCAAGGATGGAAAGGTGGTCATTCCAAAAGATCTTCAACACTGTACAGTTAGTTGCTACCACCACTATCTGCAGCACCCTGGACACACTAGACTGAAAGAAACCCTTCGTGCTGCAATGTACTGGAAAGGTATGTGTCCATAAATCTGTCAAAAACTGTCATGCATGCCAAGTCAACAAGAGGCATAAGCATAAGTATGGGAAACTCCCTACTAAAATTACCATTACAAACCCTTGGGAAGTACTATGTGTGGACCTTATAGGCCTGTATACGATCAAAGGTGAAGATGGGGCAGTAATTGATTTCATGTGTCTGACTATGATTGACCCAGCTTCCAGTTGGTTTGAAATAGTTGAACTGCTGGTAACCACTGAGGCGATTATTCCCCTGGATACAAAAGGGCGGAAGGGCGGAAGGGCAAAAAGACCCATGAGGAACATAAGTTAGCATACTTTGATAAGTCATCAGCAATGATCAGCAACTTAGTGAACAAGACCTGGTTTAGTAGGAATCCACATTGTCAATACATAATCTATGACAATGGATGCAAATTCAAACATCACTTCAAAGCCCTATGTGAATCATGTGGGATCTCGAGTAAGCCTACCAGTGTCAAGAATCCACAAGTGAACGCTATTCTAGAACAGGTGCATGAGGTGATTTCATCTATGCTCTGAACAGCTGAAATAGACATGGCCCCTTCAGTAGAACAAAGTATATAGATAAGTTTGTGACGAAGGTCCCTTGGGTCATTTGCTCAACTTATCATACAGAACTAAAAGCCTCCCCAGGTGCAGCCATTATTGGTCCGGACATGTTGTTCAACATTCCCGTCCTGGCTGACTGGAACAAAATTGGAGAATATAGGCAACACCAAACAGACCACAACACAGGATGGGAAAATTGCTCACATCATGATTGGGACTACAAAGTTGGTGATCTAGTACTTCTTACTAAAGGTGGCATACTCTGTAAAGGTGAAAGTAGATATCAAAGTGATCCTTGGACTATTACATCAGTTCATACGAATGGCACAATCAGGATTCAACATGGAACAAAATCGGAATGATTAAATGTTCAAAGAGTTACACCTTTTTTAACAACCAAAATTAAAACCGTATTAATGTCAGTTTTCAAACGGCAAAAATGGCCTCTCCCTCTTCACTCAACACTTACTTGTTATATATTTTTAACAAACTCTTTAGTCTGTCATAGTTGCTCTCATGAGAATCCGTTTCTTTCACCTAAAAATATGTAGGTTTATTGTTCCGTTTTTACCTGATACCCCATTTGTCGGGGCGAGTGACATGGGCCAAGAATCTGCCTTTTTTGTATGCCTAGGTGCCAAAACTAAAAGGATTATTCTCAGGACTCCCCATGAGGAGAGTCCACTGCCCCTTATCCAGAAGGCATGGACTCCCCAACACAGGAGTCCACTGCCCTACTCCTAATGGCATGGACTCCCCAACACACAAGTCCATCGTACCAAACAAGGTAACACCCTTGAGATGGGTATGAACATACTGAGATTGGCCAAGAATCAGCCCATTTTTGTACCCATTGGTACAAAATACAAAAGGGGCATTCTCAGGACTCCCCAGGTGGGAAGTCCACTGCCCCTGATCCAACAGGCAAGGACTCCCCAACATTGGAGTCCACCGCCCTGGTCCAAAAGGCTAGGACTCCCCACCACAGGAGTCCACTGCCCTATGGGCTCTGGAACACCAGAGTCCATAGCCCCTTTATTTAAGAAGGCTAAATACATACAAAATGTGTGTAGAATCTACACACATTTTGTTTGTATCATTTGGACTAAAAGAGCAGCTCCACTGCCCTTCCATCCTCACAATTAGAGAAAATAAAGCTCATAAAAATAAACTCTTTGACCCCTGTTGAACTTACCTATATTTTTCGTGTGATATTTTTTCGCGCCAAACAGCTCAGGTCACTATCTGCAGATAGCCGTGGTGCGACCTTCGTGCACTGAAACCAACAACATCCAACCCCTCCAACACAAGGTATGCTAATTATTTTTTGATAGCGAGTGGCAATTTCAACTTTTTCGCGTCAGCGATACGTTTTTTCTGTGCAATCGACAAGCTCTCCAAAATCAGCTACGCGTTCGACAAATTCCTCTGGTTTCACGATCGACAAGCTCTCCAAAAATTCTCCCGTGATCAGCAAGTTAAGCAATAAACTTCAAGCTATCGACTCTGGTGATTGGGGATTCCTACAAGTCGGATTAATTTCGTGATTGAGAATTCTTGCGAATCAGTTGGAAGCAAGACTTTCAAGAATTAAAAGGCGAAGAAGAAAAATTAAAAATAAAATAAAAAAACTTTTTTGAACTAACCTCCACAGGGCACCCAAGACCTTTTTCAAGGCCTTATTTTATAATAACCCTTGGAGAGGCAATTGAGAGAATGTCGTCAAGTAAGTCAAGCCCAGAAGGCCTCAAGCTACAGGAGTGTGAGAGGAGTTCTGGGAGGTCCAAGCCACCCATATCCTACATCCCCACTGCTATGGACACCACCAAGGTGGTAAATAAAATCAAGGTCTCCAACAAGATGACCTTGTCCATCACCGTCTTCGATGAGGGAAGACCGGAGCAGTTCCTGAACCATGTTCAGACCTCACTGGAGATCATTTCCCAGAGGGGCCTAGACACGGATTTTGAGGAAGCATGCAAGGCAGACAAGAAGGCTGAGGAAAAACTGACTGTGGCCACTGAGGCCAAAGCCAAGTACAAGGGAACGGACGAAAGTTCTCCCGTCCTCCAGGCATGGACAAAGGCAACTGCTGCCAAAATCCGTAGCCAAGAGGCCATAGAGTCCGCTGGCCAAGCGATCTTCTTGCAGTATTCCACCCAACTGTTGGAAACTGCTCATAGGCCTTGGACCACCATCGTAGGGGAACAGATCAACTGTGAACCATGGACTGATGTCTATGGGGTTGAACACCCCACGAAACGCTCAGCAACCTGGGACTCCTTCAGGGAGTGTGTCCAGTTGCACCTGCAGACTGTCTTCAGGACTGATGCAGCAGAGCAAGAAAGGTTCTACATCAGCAATGGGCTGAAGAAACCTAACAGGGTACCCATCAGGGACTTTGTGCAGAGGATCCAACGCCTTAACAGGTATGTAGAACTCTTGCCGTGCCTGTTTTACTCTTCGAAGGCTGCAAAGTCGACGAAAGTATGCGGACCCTTTGATGATGCCGACTTGGCAAGCCACATCCTCAGGATGGTTCCTAGGAACTGGCAGGACCAATATGAGCTCAGTGGAGCTTTGGTACCACAGAGTGTTAGGGAACTTCTAGAAGTCCTTGAACACATCAAGAAGGCCTACCCTACCGGGAAGGTTGGAGAAGGGCACAAAAATGCAGCCAAGTCTAGCAACTCGACCAAGAAGATGATGGTCACTTTTAGTGACTGGATTCCGAAGAAACGCCGGATAGAGAAGTACTGTTCTGTCTGTAAGAAGCATGGGGCCACACATACCACCCACAACACTCCAGATTGCCGGAAGTATGAATCCAATGGGACCCTGAAGCCTAGCTTCAAGGGAAAAAACCCAAATGGAGCCTCTCGTGGACAAGAGAGACCTGCTTGAGGAGGAAGTAGCTATGCACAGCTATCCGCTAAAATCGACAAACTTACCAAGTCCAACAAGAAAATGAAACAGGCTATCAACAAGAAGAAGCATAAGCATCACAATATGAGTAAAAGTGATGATTCATTCTCATCCTGAGATGATGGGTTGGGGAGTACTAAGAAATTGTGTAGTGAAATTGACTGTAATGACATTACCAACACCTATCTTAGTCCGATTAAAACTTCCCCATGTGCCAACATAACATTTTCTGATTCAAACAATGTCAGTTCTAATCCAACACAAGACCTAGGAAATCTTGCAGTTGAACCAACACAGAGTGAAACAATTGCCAAATTGTCGGACCCCGAACTTCGGGTGACCTTTTCAATAGTGTGAACTCCCCTTTGACAGGTAAAGAAGGAGGGGTCACTACTGTAGTAGCCAAAGCATGGTATTTAATGACTGAAAATCCAGCCCGTAAGAACTTCGAACACTCTCATGGCGTTGTACCAGTAACACGATCATCAAGATCTTACTTGATAGTGGATCTAATGGTGACCTCTTGTTTCATGAAAAGGGAACAGAGAAACACTTTCCCTACTTGACTTGGCAGGTGCCAAAGTCTTGGCATACGTTGAATGGGAGCTTCCTAACCAAAGGACGGAGCGAAGTTTTGAAATTCTGTGAGTATTCAAACAGTAAGGAGTACTTAGTGACTCCCGATGTAGTAGAGTATGATAAGAAAAAGATGACCAAGCCAGTGTTTGATCTCATTCTTGGATGCAAAACCATGAAAGAGCTCAGAATTGTTCTAGATTTTCGAACAAAAGAAATTACCATTGACCAAGTCATTTTGCCAACGTGTTGAACCTGGATAGAGCCTGGGCTGTCAACGACAGCATGGCGAATGAAGCGGAAAGTACACAGGAAGTGACACAGCGGGTAGTAAAATTCTAGATGTTACTTATAAAAAGGCAGATCTCCAATCAATTGTTAGCACCAATTGTACTCACCTTAGTCTCCAAGACCAAAACTCGTTGCTGGAGTTACTAACACATTTTGAGGAACTTTTTGATGGAACACTAGGTGATTGGAACACAGAGCCTGTGTCTTCCAAACTTAAAGAGGGCACAAAGCCATATCATGGCAAGGAACACCCAGCACCAAAATCTTGTAAAGAAAGAACTATCAAAGAACAGAATATATTATGCAAACTGGGAGTGCTAGAGTTTCAGCCCGAGTCAGAATGGGTGTCACCATCATTTATCACTGCAAAGAAAGACGGAACTGTACGCTTTCTCGCTGATTTTAGGGAGGTAAATAAACGACTAGTCAGAAAGCCGTTTCCATTACCCAAAATCAGTACAGTTCTGCGAGAGCTAGAAGGATTTACCTATGCTACAACCCTAGATTTAAACATGGGTTATTATACCATTAGATTGGATCCCGATTCATCCAAAATATGTACCCTCATTTTTCCATGGGGCAAATATTCTTACCTCCGATTGCCAATGGGCATCGCTGGTTCACCAGATATTTTTCAAGCAAAAATGTCATCACTAATGGTAGCCTTAGAGTTCGTGAAGAGCTTACCTTGATGATTTGTTATGCATCACAAAGACAAATCTGGAAGACCAACTTGACAAACTGAAAATGGTGCTTACCAGGTTATGCAAGACGGGCTTGCAAATCAATGCCCGAAAATTGTCTTTCTGTGCCATAGAAACTGAGTATTTAGGTTATACCCTCACACGAACGGGGATTAAACCTCAGCAGAAAAAGGTACAAGCGATTCCTGTGATCTCACCACCAAAAAATGTCAAAGGCCTCCGTAAGTTCCTGGGCATGGTCCACTATTATAGAGATGTTTGGGCAAGATGCAGCGAAGTGCTTGCCCCACTCACCTCACTGGTAGGATAGTGCGGTCACACCAAGGGCACCAGAGCCAATAAGACGAAGAAACATCCATCGTACTGGGACACGGTGAATCAAAAAGCATTCAATGACCTTGAATTGCCAAGGATGTAGCCTTAGCCTATCCCGACTATTCAATGGAATTTGAGATATACACTGATGCCTTGTCTAAACAACTTGGATCAGTTATCACCCAGGGTAATAGGCCCCTTGTTTTTATCAGCAGGAAACTGTCAACAGCACAACAGAAAAGCAGGAAACTGTCAACAGCACAACAGAAATACAGCATGACCAAACTTGAACTACTGGCCATAGTGGAAACCCTGAAAGAGTTCAAAGGCATGTTGTGGGAACAAAGATTGAAAGTCTATATAGACCATAAAAATCTAATCCAGGACGCACTTGGATTGACCTCTGACTGTGTCTACCGATGGAGATTGCTCCTCGAGGAATTTGGCCCCAAAATTGTTTACATTAGAGGCACACATAATACTGTTGCTGACACCATCTCTTGCTTAGACATTGGACCCATTCCAAGTGAGCATGAAAACTGGATGACATTTACAAAATGCTGGTGTTATTACACTATGCAAGAAGAGAGTGCAATTGACACCTCTGCGTACCAAGAGGAAATGAATCTGGTATTTGCGAACCGCAGCTAAGAAGATGTAATCTACCCGTTAACAGTACAAGAGATTGCCGAAGCACAAAAGCTTGATTCCAGCTTGAAGACAATGAAAGATCAGGACTCGACACAATTGGTCGAAAGTACAGAAATCCTCTGTAAGGATGGAAAAATGATCATTCCAAAAGATCTTCAACATCATGCAATTAGTTGGTACCACCACTATCTGCAGCACCCTGGACACACTAGACTGAAAGAAACCCTTCTTGCTGCAATGTACTGGAAAGGTATGTGTCCGTAAATCTGTCAAAAACTGTCGTGCATGCCAAGTAAACAAGAGGCATAAGCATAAGTATGGGAAACTCCCTACTAAGATCGCCATCACAAACCCTTGGGAAGTACTATGTGTGGACCTTATAGGCCCATACACAATCAAAGGTTGTTGATCAGGATAAGCTTACCTACTTTTCTAGGCACCTTATCCCTGATCTACTACGCCTACCTAGCCTAGTAGCCTGTACAGCTATGGCTCCAGCTGCAGCAGCATAGACAGGAGCAGCATCAACACTGCTCATTAATTTAGTTAGTTCATCTTTAACATCACTACACCAATTAATCAGCTAGGGTTCACATCTGCCCCTCTTGACAGAACTAACTAAACCCTTCCATCGTCAGTTGATTCTTCTAACCACTGTCAACCTCTGAGGGTGCGAACAGCAACGATGAGCTCAGCAGCCATCTCTCGCGCACAAGACATGGCCACACTCAAGGCCACCATCAAAAATGAAGGCATCAACCCGATCCATGGACGACCAGATTGCTACAAATTAATTAACTTCCTCAACCAAGTTTCCGAGGGAGCGAAAAATATCGAGTGTGAATACTCGAACTATGGAATGATGTGGGTCTGTCTCCCACAAGACATTTACCACTAGATCACCCAAGAGAACGTCGTGGCACCTGTGGTTCCACCGTTAGTGCCGCCATTCAACAAGCACGGCACACCAGCCTACAATGCCCAGGTACAAGTCACCTGGAAAAAGATCAAGGAACTACACGACCAACACAAAAACACGCACAAGGCGCTCATTGAAATCGCCAAGGCAAAACTTGACCCAAATTATCGTCGCGCCCTCACGCAGATGTTCACAGGGTTGCCCGACCGCATTTTCGGGGACCTTTTCAACAGGATGTTCACCAAGTGGGGTCAACCCACACCGCATGACATCACCGCGAATGAAGAGAAAATGAAGGCACCATGGGACCCCCAAGACAGGGACATTGGAGACGTCATCAAGCAAATCAATGATGGAAATCTATTTGGGTATTTTGTTGCTCACAAAAAGAACGATAACAACCTCGTCACCATTGGCGAGAAAATCATATATTTTTTGCATGATATTTTTTTGCACCGAACAGCTCAGGTCACATACGAATTTTGTGTAGGTTCTACACAAACTTCGTTTGCATCATGAGGATTGGAATTGCAGCTCCACTGCCCTTCCATCCTCACAATTACATGAAAAATAGCTCATAAAAACAAATCTTTCACACCTTTCATGCCTACCTATAAATTTTGAGCTTAATATTTTTGCCATGACTGGCTCAGGTCAACTCAAATTATTCAAACCTACCGTGATTCCTCTACCACATCATGCCATCATACACATCAACAAAAGGGCAACCATGCATCATGACAATGGGCCACTCAACCCGTAGTGTCATCAAACATGTTCCAGATGTCAATGTCAATCATCAGTCACCATCGCCACCCAAGTGGAAAGGAAGCAGAGGTTTAACATCTATCATCAGGCATCATTGCCACCCTCGTGGATAGGAAGCAGAGGTTTGCTGAACTTCATGCATTTCTTGTCAAGAAGAGAATCAGCCTTCCCAGTCTTTCTCATTCCATCTCTAAAGACTTCTTCTGGTATGTGAATTGCTTTCTGCCTGAAAGCCCTCTTTGATATCATGATGGCACTTCCTCCAATCTAATGAACATTTGGTTTTGGGCTTTGTCATAATGTCGATTATGTGACACCAACTTCTTTTTAACTTGTTTCCATGTCTGTCAGCAACATCAGCATCTGGACTGTCCATAATATCTTCCATGAAGCTACTGCACCTGGCCTTTCTGCAGCTTGAGAACCCACCATGAGACATTTGACAAAGACAATCCTGAAAAGGGAAGTATATTGAGCACAACTTTGATGTAAAGGTGAAAATACAACTGTTGAAATATTAGACCATATACTCACGAGACCACTATTCAGATCCTGGCAATGAAGCTAAAAAGGAAAGAATGTTAAATACAAATGCAAGGATTGAGGATGCTAAGGAAACAAATTAGGTACTCATGTGGTACTCATGGTGTGAAAATATAGGAAGAAGCATGAAATAAATTGTAAGTTTGAGGTGAGAAAATGTATAGAAAAAAGGCAGTTTATAATTCACTGACCACTGAATCTTGCTTTTTGCAATTTAAGACACAAAATAAAAGATGATAACCAATGTTAGACAAACAAATAAATTCATGCTACATTACAATAAGTGCTTCTACCTCATTTTGCTGAACCTCTGCATTTGTTCTGGCAGTTGCCTAGACAGATGGGGTAGAGTTTTGCTCCTTTTGCCCCTTTTTGATTGCCATTCCTTGTCTCAAAAGCGATGAAGCTGAGGGAAATAATCCCACAGAGGATTGATGTTTAAGTTCTAAGGCCAGTACTCTAGAGTAAAAGAAAAAGTAGGACAAGATACCTAAAATACTACTTTTGAATATGTATAGAAAACCTTTAATATTATTTTATGTCTTCAACTACAACATGCCCTTCTTACTCCTTTATCTGATCAGAATACTACACCTCAACCAAATCCTCAATGTCCTGTTGAATGGCAATCTGGCAGAAAGAGACAGCTTTGTGGTGACTGCTTGATGTTCGAAGTTTTTCTAGCAACTGCCAATCATGCTGAACAGACTTTTTTGGGGGGAAAGGATGATTCTCCTAAATATATCCGTTTTCTTAAGATTCAGCCTTTTTGAGCTAAAATGGAGGAATCGCTTGGATGTATGGATGATTTTCGAGAAACATCCTTGAGTCAAAGGAATTGGTACAATTTCTATGAGAAAATTTCAGTTCCATCCTTTTTACCAAGAATTTTCTGAATATTTCATAAGTAGCCGATTCTTGGGAAAAGTAATATATCTTAAGATTCATCCTTTTCTCAAGAATCGGCCATTACAGATGAAGCTTCTCTAAACAGATGACATTCGGAATACCATCAATGAATGGACCTAACTCAAAAGAAGTTCCTCTGTTCCCGAGCAACTTAATACAACCATTGCTAACAGGTTGGCATTGTTTTGCGTTGCACAGATGAAACACCTCAAGAGGTTTTTTATCAGAACTCCCAATATTTTGGGAGTTGTTACCTATTACAACTCTATGAATGATTTGGTGGAACAGTTGTCAGAATAGTTTGCTTCTAGCTAACAAAAGTGTGCAAATTTAGATGAAAGCTTTAACTTATATTTGTAAGGTTCAGATGCTTAAATTTAATTTTATTGGACCATTTCCCTCAACTTCGACTCTCGAGTCTTTTGAAACCTTGTCATACAGTAACCATTCATCAGGGTACTCCATCATCCACAGAACATTGTGCAGCCTGGCCTTCCCTTGCTTCTTATTAGAATACAGGATGGTCTGGACAACCTTGTCTATGGCATCCTAATTCACAGAGAAGAAATGAATCAAATGTGGGTGATACATGAAGGCAAAACGGAAATAGCAAAAAGTATGCATTGAATGGAGTACACTGATACCTTAGCAAAGTGCTCGTTTGCTCTCTCTCAAATCTTTCTCTTGTTGAAATCTTCTATGACATCAGATGTATTGTTGCCTTAAGGTTGCCAACTATCTTTATAATCTCCCATCCACTGATCAAGTACTTTTGCTGACCATTTGATTCAAACTTGAAATGAAGGATGGTCCCAACTGGATGCTGCTGCTGCATATTTTCCTCTCCATTGTCGAGACTTGACTTTGATTCACCATCTTCACAATACCTAACAGTGGTCTTCTGCAGACCAGATGACAGTCTTTGGCGGAGGATTTGAAGAATTAAAGTGCATTGGTCCCCTGTCCCGTCATATCTGTGATTGCCGCTGCTCCTGCAGCTTAGTTTCTTGTGGTTGAACTAGCTCATCAGGCAGAGCATAGCGGGCTGTACCATGTCCCATTGCTATCTGTGATTGCTGTTGTTCCAGCTGCTGAGCCTGTTGCTCAAGCAGAGGCACCCATTCCTTCATTTGCTCCAACATGAGTAGATCACTCTGCTGTTGTGGCTCTGCAAGTTTCAGCGTCATCTGCTGCTTCTCTGACTCCATCCAACGTGGCTGCTGTATATGTAGACCACTCTGCTGTTTTGGCTCTGTACCAGTTTCACCCCCATCTCTGATGCTTTTCTGACTATTGTTCCTGGGATCAATCTGAAGTGGTTGCTGTGTCTGCTGCTTCTGGTCCATCTGCTGCATCAGCACTATCCGTGGTGACTGCTGGATCTGTTGATGGGGATCCATCCACTTCTCCTGCTCAGTGTGCACCATCTGCGCCATTTCATCGTGCTGCGGAGCCCTCCATTCAAACTGTTGCTGCTGCCCATTCCATTGATGCAGCTTCATCCGCTGTATGCAATAGACCTGCTGTTGCAGCTCTATCTTCGCAAGATGCTGGTGCTGCCTCTTTCAAGACAGTCCCAGCCACCAAGGCTGTTGATGCGGAATCCTCCAGTATTCCTCCACTTGTCAAAAAATCTCTGTCTGTGGAGGATGTTGCCCTATCCCTTTATCCTGAGAGAAACATTCGATTGATGATGACTTTCTTTCTATAGAAGCACTGAGATCAAGTACATCATCCAAACCAGGAAGAAGAGTGATGCTTGATGAACAGTTTATTTCTCCATAGCAATCATCCATGCATGATGACAGTACGTGCCGGGTAATCCCTGCCCTCTTTGCTCTTGAGATAGCAGCTTGTAAAAGGATTTTAACTTCATCCGCACTATTGAGATGTGCTCGTAGATGTTGTTCAGTTGGTGGATTATTGTCAGGAAAATGCTCTCCCTTGAACAATCGCTTCTGCACCAAGATATATGTCTTGGATCATCCTTTTGCCTGATTATCAAATGAAACGTCAATCTCATAATGATCAGCAAGTGCATGCTGTTTGCCCCCTGCCTTGGTTCTCCCAGACATTCCAAATAACTTTTCCTCCAGATGCTGAAATTTCTTCTTTACATCTATACATGCAGAGTTCGCAAGTTTGACTAAGCCATGATTTGACACCCTTCTTTTTGTGTTGGCCTTCCACTGATAGCATCACTGATGGCATACAGTGAATCGTGAGTTGCTTCATCAACAACAATTGTCATGGGAAGCGTTTCATTGAGAAATTCACTGTTCTCAGTGTTGACACTGTGAATATTTCTCCAATTGAGCTGGAGACAACTTAAGACACTTCCCTTGCAATTACACATAAGGTCTTCAACATCAGCAGTGCTGGTTATTGGCTGACCTCTGTTAGTGTGTCCGCTTTGATTGAATGCTGTGAGTATTGCTGCTTCAAATGCAGCTTTCCCAATGCTGACCACATCTTGGCAGATTACCCTCAATAAAAAATTCTCACTCATGATGAAATGATTTGTAGCCATGAAAATGAGTTGACACTCTCAATGACCACAATTTGTCACTCTAGATGAACATGAGCGGTCACTCGTACTCATTGTCAAAACCAGTATTGTAGGATAAAAATGATGTGTCGCAATTTGAACAGCATGCTTGTAATAACATATTTGAAAACTGAGAGAACACATAAGCTTTTCAAAGATATTTACAGACATGGACTGTTGGTAAGTCACTTATGTATTTCGTGTGTAAAACTTTTTTCTTTTAAGTCAGTACGTACACTACTGTGACTTTCCCTGATAACAAACTTACAGCAAAGTAGATAGTGTTACTCACATCCAGACAGAGTTTTGCGCTCTCAGACAATTGCTTTTTAGAAGCATAGTTAGTTGTTCTTTGTTAATATGTGTTTTTACCGTTATAATTACATCTGAGTTGCTTTAAAAAGGTCTCGGAGTACCAATGTCACAAATTTTGTAATGACCTATGCCAGTAGCTATGGCAACCATCAGCTACATAATTATAATCCTTTGACAAAAAAGGTTTTTACAATATAGGGCAGAGATAAAGTTTGTTACAGCATGATATTTTTTTAACAACCAATGCCCGTTGCTACGTCAACTATTGACAATGCCAACCATCAAGGTTTATAATAATCATCCTTTGACAGCAAATATTTTACAATCTAGGGCAAAGACCATTCTTATCCAGTAGCGACATCAACCATCAAGATAGAGAATTATGATTGTCTGACAAAAACGTTTGTCACAACATAGGGTAGAGAAAGTTTGTTACAACACCATAATTTATTTCACAACCAATGCAAGTAGCTACATCAACTATTAACAACGTCAACCATCAAGCTAAATGATAATCATCCTTGGACAAAAAATAATCAATAGGCAAAAACGTGACAAAGTAGGCCAATAAAAGTGTTTTACTTAGTAATATTTTTTTAACAACACATGCCAGTAGCTACGTCAACTACCAATGACGTTAACCATCAAGCTGAATAAAATAATCTGTTGATGAAAAAGGTTTCTACAGTGCACTAGGGCAGCAAAAATTTGTTGCAACGTCGTGGAATTCTTTTCATGACCCATGCCAGTAGCTATGTCAACTATTTATGACTTCAACCGTTAATATTTTCTACAACATGACAAAGTAGGGCAGTAAAAGTTTTTACTGGAGCCTTCCCAATATTTTGCAAAGCCCAAAGTACTATTTTTCTATACCCTAGATGTAAAAAAATCTGTAACTAGCAAGGGTCTAAACTCTATCTAGCTTTTTTAAATAGTGTCCTAAATTGAGTCCATTGAAACTGCCTCTTGAGTAATTCCACTGGACTGAACTTTCCTATCCTAAAGTCCTATTCATCTTGAGGTGTGACACCGTGTAAAGTCACCATACAATATAAACATCACCATTCAAAAGCAACACCTCTCCCTTCAGCGTATCGGCGATTCTGCCCAGCATTTATCAGTCCAACAACAATGGAGCTAACAATTGGCAGATATTGCAAAGAAGCAAGAAGCAACATCTATTCAACAATCAGCGTAATGGGGAATGCCAGCCATGCAATCATCATTCCCATGGATTAAGGACACATTGCCATACAAAGAGTATGGAGAATGGAAAAGGATCATGACAAGTTTGTTGATGTTGTTTAACCTGCGTGCAAGTTTGGTGGGGATTAATCAGATTAGGACAGTATACATGTTGCACTTAGATGTTGATGCAAATGTAGAGTTTGTTCGTGTCCAATAAATAAATATGTAATTAGGTTGGATAAATATTATATGTTACTTGTATTTTGTTACTAATCATTATCATTATCATTAAATCCAATCATCTACTAATCACATAAATCTTTAAGTAAATCAAAAGAAACCAAAGGGATTTCTTCCTAAGAATGAATATAACCAACCGAATTTAGTTGTTCTCCTCTCTGTCAGCCTCTCCGTCACTCTCTGCCTCTGCAGTCTTTCCATCTCCAGTCAAATCTCTCCCTGTCAACCCTTGCTGCTGTTGCCCATTATCATCATTGCCATTCAAAACAAATGGAGAAAGCATTGGGGGAGTAGAAGGAGCATGCCTGGGTTGTTGTCATGAATGGGGACTGTTGGTTCATCACTTCCTGCATTTGCATCTGAATGCTCTGTTCCTCTCCATGATCCTCATATCTTGCCCTGTGTTCTTCTTTCTCTTTGTCGCGCTCTTGTTGCCTCTACATCTGGTCTTGGTGTTGTTGACTTGTAATCATCAACATAACTTGGGAGAATGATGGTTCGTCCTCTTCTTGCATGTCTTGCCTGCAATGCCGTCCTGTGGGGTTTGTAATTGGAGTGACACTCTAAAAGTTGGTGAGGAAAGGACATCAAAATCAAGAGAAGAACTGTCCAACAACTAGAAACTCACTGAACCTCTGCATGACTTACCAGCCACACTCCCATCATTCATGTGTCCTCCTTGATCCCATCGACTTCAACCTGCAGAGGTGTGTCCTCATTTCCATCCCCATTTTCCTCAACATCATCAACATCTTTTGCAGCACAGCCTTCATCTTCCAACCCTGTGGCTCCCTCAGACTTTTCAATGATTAATATTCTTGTTGCCTTTGCTTCCTGGACAGTGGGAGGAATGCTGTTTTCCCCAGTAGGGGTCTTTGTTTTTTGAAGCTTTTTGATTTTTCTTCAATTGGTCACCTGTCCTCCCCACTTCCAGATGGAATTGAGCAGGCGATCAGCAACAAGATCCCACTCAGCCCCTGAACTGGGCAGATACTCACCAATTGACTCGAGTGTGTGCTCAACACTGCAAACGAAAAACACCGGTAACCTCCCCGTACACTCGCAAAACGTCAGAGTGTACGGGGAGGTTACCGGAATTTCAAGAGTGTGCGGGTGGGATACCGGTTTTTTTATACATTACTTAAGCCACATTTTCGTTTATCACGCTAAGCTTTGAAGCAAAAAAAATCTTCCGAGTGGTTGTTTGTTTCATGACTCACATTTTGCAAATCACGAGTTGTAAACAGCAAGATCACCTGTTGGGTCTAGTTTTGGTTTCAATTCTAGGCTTGATCTATGATTTCATTTGGTGAGTACGCTTTGGGCCTATTCATATTTTCAAAATAATATGGTACTATCAGAAGTGACTGCGCCAAAAATGAGAACACATAAGAATAATAAGCGGGGCTGAAAATTGGCGTAGTGTGTCTACGTGTTTGTTACTTATTCCTTTGTATCACATCACCTAATTCTTGTGTGGCGTATTTGTATGATAATACAGTTTTAGTACATCTACGTATGGTACCATACTACAACAATGGTGCTTGACCCAGACACAACAGTATGGTACAATAGCAGTGCGCCCTCTCACTGCTTTCACATCACACAATTATTTTTTTCAATTACATCACTGATACCCCACCGGCGAATGGCCGAAACTCAGTCCACAGACTGAGTTATCCCTCCCGCCTTGCACCTCCATGTTGCCAACAACAATTGGCAGCGGCGGGTATATTTTGGGGGTGAGTAATCATGATTTCATCTTGTTCTACAGTATTATACTCACGACACGGCCAATTTTTTTTCAATTAATTAGTTGCCGGCCTGCCGGCGAAATCGCCGAAACTCAGTCCACAGACTGAGTTAGGCATTCCGCCTTGGACCGCCGTGTTGCCAACAACAATTGGCAGCGGCGGGTATATTTTGGGGGTGAGTTTTGATGAACTCACCATTTTTCGCACTATAATACTCACCACACGGCCAATTTTTTCAATTAATTAGTTGCAGGGCTGCCGGCGAATCGCGAAACTCAGTCCACAGACTGAGTTAGGCATTCCGCCTTGGACCGCCGTGTTGCCAACAACAATTGGCAGCGGCGGGTATATTTTGGGGTGAGTTTTGATGAACTCACCATTTTTCGCACTATTATACTCACCACACGTCCAATTTTTTCCAATTAATTAGTTACAGGTGTACTGGTGAAATCACCGAAACTCAGTCCACAGACTGAGTTAGGCATTCCCATTTGCACCGCCGTGTTGCCAACAACAATTGGCAGCGGCGGGTATATTTTGGGGTGAGTTTTCATGAACTCACCATTTTTCGCACTATAATACTCATCACACGGCCAATTTTTTTCAATTAATTAGTTGCAGGCCTGCCAGCGAAATTGCCGAAACTCAGTCCACAGACTGAGTTAGGCATTCCTCCTTGGACTGTCATGTTGCCAACAACAATTGGCAGCGGCGGGTATATTTTGGGGGTGAGTTTTGATGAACTCACTATTTTTGACCCTATTATACTCGCCACACGTCCATTTTTTTCAATTAATTAGTTACAGGTGTACTGGCGAAATCGCCAAAACTCAGTCCACAGACTGAGTTTGGCATTCCGCTTTGGCCGCCATGTTGCCAACAACAATTGGCAGCGGCGGGTATATTTTGGGGTGAGTTTTGATGAACTCACTATTTTTGACCCTATTATACTCAACACATGTTAATTTTTTTCAATTAAATAGTTACAGGCCCAGTTCTGAAATCCCCAAAACTCAGTCCACAGACTGAGTTTGGGATTTCGCTTCGCACCGCCGTGTTGCCAACAATATTTGGCAGCGGCAGGTATATTAAAAGTGGTGAGTTGAATAGAATACAATTACTTTTACACTTGTCTTGACTACATCTAATTTTCAATTATTTTATTTCAGGCCAGGCACGGGAACAGCCGAAACTCAGTCCACAGACTGAGTTTGGCATTTCGCCTTGCACCGCCGTGTTGCCAACAACGGTTTGCAGAGGCATGTAAATTTTCATGGTGAGTTATTGAAGTCATACTATATTTCAATTGTTTTCATTTCAGCTTAGTTTCAATTAAATAATTAATTTTCTTCTACCTTGGTGACAATATTGTCCACAGTATCGTTTTTCATCTTGTAGCAGCTTGGGGCTGAAATTTTGGCACCTGTGTCCTTTTGGTGGGCGATGTGTTGGGCGGGCCCCTAAAATATGTTAATATAGTATGTTTAACTATATTAGTGGAGATAAATTATTATACATACTCTATTATTGTAGTCCAACAGTAGGTAGCCCTCCCGGTAACCGTCCTGTAACGTTCCGGTAGCCCTCCTGTATGCTCCGGTAACCCTCCGGTACTCTCCGGTAGCCTTCCCGTAACCTTCCGGTTACCCTCCGGTACTCTCCGGTTACCCTCCCGTACACTTCCGGTATGCCACCGGTAAACATTTTTTTAGCTACTAAGTAATGCAGTTATAGCCACTAATTAGATTGATATCGATTCTAAGACTTACTGAGACGTCTGTAAAAACGTACCAATTCCTATCATATGTAGAAAAAAATCGAAAAGCTCCTCTTGGTCTCAAATTTCCGGTAACCTCCCGGTAGACTCCGGTAACCCTCCCGTACACTAGTTTACCGGAGGGTTACAGAAGTGTACCGGGAGGTTACCGGAAGATACCATTCCGGGGGCTCCGGTAACCTCCCCGTACACTCGAGTGTACGGGGAGGTTACCGGTGTTTTTCGTTTGCAGTGAAGTTCCTGTACGCTGTAGTTCAACCTACCACCAGGGCTTCCTCCCTCTCCTGCTTGAAACCTTCCCAAACCAGCACCTTGACACCTTCCCCACTGACTACTCCTCCCTCCACTTCCTTGACCAGCAGCCCTGCCAGCTTGAGGGTTTACTGCTTGGGAATTTTGTGCAACGACGAGTGGAGTTAGAGCATTTGCACCGACAGCTGCCTCTGAGGGACTGGGAGGCAGGGCCACAGGCAGAGCATCTGCGGTGCCTCCTGAAGCCACGGCAACTGGGGTGACTGTGACAGTAGCACCAACTGTGGTAGGGGCAACTGCAGGTGGGGCAATGGTGGTAAGGGAAACTTTGCGAGCTGCATCACGAGCAGTGCCGCATCCTTGCCATGCGATGGACTCTAACGTCTGACCTGAGCCGGTCATCCCAAGAAAATATTAAGCACAAAAATTATAGGTAGTTTTGACAGGTGTCAAAGAATTGATTTTATGAGCTTATTTTGTTACAATTTTGAGGATGGAAGGGCGGTGGAACTGCAATTCCAATCCTCATGATGCAGACAAACATTGTGTAGATCCTACACAAAGTTGGTATGTTTATACCCTTCTCAAGGGTCTTCTCTTGTTTGGGGCTATGGACTTCTTTGTTGGGGAGTCCATGCCATTGGGAGTAGGGCAGTGGACTCCTGTTTTGGGGAGTCTATGTCTTTTGGATCAGGGGCAGTAGACTCTCCTCCTGGGGAGGCCTGCAAATGATCCTTTTAATTTTAGTCCTTTGGGGGAACTAAAAAGGCAGATTCTTGGCCTATGTCAAGGTCTCAGCTTTGGAGTTAACTTCCTCATCATCTTCATCAGCAGATGATGGAACATAGGGGAGCGTGTAGCTTCATCATCGTCCGCCGCCAAGTAGTTGCAAAGGAATTATTCAAATGAGAAATGAATGGAGACGGTGATGTCGAAATAGGGCTTAGAAAAATGTTCACTAAATTTAAGTATAATTTTGGGAACAGGAAGGCCTTTCTAGCCAAAAATCAAAAAAAAGCTACCGTAAATTCCGGAGCATAAGAACCACAAAATGTGTGGTCATTTCAAATTGATACCTTTTAGTGGTTCTTATACCCCGAATGAAGCTAGTGGTCCTCACTCAACAGAAAAAAATGTATCTACCGCAATTCTCACATCATAAGTTACCCAAAATGTTAAAAGATACATATGGATAAGTCTCTAAAGTTAGCGCATGCTACATGTAAAGAATTATTGGTATCCCCCCTAGTTACCAAGTAGGGTCGTGTATCAGTTTGTGCCCAACAACATAACTGGGACGGCAAGGAAAGTGCATCCGGGATGGCCCAGTTGTCTGAACCTGATTAAGGATGAGTTGCTGGACTTCATCAAAACATTCCGCGATCAGGGAATTCAAACAACTAACCAGATGGTGGTTCAAGAGGCATCACACTTGATGCCTTCTTTCCAGCTGAAGTCTTTCCATGCAAAGCATCATGCTGTCAATCATATCACGAGGCATCTTGGGTTTACTCAGAGCGTGGCCACCCACACGGCCCAAAAATATTTCAAAGAGACTGAGAAAGAGTCCAGGGATTTCATCACCATGGTCAAGGCACAAATCAACGGCAGGTTCAAATATGACGTGCTAAACAGGGATCAAACTCACACCCAATTCTCTTTCCACACTCGCATGACATTGGAGTTGAAGGGAAAGAAAACCATTCAGGTATGTGCTTCAACTAATGATATGAAGTGTATAACACTTGCTGCAACTGTGACGGAAAGTGGGACCATGTTAACTCCCTACTTGATCTTCAAGGTAGCGCCCAAAGGTCGGATCACCAAGAATTAATTCGGCACTTTTCCGGTGGGCGGTAAGTATGCCTGTCAACCCAAGGCATGGATGGACGAGCCCAACATGCACACATGGATTGATGCTGTTGTGCAACCTTACAAGGATGAGAAGGATAGGCGTGACCCAGGCGGCCCACCTCTTCTGCTTGTCCTTGATTCCTATAGGGTGCATCTCATGGGTTCCGTGGTGAACAGAATCCAAGAAATGGGGATTGAAGTGCTGCACATTCCAGGTGGGTGCACGTACTTATGTCAGCCTGTTGATATATGAATCAACAAACCGCTGAAAAGTGTGATGCGTGCTAAATGGGAGGCATGGATGACTGATGGGGACGGAATTGAAGATTGGGTTGCAGAAGAACCCTCACGCAAACTCATGTCGGAATAGCTGATTGATGTGTACAAAAATATTCAGGAGACAGTAGGTCGTAATGCATGGTTTAAAACCAATTACGAATGGTTTTAAACTATAAACAGTTCTAAAGAAAACAATTATTCTGATAATTATTCTAATGAACACCAATTATAAAAAGCAATAATAGACTTATAGACTTTTTTCTAATAATTGTTTAGGTTTTAGATTGTTCCCAATGTTAAGCTTGTAGATTGTTCCTCCTCCAACCCAATCACTTCAGCACTTCAGCGATTGCGTAACCACGGTTGCGGTGGAAGAGGCGCCTCTTTGCAGAGTTTTTGTCATCCGGAAGCACATCTCTGCGATCACCAACATGCACCCGTCCAAACTCTGACCGCGTTCTCATCACAAACAATCACCAGCATCCCGTGCAGAACCTCACCATGGTGACGGGTAGTGAGTTTTTGGTCATAATTAAATAACTTGGCAAATATTTGAACCCACAGGGACCTACACATAATATGGGGAAATTGGTGTTGACAAGGAGAATCTAAAGAAGTCAGCTTTAGAACAAACAGATTTTATTAATTGGCCGAAACAGACCAAATGCGGTCATTTTGACTGGGTGGTTCTTATACTCCGGTGGTTCTTATGCTCAGAAATTTATCGTGCGGTATATATTATAATGTCGCACCAACCAGATTATTGTAGCTAGGGTGATGTTTACTCTTGAGAGCGGGTCTATTGATGTATGTCGTAGCTTTTTTGGATGAGTTGAGGTAGCTGCGGGTACGCTCTGTCCGTCGTCCGAGGTACCCGCAGCTCCTGTGACATAAAGAAAAAGGTGCTCGCAGCTACCCAGCTCTGCAAAAAGTTTTTCAGAGTCAGCAGACCACCCCTCTTGCACCTACCCCCTGAATGGAGCTGGGGCCACCCCCAAATAAAATTAATTAACACAACGCGCGTAAGCGCAAAACACGTATGCCAATATTGCACACTAAAAAATTACACTCAAACATCAACATCATTAATTTCATCGTCAATATCCTTTTCACAACATCGCTCCCCACTCTTCCTCAACGACATTTTGGGTTCAACGATGGCTTCGACGTTGACGTAGGTCAGGATAGAACATCCCAGGGAGTACGTTCCCCTGTCACTCGTCAAACCATTGGCGAGTCGTCCATCGCCTGAGATAGATAGATTCAATTCGCCAATTTGGGGGGTATCAAGTCGTCCAAATCTTGGTTTGCCAAACGCTTCACTTCCTTGATGGATTTGCAGTGTTTTGTAGCTAGAAATATACCTCCTTCTTCTTTGTGAAGAAAGTCTCCCCATGAGCCCTTGATGATGAGGAAGAGCAAAGCAGGGGGGAGAAGCCAAGAGTGTAGCAAGTGGTTGGGATTGGTTTGGAGGTTTATTTTCAAAGGAATGACCACAGAGCAATGATGTGCCTAAAGTGAAGGAGGAGACAAAAATGGAAACACTCCCTTCTGTAATGGATCAAGTGGAACTTGACGTGCCTAAATGTGAGAGCGATGAGGTCAAGATCAGGCTGCTTGCTTTGGGAGTATACACGCCATAATCTCCATACGGAGAGCAACCATAAGTGTCTCTGGAGCCTAGCGATTCTATAGTCACTGTTGATGCCATCAATTGCATCGTCGTTGTTGGCGGCATCCAGGGGGTTGGCTTTTTGCGAGGCATTCGACGTTGACTTGACGTTGTCGGGTCTAATTTCTGTAGACCAATTCATTCGTGCGCTTTTGATATTGTCATGGTCGACAGGAATAATACACTGACTAACAGCATTTTATCGCATTGTGCGTATTCGTATTTTCGATTCGTATTCTGTTGTGTCTGCGCTCTCTTCCTACCAATTATGTGACATGTGCATCGAAGTATGTTATTTGGCGGATGCCATTTTTCGGATGAACCTCTGTTTTAAGCCGCAGAGCGGTTGCGATGACGAATGCATACACGTTGGGGGGACGAGTGGATGGTGGTGATAATTGTTCAGTGTTTGGAGAAACATTGATTCAAATAGTGCAGGCGGCATGACTGGGAGGAAGCGAGTGAGGAAGTGAGAACTGAGGAGGATGATCAGAGGATGAGAGCACCATGATCAACGTGATGCCGTGGAAGGGGCAGCGGCGGCAGAAATTGTGATGGTGTGGAAGTATTATGTGTGATTTTACTTTTTGTGAATGTAGAATAAACTGGTATTGTACCATAGGTGGAAGAGGGTCTGCTAAAGACAAATGCGGATTTTGCACAGTTTACATCAATTAATGTTGTGTGGAGTGTGTACAATAAAGGTAGGTGGAAGAGGGTGGGTGGAAGTCACAGGATTTTTTTACTTAACATCAATTTTTTATTGTGATGCACCAAGTAGGCTTAGGGGGGTGCTCTTAGCACCCAGGGTGAAGCACTGATATCAATAGACCGGCCCTGAGCATCATCTATCAAACGAGAAACACAGAGAACGGATTCAATAGTATTATGCCACCGGGGATGTAAGTTCATTCCTCCCAGAGTCATGACAAATAAGTTGTACGTCAACATGAACATGTGTAAAATGTATCCAACGAAGAGCAAAGAGAGGTCACACGTGGCTTTCGCATCAGCTCCTCCCTCGCACAGAGCTTGAAAAAGAAAGGCAACGACTCAACGTTAATGAAAAAGACGGGCGACGGCTTAACATGGGGTACTTCGAACTTTTTGATTCTGTAGCAGGGCTGCGGGCAAATAAAGGGCTTGACGAAACCTTAGTCAAGCCGTCCTTCCTTTTGGCGGAGACAAAGATGGCGCGAAATCCAGCTGTGTTCGCAGACTTGCGATATCCTGATGCACGGGGCTTCAGCGAGAACACAGGCAGTGGGATCTCGGTTTCTTGGCTCGCTTCATCCCCGAAGTCAACGAAGAAACCCACGTCGCCATCCGCCTTGCCTCGGGAGACGTTGGCGAGGTTGCTATCCATCAATTCTTGTTTCGTGTTCTGTGACGACGGACGATGCTTTAGCGCACATTGAATACGGGAGAAGGATGGAAGGCGCAAAAACCGCGGTGGAGGTGAACCCGATGTGTCAGGAAACCCATTCGTATTGTATGCAGCACGAGATGGAGGAGGAGGACACGGCAATAGTACCCGTTTGTCCGCGTCGTAATTCCTTGGGGTGAGGTACATTATATAATGTGTTGACGGAGCGTTGACGGTTTATGTCCCTGAAGAAAGAAACTATTGTACAGAAATCGAGGAGAAACACCGTGTCAAATGACAACTTAGATATGCTTCTTTAGTTTCCTGGTCCGTGGACAGATGCAGTTCCGAGCCAACAAAGGCAATGCTTCCACGCACTCTTACGTAGGGATTATACTCTATTGTACTAGAGAGTAGTGACATGATGTGCTAAAAGAATGGGGCTGTGCAAATCTCATATTTGTGTGGAAAGGACTCTGGAAGGAGAACCGTGGCCTGTGCCAATGACTCCGAAGATGACGAGAGATATGCATCGTACCGATCGTCCGGTTCCTATGTAAGGATTGTGTAATGGACGTACCAGTAGAGAAGTAACATGTCATCCTTTCAAAAAATCTTTTCGGAGCTTCAAGACAAGGGACATACCGCCGTCCGTCAGGTCATAACCGCTCAGGGGTTAAGGGAACTGTTTTAATTGGTCTTTTCCCTAACAAATTTCATCCATAGAGTCTCCACGGTCGGTATGATACGTATACCTATAAATTATATGTTAATATATAGTAAAACTCATGTGATTGCTTTCAAAGGTTGGAGGTCATAAAAGAAGAATCTAAATACGATTTTAAGATTTTACCTATCCGAAAATTCCAATGCATGTAAGTGACGAACAATAAATATGAAATACAAAAGGTCCTACTACTAACTAGTATCTAAGTCTTCACGAAGATATCATGGACTAAGAAAACACAGGTTGCAATGCATAGTAAAATTTATCACGGAGACAGCAAAAAATACTAGCTTATAGACACACTAAAAATACCATGTTAAATTAAACCAATCTAAAATAAACCATGACCCTACGGCCAACATTAACTGTGCAGCTTCAACTTCTGGTCATTCCAATTGTTTAGAATTCTCCCCAAATTATCGTTTTCATAAAATGCTGTGTCTTCCAGTAGATTGACGCATTCTGCAAAAGTCTAAGTTACAGCAAACTCTAACGCCCGCTGAATCAGTATACCATAGTGAGCACATGCCGCATAATCACCAATGTGGCCTATAATTGCCCATTGTTCCACCAAGGGCTTCAACAGGAGATGAGCTTGCTGCGATCACCAACAAAGAAAGCTTTGGGTTTGTTCGACTTCATTTCTGACACTCTGTCTTGCTCCGACCACACCATTTCCAACAAATGAATGTCCTTTGGTTGAGCTTCTTTTGTCAACTTACCAACAACGGACTCACAGTAAAATTGATACCTGAGAGCATTGTCGTTTTCTTCTCGGCCCTGGCAAAGAACAATGTTGCCACTCTCTAAATTTGGAACAAATCTCTTCCAAACTAACTCAAACTTGTCATCCTCGGCATACCTCCCAAAAACTATGATTTTCCGCAGAGTCTCAACAAGAGCAGCAAGTTCGTCTAGATCGGTCGATTCAATACTACATCTCAAAGCTCGAACAGATGCATCATCACCCACTTCATTTTTGCCCTATCGACTGCATTACTCTTCCATGATGTGTGGGACGAAGGAGGGATCTTCGTAACAACCACACACGGGAATTTTGTTTGCCATGTGATGAGCGGCGAGCTGCTGACTGATGCTTGTCAGAACGTATAGTACAAAGGCGCACAAGTCTTCGCTAGTGGTGACAAAGGTGGAATGGTTAACTGCCATGTTGTTGACGCGCTTTGCTAGTTTTTTACGAGGGATGGCTCTCCCATGGATCGAACTGACTGTGGACAGGACTGGACCTGACTGGACCTGACTGGACCGTCCTCGATCCCCTTCATGCTCCTACGAGGGTCAAAGACTGTCGTAGACCCTCTCTCTCTCTCGATTCTTATTATACGACAAATGCTGGGTTTGCTGGATGTGCTGCATGTGTTGCGCATGCACGTGTGGTGAGTGCAGAAAAAAATGGGACCCATTAGCAAGCGATGATGCTGGCAACGCACGATTGCCCATATGCAGGGTATGGAAGGGATGCCCTACAGGGCACTGGTGAGACAGAGGATAATCATGCAAAGGTTTTATGATTTTCCTCGCTCTTTTCCGTGGAGATGTTTCTCGCACATAAAAGAGGGCTTATATCAAGCAATTCTCTTTTTACGGGAGCGAGGAAAGTCATACAATTCTTGTATGATGCCTAGTAAAATTTATTGGAACTTGTATGATTTTCATAGTTCCCTCTAGAGAGTACAATACTATTACAATACAATACAGCTGTATAAAAAATAAAAGTACCAAACCACAGAAAATGTCAAAAGATAAATTTATTGAACTTGTTATATTGGGTGACTACCGTAATTCGTTTTTATGTCAAACGCCCAAAAATCCCAAATATTTGACCTGGTCAAACCCCCCGGACACCCCCCCTTTTTGGCTAGACCCGGTCAAACGAAAAAAAAGTCTAGGCAAAAGGGGGGGTGTCCGGACACCCCCACTTTTTGACCAAATTGCATTTAGCCAGAATCTGACAACAAAATTTGGTTCTATCACTCACAAAACGTGAGCAATGTCTGATGAAGACGACAATTCCGATCATGTTCCGCGCCGCGGTGGAGGCCGCCGGGCTGGCATCCCCAACTATAACAACACTGTTCTGATCCTGATTGTCGAGGAGATCCTTCCCAACGGTTCTGAGGCAAGGCGCCTGGTTGCAGCTGCCTACAAAGTGAAGACAGGTGAGGCAAACTTGCGATCGGAAGATGACCTGAAGCGCAACTGGGTCCGGAAGTTATGTAACAACATGAAGAAACCTACAGGTAGGTCTCGTAGCAACGCCACCGATCGTATTCATCATTGTTTGGAAATTCAACAAAGAATTCTAGATAAGACGTCTTTGGGCATCCTAACCTCAGACAATGACAACAGGTTTGATCCCTCCTCATCTTCGTCTGTGTCATCGTCATCGTTGATGTCGTCGTTGTCTTCCTCGAAAGATGATGAAGAAGTCCCAGGGACACAGTTGCCTCCATTACCTCAACTACCTCCCGTGCCGGCCATCGAAAATGTTGAATTCACCGGAGCGAATGAATCCTTTGTGAATGCTGAAGCTACAGCTGATGCTCAACCCCCTGAGATGGAAGCGATGGGATCAATGGTTGTTGGCGTTGCTGCTGCAGCCAAAGACACCGAAGTTGAAATTGAGGAAGCTGCCACCCATGTTGCCTGACGATCATCAAGTCATCCACCGTCAACTGCGCCTTCCACTGCTCCATGTCCACCAACACCACAACCAAGGATGGCATCGTCGTCGAAGTCAAGTGTGACAAGGGGAAGCAAGACAAACAAAACCAAAAACTCAACAAACCATAAAAGGGGTTCAGTCACCAAGTCCATCGAGCAAATTGCTTCTTCAATTGAAAGGAGTAGTGGTGACAATATGCGGGTGATGTTGGAGATGAGGAAGTTGGAGTGGGAGGAAGTGGAGGAAAGGAGGAGGCAAGAGCGAGAGGACGCCAGACTCAAAAGAGAGGAGAGTAGGCACGAGAGGATGGAGATGGAGGACAGGAGGGAAAGGTGTTTTGAGAGACAGATGCAGCAACATACCAAAGTGATGCAAACCATGATGATGTTTATGATGGGCAGGGCCATAGGAGGCCTCCCAAAGACTTGTGACAAGGATAATAATTCGGAAAAGGAAGGAGAATAAAGTTAGAACTCAATTGTTGTTTAAGTTAATCATTAGTACAAGACATATAATTCCAACTCAAATATGTTATGGTAATTTAATTTTAATATCTCATAATTCATAATTAAATATTATTATCCTCCCCTTCTGAGTCCGACTCAAAGTCCTCCGCTCGTAAGTAATATTTACTTATACAGTCGTAGCCATCGAGTGTGATGTACCGTTTGTATTCTGGATCAAACACGGTTTTGATCTGGTTACGACCAACTAACTCAGTACAAAAATTGTGCATCAAAACAATTGATTCAATCACAAGTCTCCTCAATCTCAAATTGCTGGGTAGACGCTTTTTAAATCGAGGAAAGGAACCTTGTAATCCCCTCACACCCCACTCACTTGCCTGCCGCAGCGAAGTGTACACGTTACTCACCCTCACCACATACTCTCTGACTGCTGGGTGTAGACGTCTGGCACTGCGCTCTTGCATTGGTCTGACTACTACATTCTACGCATCTCTGCTTCTGGGAAATCCCTGATCCACACAAATTTTATGTGCGCCAATCCTTCTTTGTATTGAATCAAAAAAAAGGGCAGACACTGATCCATCCGCCCAACTTCCTGGACAGTTGATTGCTGCAACAAACGCCTTTCCATCTGGCCTGTAAGCAAAGACATTGTTCGTGACTGTGTCACATCCATAGCCACTGTAGAACGCATTTTGTGTTATTTTCTCTGAGGTGCACTCTGTGGGAAGTGACACTCCATCCATGAATCCTATTACATTGTCGATAGAATTTTCACGACTCTGTACCATGGATGCAAACATTTGCATTTTCTCCGCGGATGGGAACTTGATTCTTGCAAGATAATGAAATCTAGGTTGGCGAACTGCCAACTTCAACATGTTTCTCAACATGCGAGAACAAGCATTGAGAGTGATGCCAAAAATCAAGCCCAAGTACTTGTAATTAATTGTGCTGCTAATGTAAAAAAGGAGCAGCCCCAATTGCCCCATCTGACGACAATGACCACTTACGTCCTCTCCTTTTTGACAATAATGGGTGGCCAGGTGGCTTCAGTACGTCGTGAAGCATTTTGAAGGCCTCTCGGGTTAAGCCCGTCATGAGAAGAAAAGATGACGAATCCCCATTGTGTAGTAGATGGTGCCACAGTGCAGCTGACGGAGGAAGAATGGCAGATCTTGACAAATAGGTACGGGTACAAAGGCTGTTGCTGAAGTTGATTAGCAAAATCATCAGCGCTAGTACCTTGACACGGTGCATTCTACTGCGATGTGAAGCAGATCTCATTGCATTAACATCCATAGTGAAATCAAATCTGCAACGAATTGATCGGAGGTGATGTTTGTAATTTTTGCAAATAGTATGTGATTTGGGCAGAGACGTGACGGAACGCGTCAGAACAAATTAGCAAGAAAGTTAAAAGAAAATCGGGAAATTGATGGTTTTTTGGTGAGTCACACGAAAATTGAAGTTTGACCTTCAAAATAATTACGGTAACAGTTTTTAAAAACGCTGGCTAAATCCGGAATCTGACCGAGGCATATTTGGGCGTTTGACCGTAATAATGAATTACGTTAGTCACCCATTATGTCAGCGTTAGTGTTTATAACATGGTGAAAAATAATTATCATTATCTTGAGACTTACCCTATTGACAAACTCACTTTATAGGTTCCAGGAACGTACAAAAGATACATTTTGGTGGTACTTATAATTATAATCTGGTACAATGGAGAGTTTTTAACACGGTGAAAGTATTGGCATCTTTACCACATACCCTATTTACTTAGAGGTAGCCATAATGTACCCCTCCCGCCGTTGCCCCCCCCTTGCTCTTTGATGCTGTCGATTAGTCTACTGTGTGCATGGCATGTGTTTGCCTTCTGACAGCATTGAAGGTGTCTCCAAAACAATTCCTAGTCATCGGGGCATAAGGGTATGTTGCTGGTGCGAAGGGGAAACTACCCCTGATGATTGTAGGCATTTCAGGGGGTTTAAATACCAGAAACACAAATGAAAATTTCTGTGGAACTTATAATCTGGAGGCACTTATAAACTGGGTTTTACAGTATTTACTTCAAGGTAGCCATATTGTACTTTTACAGCCTTTCCGCATTCCTTGCTCATCTCCAACCCTCCACTGTGTGTAAGAGATGTGTGGTGACTTCTGACAGCATTGGAGGTTTCTTAGCAACAACCCAGAGTCACAAGGAGCGGTGCACATAGGTAAGTTGTGAGAAGGGCATACTGCTCAGAAGGTTTTGCTTTAGTTTGGTGGAAGCAAATATGAGAAAAACTCAAATCTCAATAGAATTAGGAATTCACCCATTGGGATTGCAATTCCATGGGTACTTTGGGAATTATGATCTGGTGGTGCTTGCAATCCCGGTTATACACTAGGCATGGTATGTACAGTATCTTATCATACCTACATCACATATTCTTGGTAAATTTGAAATGACATAAGACTTTAGTAAGCTGTGTCATTGACACTGACTCATACACACACAAGCAATGGCATTAAAACATGTGTAGGCAGATCATTATATGTGAACGCTCAAAATGAGACTCACAAAAATGGAGTTCAAAACTTATGAGCAAGAAAGTCTTTTGCAAAACAGAGGTATGAAACAGTGATTGAAACAATAAATTGGAATTCAATGCTTACTAGAGAAGAGTTTTTTATTGATATTCAAACTATGAACCAAATTCATTACATATCATTCCGTTCACTTTGATCACTTTTTGTATGAGGGGCATGATTTTTGTGAAGTGCCAATATTCACATTTATTTGGATTTGGCCATTCCCAAAAAGCCAATAAACACGTTTATTTGGCCATTCACACAAAAAATGTGATCAATGCTAACTGACATCATCACAGACATTTGTGAACAAATAATGTGTAGGGCATGTGAGAAAGGCTGCACGACAAAAAGTGTGTGAAAACGTGGGTGTGACAAGCATGAAATACATCGGTAAAATGCTTGCAATAGTGGAAAATATTTTTTGGACACACATAGATCATTCTGAGTTCTTGTTTTGTCTGATCCATTTGTTTTATGTAGGCACAATACCAGAGTTGCTGTCACGGACTTAGAAACATTCAGTGAAATGGTTTGCTCATCATTGACAGCATGACTTTGCCTCTCTCCTTTATGATGGTTCTCATTTTGTGTGAAATCTCATGTATGCATTCTTAGTGATTGAGTGGAATCATGTAGGTGTTGCATAAGGGGGGTTGTGCTGTTGAGCCTGGACTGGTTTACAATACATTCGCAAGCTCAGTGAATAGGCAACATCCAGAAAAATAAACTACCAAAAGAAAACTGGATACCTGTCTCTTCCACATAAGAATAGTGCAAGAATATTGAAAAACCAAAAGAAATTCATTCTGCAGACTAAAGCTAATCCCCATAAATAGGGAGAAGTAATATTTATGCTGAAGGAAAAGCCTGCCCTTTCACAAGAAGATATTATGTGATTATATCAATCTTTGTCTTCATTGCACAAATTCATTTTAACCATGATAGACATCTGAAGGTTTTCTAAGTTAGAAGTAGATTTTTAATTTAGATTTTTAACACTTTTCTATCCTGGTATTTTTGGTAAATTATCCTCTCTTGAAATATTAGACCATCAATTATAATCTGTGTAGTATCTAAATTATTGTAGAGATTCAAATTTTGTGTTTTACATTAGATTTAGCTTGAATTCTTTCATTCTTAGATCATTGTCAACCAGATGATACCTTACTGATAAAAAGAAATGTTAAGGGGTATCATTTTGCGGATATCAAGTTTCCTTGTGTCCCATGAACCCCCTACTCATGTTTATGCCACTAGATAAATGCCCAGTGCACAAATGCATGAAGCAGGTAGAACAGTGCCATCCAAACGGTCATTGGAATCATGCTTTGTTCTTTTGATGGGGGGGGGGTAATTGTTGTAATTAAGACAGATCAAGGAATTTGGATCCTGGCCTCTTTGCAAGCTTCATTTTAATGACTTGACCTTTACTATAATATATTTTCTTTCAAGCAGACACCAGTGTTTTTTCTGTCTTTTGAAGTGATATCTTTATCATGTTTTTTTTAGAAAGTTTTTTCACTCTAGCTTACTGCCATTGTTAGGGAACATCCTTTTGAGTTGGCTGTGTGATTCAGGGTTTTGTCCACTCTGATCTTGTTAAAGGCTTCACCATTGAAAAATTTCTCTGGTGATTACAGCACCAAGAAGGGATTTGTCCATTACAATTTGAATTGTTTGTGTCTGCAAAGGTATATTATAGCTGCAAATTCATCATCAATGTCATCACATTCTTCATGCTTGCATTTACCACAAAAGGGCAACAATGGATTAAACCCATGAATAGTGTTCATTATGTATGTTATGCAAAACATCTTTAATTGTTAGGTTACCAATCCAGTTTTGAAAGTGGATGACTGTCTACCTCTTTTCCCATAGGGGTGCTCACATGTATAGAGTATACCAATGTAAAGCACACTGACAAAACCAACCATCAACTGTGGTGTTGCAGTATCTTATCAAAGTGACTATAATCTCATCAATTCAGCCTTTTGGGTGATTCCAGTGAGAAACAATTGTTGGTATCATTTTTTTTGCTTTTGGAAATAGTAGCATTGTGTCATCTAACATACACATTATTGACAATCTCCAAATAATCCAAATATAACAAAGAGATTTGTGATTGATTTGTTATGGAAATGAAGACCCACAAGGCCTTTACTGAACTTAGGAATGTGCTAAACTTTGTCATTGCTTTGCCATGCCTTGACATATACCCACTGAATGTTCTGTCGTAATGTCATTAAATATACTTCTTGTTACCACCAATGGAAAATAAGTAAGTGTGGCATGCTGTACCATTGTTTGGGTGACAACAATAAAAACTATACAGGAAACATCACCCTCAGGTGCATGATGGAATATTTGAGTACGATATTCAGGCTTGCACCAAGTGGTAAAATTCCTCAGACCCATATATGCAGCAAGCAAAATTACTATGAAGATCTTATACTTGTTTTGCATGCTGCAATACTGTCTTACCCAAGAGAGTCTTACAGTGCCAAGCTCATTATTAACTTCCCTCCCTTAAATTGACTACTATCATCATCACAGCAGTCACCTGATTCAAAATTATAGCTTGTTCCAGGACACAGTGACTTCTCTGTTGTCATCACAATCCAAACATCTAACGAGGTTGTTCAGTATTTCTGGGAATGAAAAGCAGACTGTACTTTCTCCTCATTAAGTGACTTACCCTGTGTGCCGACCTCTCAGTTGATGATAAAGGTTTTGAAAGGGTTTTTTCAACATTCTTTACAGTCCTTTATGTAAAGCACTTCAATTGTATCCTTTTTAGTTGTTATCAGACTTTCTTTGTTTTTGTCAGAATGACAACGGCTGCCCTGTTTGTAGATTTCAACTAACTCATCCCTTATCAGCATTATCAATTTGTTGTTTCTTTTTTGTGACTATGAGATGGATCATTCAATATCATCAGAAGTGTTTACAATGATATCAATGTTATTTTTATAATGCTAATTGGCGATGTTGTCAAACCACCTACTTCTTGTGGGAGCACTGAATGAGTTGAGGTTGACATCAAACTAAAAGACTATAAGTACCATCAATTATTGCCACCCTGTCCCTAACAGACCTCATAAACACCCTTTGAGTCAATTTGGAGGAGATGTTTACATGTCCTCTCTAATAGAAATAAGAGTGGATCATAGTCTCTCCCCTGTAAAATTATCTCTGGCCACATGATTGCATTACCCTGCATAAAAAATATTGTCATCTTCAGGTACATAATCAATGCAACCATATGCCAATGAAGGACTTGTGTACTGAAGAATAGTCACTTGACCATAGTGCAATTACAATAAGCAACAATACGTGACATGATTTTTCCTACCACCTCAGAGAGACCAATAGATATTGCTGGTATGTTTTCTGGAATCCCCCCTGTTCTCTAGATGTCTTGAAATGCACATTCATTCACTTAAATGCAATACTAGGTCCCTTTTTATTAGCATTCAGGAATTCCATGTCTGATTCTTCTGTGTCATGAAAGCATTCATCATCACTGTAGCCTCTGTCTCCATCGAGTGCAATTTTCCCTAATTTTAGCTGTGTTGGGTTGTTGGTGTCCTTAATTATTAATGGTGCACATGCCAAAATGGCCATTGACAATTCACCATGAAAGGACAATAGACCTGTTGAGATAGAAATATAGTCTAAATGAGATAGAACTCTTGTTGCAAGCTAAGGACTTTCACTTTCATTTAAAGAACTCAACTGTAACTTTTCACTATTAATAATTCAATCTGTGTACACTTCAACAAAAAATGCTAACACAGATGTATGAACACCAACGTTTCAAAATAGCTGCTCCAATACATGTTCAATTCCATTAAGTGAACTCTAATGTGAGGTTACTTTGCCATTAGTGGAACCCTTGTTATACATTTCTGGTGGTTGCCCCATGAGACTCCTAGGAAGAGTGCTTAGAAAACCCATTTGTCACTTCATTGAAGAATCAGGTAGTTTGTCAACCTCTGTGGTTAGAATTGGATAAGAATTTGGATGTTTCTCCACATTGGAGACACTGCAGCCCTAATAATAGACTTCTAAAAAGATCTCACACAGGTTTCAAACACTGCAAAATCTTGAAGTTTTGTTCCCCTCTTCTGAGTGTGTTAATTAATTACACATAGATATTATCGTTCTCGAAGGAAAAATGCATTGAAGATCTGATTTTCACTTAATGTGTTGCTTGCTTTGCTGCAACTGTTACATAACCAGTCTTATTCCTCCAAAACAATTTGGTTTATTACTTTTCCTCCTGAAAGTATCCATGCTCAAGTTTGTGGTCCACCTGATTGAAAGAAATTGTCTATTTATTGATGCCAATCTCAAGAAATAAAAATTAGTTCCTTCATCTAGGCACTAGTTCCTTTTAGTTTTACCCACAAGGCACTAGTTCCTAGACAAGGAACTAGTTCATAACTAGTTCCTCATGGAAACTAAACAGAACAAAATATAATGTTTTTCTTAAGCCACAGAGAGAGCTTACCACACATCGTGATTAAGGAACTAGTTTTGTGATGATGAACTAAGTTCCTTTTAGTTCCCTCCAAGAAGAACTAGTTCATTTTCTAGGAACTAATTGCTACTTATAAAATGGCATGGACAATCAACGTGAAAATAGAGCACAAGTCAGAAATGTTTAGTCCCAGCAAACCCTAGAATTAAAAATAGTGGGCAAAACGGGACTTCAGTGGGTGCAAACGGAACTTTCCAGATGCTTCCTGAATCCTCCCTAGGATGTCTTACATTGTGTGTAGAATCAATTTAAGAACTATAGTATTCTAAAGTACACCACTCACTAAAAGATACTGGTACTGGCCCTTTCTGATTTTACCCTCTTTAAATTCCTTGATGCTCTATCAGTCACATGTGTTCCTCCACTGCATTTGTGCTTGCAGTTTTGGGGGCTCAGAATGTAGTTACTTCTTTCATTTCTTTTTGTGTCCCTTATTTTGGAGCATAGTCAATCAGCACATGGAAGGAAGGGATGCTTGTACCCAAAAAGAAAAAAAGATTGACTTGTGGAATTCTCATGGGGTCATGTTAATGCTTGAAAAAACTAATTTTGATCTAATCACAAGAGGTTAAAGCAATTAGGAATTACCTGTGTAGAAATAAGGACCACATGTACACATGAATTTGCAAGTCACAATTTGATGTGTGCAATAAGAGGTGCCAAATGGGAATGTGTGTCAATGTACCCTACAAGAATGTACACATGAGAATCATAAATCATGAACTCAGTGAAAAACTGACTTGAAGCATGCCTGATAGTTCCAGTTAAGCTTGCATCTTCACATGAAAACATCATTAGACATCTTCCTATGAGTTTTACACATCAGAGTACCGTGGGTCACATGATAACTTGCCAGGGAAAGTGCTTGAAAAGTCTAATTTTCATCGTGTGTTTACCATAAGTTGAGAATAGGTTACAAGTCAATAGACCCATGATGCACATATTATATGTACCATTTGACATAGGAGGATAAGTAACCACATATCATGAATTTATTAATCAAAAGATGATTTTTTCCATGCTTTCAAAATGACTTTCTTTTTTGCTGATTTGAATACTACCTTGCATGATTATTGTGGATTGATTGTGGTAGATTGGAAAGATCCAAACAGTTCATCCTTGTCGATGTTTTTAAATAACCCATTGTCAATATCATAGATCATATCACTATTTCTTTCAATTCAGCATACAAAAACTCAATGCTTTTACCATTTACCTGGAAAAAGTCTAGGGGAATTTTAGTAAAAGCCATCAAAAGTAAAATGAATACAAAATCATTTATGATTTTATCTAGTGCCAAATTCTGGCACGAAGATTGGGCTCAAATAGCATACACATGGGTAAAAACCAGCAGAAAACCTCTCCTGCTCTGTACCATCACTGCCGTACGCAATAGTATTTCATCCAAATCACCACCATCACCTTATCCACTTTATCACATCAAACCAACTGCAATGGGCAGTGATCCACTCCCACTGGTTTGTATGACAGCTCTGCTACACATGAAGCCACACTCAAAATCTCAAGTCCAATGACATGTGCGAGGACCATGATCCCATCTATTAAAAAATTGTCATGTTTTGTGATGTAAACTCTGGCAAATTGGAATGGGAGTGACAAATTTTCTACTCTGCCATAAAGGGATGGAGTTACAATCAAGAGATGGAGTTACAGTCACTGCTCCTTCCTTTTCCAGACATGATCTTTGCAGTATTCCTCCATCTCATGGGAATGACTTACTCATTGGGTTTATGAATTGTCTGTCTGGGTAAATGATAATTGTTTACAGCAGGACACAGAATTATTTTTATGTGACAATTATTTGTTTTTCTTAATTTGCTCAAAATGAGTTTTTTGGAATCCATTGTCTGGCTGGTCTGGGGCATCTTGGATCCAAATTAGAATTAGGATGTGGACAACACAATTTTTTCTGTCACATGTGGCTGAACAAGAGACAAAGTAAATGAGGATGACTTAAAGGGCAACTTTTTTAGTTGGAATGGCAACAGAGTTCTACATGGTTACCATAAATAATCTATCATAACAAAAATACCATGAGGGTCCTTGTTTAAATGTTGGATCTTTTCTCAAAGTCCTACTTGTAAAAATCTGTCATAGGAGTTACATGCAATGTCCAAGCATTTGCAACATTGATGATACCTATTTTTCTCATTTGCAGCTCTACACAAACACAAGCCATCACCGTATGATTTTTGCCATTGTAAACACTATCCTGATATCAGCTCCCAGACCAATTCAGATATTGTCGCTAATACCAAACTAGCTAACAATGAAAATGAAGCAAGATCTTCACATTATTGTCTGTGACATTGTAATTGCTTCAATTAAATTGTTCTGCACTGCCTGTGTCATGCTTGACATCTCAGCCAGCAGACTGAATCTGGCACTTATGCCGCTGCTGCACCACTCTTAACAACCAGACTGAACAGGGGGTGGGGGTGAGATAAAATGAACTCCCCACTTTTTATATTGATATTATGACTTGTTTTTGATGAAATACAGACTCAGTGACCTTGCCATGTTTGATACCTCAGCCCTCATAATGTATCTCAAGGTACTGCCATTTCTGCCCAGATGTGAACAACGAAAGCACACAAGTGCCATGAGTGCAATGAGAAAAAACTCCCAATTTTTACATTTTTTTGCTACAATTTAATTTCTTACTGAGTCATTATTCACTTGTACCATGCTTGATATCTCAGCCCCTACATTGATCCTGGCAATGTCATTGCTTGTGACCCACTGCTAGCAACAATGACAAACTTGCACTTCTAGTGCAAGGTAAGGAAACAAGTACTTCCCATTTTTCACTGATTTGTGATTTATGCTTTTCAAATGAGATACTTACACAAAATCTGTGCCATGTTTTAAATTTCAGTCGCCATGTTAAATTGTAGAGACCACCTTGACACTCACTGTGCTTACAACAATAGAAATCAGTCTCTGCAAAGGAGATGTAATATCATACTCCCTTCCCATTTTTACTTTTTTCAGCAGTTCAATAATGTCTAAGTTCAACCCTGAATGTCAATGGTGAGATCCCTGATGTGATGAATCTGGAACCATAGAGGTCTCAGTCAACCCCCACACAAACATCAATCAACAACACCCTCGTGTCATGACTCTGATTTTGCATTCTTTATTGATGCATAATTTCTTGTCATTCATCCCTAGCTGTCACATTTGGGGTGTTGACTTGAATGCCTCATTTGACTATTAGATAAAATTGACATCAACATAATTACACATCTTAATGTTTCATTGAATAAATTTAATGTCAAATTTCAATTATTCCAATATGTAAAACATTGTGACTAAAACAAAATATACATTCTCTGTGTCGCAATCACAAAGTAGGGTAGACATGTGCAATCTCTTGTCCATTTAGTGACAATGTAAATTCTCTGTTATGACCAATCTCAATATTCACATTGTAATTCATCATGTACAAATATTTTTTTGTGGGTCAAGACATAGATTCTCCATGATTACTTGTGTTGAAATGCAAATTCTATGTTGCCACTCAATCAATGAAGAAAGACACCAAGTCAGGTCACCGCATGTATTCTACATTGTCACTTCAAGCAACAATAATAATTTTCAATTCAAAGGGTAGTGATAGCGACATCCATTGCAACATACCTGTGGTCTGGTAACCTACATTGTCACTTGGTTGTCTGTACTGAATAGTGTGACCACAATTTGCACTTTCTCGATTCTCTATGTCAGGCTGACAGGAAATTTCTCCATTGTCTCTGAATCTCTGTTCCACAAACACAAGTCAGGTAGACACTCACAATCTCTGTTTTCACATTAAGCAAGAACATAAAGCTCTGTTATCACAATTTTCAACATTCAAGTTGCAACACAATATACACTACATCTAGAGTTTTGGTGGGTTGAGATGATGTAGATTCTCAGTGACTTCTTGTTTTGACATTTATTTTCTCAGTTGCCACTCAAACAATGTTGAAAGACACCAAGTCAGGTTGACCCATACATCTCTGCTGTCATTGGGGATAGGGGTAGGGGTGGGGCAAGGATATGGTATGTCTAACACACACAGAGATTCATTGACTTGCCACTGGCATTGTTGAAGCCACAGCTAACATGCAATAGATACCTGTAGGCTTTCTTGAAAAATTGTCACAAGAATCTCGATTGGCACTCTGGTTTGGTCTAATCATGCTCCTATATTTCACCTTTTGCCCAAATGGTTGAAGATTTACTACAACAAAAGTAAATTATGTGTCACAATACTTCCTCTTAAAATCAAATCTATATGGGTGCAAGAATGAAAAAAATGCAAGAACAAGCTTCAGCACTCATTGTGGTTGAAGCTCACTGATGTGGTTGTCACCAGTTCAGTAATCTACCAACTGATACACAAAAGTAGTTTGTATATATGTACACATTATTTTTTTCTGTGAAAGATTATGTGGTAATAACTTATGAGCAGTACCTACAGAGAATGGTCAATATTTAAGATGCATACGAGAGAGAGAGAGAGAGAGAGAGAGAGAGAGAGAGAGAGAGAGAGAGAGAGAGAGAGAGAGAGAGAGAGAGAGAGAGAGAGAGAGAGAGAGAGAGAGAGAGAGAGAGAGAGAGAGAGAGAGAGAGAGAGAGAGAGAGAGAGAGAGAGAGAGAGAGAGAGAGAGAGAGAGAGAGAGAGAGAGAGAGAGAGAGAGAGAGAGAGAGAGAGAGAGAGAGAGAATATATGTTAGTAGAGTAGCCGTTTGTAGAGTCCCCTGTCTGTAGACCCCACCTCACAGACTATAGACCCCACCATCTATAACCAAAATGGTGGGAATAGTAGATGATTGAAAATACTTGTGACAGCTTTTTTACATGGTCAATTTAGATCAATAGACATTTACATTACAATTACAACAAATGTCGCACAACTCCTACAAAGGAGCTCAAGTGACATTTTTATTGCATGCGCACTATGCACCTGTTTCTAACGAAACACATGGTGTTATGGCTAGTCTAGAGGTGTTTTGAAGAAGAGTCTCTAGACTTCTCATAAGGAGTCACGAATAGTCTTTAGACCCCCCACAACAGTCTATAGACCCACCACCACCACGGCAGTCTATAGACCCCCTCTAACAGTCCATAGACCCCCTTGACAGTCTATAGACCCTGGGGTCTACAAACAGTTTTTACAAAATACAGTAGAGTCTATAGACTTTTAGGGGAGTCTATAGACTGTGAAGTGGGGTCTATAGAGGGGGGTCTACAAATGGCACTAACATAATATATGCAACAAATGCTTTATATTTAATGTCTACACAAAAATAAAACAAAATAAGAACTATGGACAGTTATCTAAGACTCAATAATATAATCAACTTTAAGCCACCCCTCTTGTGTTAAAGGTATCGTCAAATAGCCCATTGCATTGCATAAGGACAGGAGAGCAAAGGAAACAAAAGCAAGCATCAATATACAATGTGCCACAAATAATAATAAAATCCAACTCTTTAGCCTCTTGTCTTTACCCAACACATCATCTTAATGGACACTCTGCATTAGTTGGAAAGGAATTCAGCTGTGTGCTCCCTCACACCAAAAAAATGATTTATCAACCCTGAATTAGAAGGATGGTGTGGAGAGATCTTGTCAGTTTTCATTTCCATATAGATTTGAATCATTAAACTAATAAAAGAGCATATTTACAGTATCAAAAATAACAATGACAATGTTGACAGAAATGCAGAGTTGATTTTTGATGATGATGTGTCTGCAGACATGTCACAATAAGCCATGAAAGAAATACCAAGATAGTTATTTTGATACGCATCTGATATCATTTAATATGTTACATCATGCAACTTAGCAAGGTGTAAATTTCATTATGTAAACCTAGACATGTCTAGAATTTATCTATGTAACTTATTTAGGGTCATAGGCTCCACTCACAAGGCAATAGATATGACCAACACAAGAAAATCCACATTCAAATTTGTGACGCTGAGTATTAGTCATGATTTTTCACACCCAGACATGTTGCCATGTCTTGGACATTGAATTCTAAAGCCAGAGATGCATTTTCTCAAGCTGGACATTGAAATGTAAGCTTCATGTTTGATTTTTTCTTGTCCTGATACGTTCTTCATGTGATGACTATTACTTTAGCACACAAGACCTGGTGGAGCCATTACCAACATTGTCATTCTATAAACAACAGCGCAAACTCTACTGAAAAACCTTATGTGACACATTTGACTTGAATATAAGCCAGACAGTCTCAAGAAATCATACACACATACAATACTTTAGTGAGAGCATTCAGTAGTCATTTAAGTCTCTGGCTTCTGAATTGAAGAGGTAAATACAGTAGAGCCTTTTAACATTGAAAATTTCCTCACTGACATTGGTTGTGACCTTAGCTCTACCTACTCTACAGTGTCAGATAAATCAATCATCGCTCAGGATATGTTGCTTGGCAACTCCTTCCTTGCCACTGGAATATAAATCAGAATGCAGGCAATGCCAAGCTGATTTCAGCACCATCATGAAATATTTCTAATCAGTTGGTTCGGAAAGTACCCATTGCTAATCAGAGAGTTGGAATGTCAGTGGACTCTTACATAAGTTCATACAAACCTTACAATCAAGGCCGTTCAGCATGGAGGTATAGAAAAATGTAGCAGTAAAATCATTCATGAAATGATCACCCAAGACCATTCATTCCATGCCATGGTGGCATGATGTTTTTTTCTACCATCATACTGAATTGATTTTCTGTGCTTTTGCAAACACCATGGAGTAAAAAGTGCAGTTGTCTTTGAATGAAAAACATGAGGTATTTGGGTGCTCTGGCTTGAGTAAGACTCCCCGCACAAATCCTGTAACTATGTAAGCACTAGTCCAAATTACACAGTGAAAGCGGAAACATGGTGAGAAACTACTATGAGTTTATGAGCCTGTGCCCAGAAGCACAACAATCGGACCACCAGATGCAAAGAAATAGTATGCCACATTTCAGTGTTAGATGAATTTGAAAATATCTTACATACTGTGTGTTCACTGGCCACGCACACAGGTTTTTCAATATTAAATCCAGTTCTTGCTTGTCATTCATGATAACATCCAACCGAATCAACAGAATGTACCCTCCCGCTTATTCTTTGACGCACTGGCGCTGTTTTGTGTCGACCCGACCTTTAACCCGCTCTTCAATTTATCGGTCATTAATTTTTGTGAAGGTTCAACATTGGATTCTAAGGATTTTCCGCTTGATGGCAATTCATCTCTGATCCTTGCCCTTTCACATGAACCTTCTGATGGCGCCTTTGATTTTGGAGTATCAGCATTTACGTTGGAATCATCAGATTTCCTCGCAATTTTCTCCTTTTCCGGTTTCGACCTTCTACTCTTCTTTTTCTCCTTCTTGATCTTTTGCATTTCGTATTCAGGATGCTCCTCAAGCAGCTTCTTTTTGGCGCAATCCTTATTCTTCTTCAGTTTTTCATTAATGATTATCATTGTATCAAATGAGTCAATGTTGTTTCCATTAAGTTTGAGTGTTTGTAGAGTAGAGTTATGAGATAACGCATCAGCAAGCATTCTCGCTCCAGCGTCAGAAATGTTATTTTCTTCAATTCCCATGTCAGTGATGGTGGAATTTCTTTGAATGAGAGCAGCAATACATGAAGCTGCATTCGATAACGAAATCGTTGAATTTAGAAACGATGCGAATCTGTCGCCACGAAAACAAAAGCGAGCAAAATAATCACGAAGCAACTTCATCTTACCACCCCTGTCCCCCAACTTATTCCCGCCGAGGTATAGCTCACCCACCGTAGAATTACTTTCCAGCGCAGCTGTCAAACTCCCCACCTCGGTAATTAAATTATTCGTGAGCCAAATCTCGTTGACGTTCGAGTTGGTCTGTAACGCATCACTGATTTGCAAGAGATTTTTATCCGTAATTTTTTTGTGAGATAGCTGAATAGACCTGAGATCAGCGGAATTGGACGATATTCGCGCTAGAAGAGGCTTGAGTTCGTTGTAGAAGAACATGTTCGCCCAGGTGAAGTGATTTCTGTACTTGCCGAGCGTGGGGAATATGCAAGATACCGCTGCCGATTTCACTCCCCTCTAAACTGATGATTGCCGATGTACATTACAACGCCACACGTTGAAGGAGTTGGACTTTCTTCCTCTCCTTTAGGCCATTCACCATCGAGCGTGCTAAACGCTGGGCTAACATCATTTTTTGAGCTCATTACCTATTTTTAAGCCCTCGCTGGTCGTGTCCACGTCCGCGCTCGCCCAGTTTTTTTCGATTTTTTTTTCGCCCGGAGCGCTAAATCCGATTTCCATGCGCAAAAAGAGGCTTCTTTCGCCCGGAGCGCTAAAGCCGTCGCCCACTCATTTTTGATCTGTATCACTGCCTATCACTACGTATCACACTATGTCAATCCACATTCCTCTACTTTCTCGTCGACGGCCCCAGTTTCCCCGCTGACATTTCTGCCGTCGACGCTGTTGTTCCCTGCCAATTCCACTCAGTCATCGTCGAATAACTCTGCGCTGACGGCGACAACTTCTGCGCTGCCCTTGCCGCTGCAAATTCCACCTAGTCATCGTCGAATAACTCTGCGCTGACGGCGACGACTTCTGCGCTGCCCTTGCCACCGCCGGGGCAATCCCCAACGACGCCCCAACGACGCCACCGCGTTTCCATACAATGATGCCCCTGTCGACGTACACTTGGCCAGACACTACGAATTCATAGAGTACGCTCCTTGCAGGCCTGACAAACGGCTGGGAAGGCAGATGGCATCGAACAATTGAGGTTGTCGGTTGACAACCATGCTATCCGGGCCGCCAATGACCCGTTGCTGGGTTTAATCTGTCGCTTCATTGATGCTAAGCAGGGGATTTGAAAGAGCACTGCAAACGATTCGACAATCAACCAATTAAACTCCAAACTCAACAATTCACCGCCTGCTCCCCTTCCAATTGCTCTTCCGCTCTCCTCGCCAAGCTAAGTCATCAATTGCAAGTGTTTTGTTGATTGGTTGAACTCAACAATAAACCAGAGTATTATGGAGGAGTTGTGGGGTGCAAAGCTGGATATTGAGTGTGTGATTTGTTCCTGCACTTGTTTTTGCTCTACGGGTTCAATAGAGAATGAATTAAGAACAATTCAGAACTGGAAATGAGAAGAAGTATTTGTTAAACAGCTACGCCTCATTAACTACTAACTAACTCCATCTGTAACTAACTAACTTACAAACTAATGAGTGCAGAAGGAAAGAACCAACAATATAATTGGTGCGATTACAATAAAATCCACACTTTATGTATGACTATAAATAAAATGATGATGAAACTATCATACGGTGCAACTTGGTCTGAGAACACATTTCATACGTTGCTGTCAAAACCATCTTCCACCATACATCATACGATGATACTATCAGCCCGTTTACTGATGTTATGTTGTTCTCACGAATGAAATCATCAACCATATCCCAGGCAACATCACGTGGGACTTCGAAGTCTTCGGGGAGAGTGGCAGCAGCAATCGCGACAGCAGCTGCTCGCGACATGTGGAAAGGTAGAAAACACAACCCAAAGATAGGAATCTACGTTTGTGTTGGACATTCTGGATGGTTCTTTTGACGACGATGGGAGATTTGCGGAAGAATTGAAATAGAATTGTCAGATGTGTGGTGAACACAAAAGGGCTGTGTGACTTAAGAACTAACGCAGACAGAAATTGAGGCGGGTTATCAAAACGGATAGCACACTGGAAATAGCATGGTCGAAGACAAAACATGCAGCGGGCTAAAGAAAATCAATTTTTTCAATTAAAATTTGGGCTAACGAAAAATTAGCCCATGGACAGTTAGCACACTCGATGGTAAATGGCCTTACAGTCAGTGCTCACGCTCGTCGCGAATGGCGTACCCAAAAATATACGCCAACAAAAATTGTGGAGGAGTAAGGTATCGTATTGCACGAAGGTGCGCCACCTGATTTTTTTACGCGATATGTTAGGCCAAAATCCAGGGAAAGTGCGATTCCCCGGGAATTGCAAAAATCCGAATTCAACGGACTGCGAAATCCAAGGTATTTTTTTTCACAGGATCTTGCAATCCGACCAAAAAGGCGAGAATCAATTCGAAGGGAACACTTGTTATTGGTTTAAAATTGTGTGAATAGCCCTACATTGGTTGCAATTTCATTTGACTTATCCGTTGATTTTTAGAGTACTTATTCCTAATCGTGCATAAATTTTTGGATTACAGTCTTCTCGATTCCTAGGGAATTGGTATGCTTTCCATGGAATGTTTTCGATTGCAATTCCTGGGAATTGCAATTATATGGGTGTGATCCAGTTGTTACATTGAGGCAAAACGGAATTGATGCCAATGTGGGACCAAAATGTGCGGTTTCCTTTCTCAAACTGAGAAAAATGATGTCATACGTCCGATTTCTACAGAACCCCAAAATTCGGCTATTCCTTAGGAATAGCAATGGCGAAGATGTGGCTCAGAAGTGCAAGATCCTGTGGAAAAAAAAACCTTGGATTTCGCAGTCCGTTGAATTCAGATTTTGCAATTCCCGGGAATCGCACTTTCCCTGGATTTTGGCCTAACAATAGACACACGATGCTTCTCAATCCCATCAAAATGTCGCATTTCACATTCTGTGAGCTTATAAAATTTTGGCTATTCTACAAATTCCTCAGTGGAATCAATACCAGAAATTGGGCGATGCGCCGGTTCGTCCAGATCAGCCCCACAAGAACACCCTGTATTGAGGTCAACATCGGTTGATACATTGGGCAACATCGCAGAAGAAGATAATATGCCCGTATATGGAGCGAAAATTAGCCCCCGCGCGCCCAACAAGCGTGCGAGTGAAAACGGTGAGGAGAAAACGCGCCTGCAGCTGCAAAGCTGCAACCTGCTGCAACCCTGCAGCCTTCTTTGCAGCCTCGAGGCACAACGAACAATGATGGAAGGATCCCTAACATCGTCCAGAACCATAGGAGCGGCACTGTTGTGAACGGTTAGTTTGTCCGCCAACAACAAAGATCGGTCGCTGAGTGAGTCTTCCTCGTTCGCGGTGTATCTGTTTGATGCTTGGCTGTGCAACCTTCATCAAGCAGTACTGTAATGGCGTCAAAGACGCACCACTCGATTTTTGAAGGATCTTGTTTGGTCTACCTGCTCAACTATTATAATGATTGGTGAAGTCATCTAGGTATACTGATCTCTGTTGTCCGACTGGACGTGATACCACTTGTTCTGCATTTGTCCTGCATTCGGTGGCTAGAATTTCACGATATCCACGTCCACATTGTTTTCTGCATTAAGGTTGCAGTCCATGTGTTCAGAAGACAATATATTTCTTGTATTGTTCATTCCTTACCAGTATTCCTCTCTCTTAAGAAGGATCAAACGACACCCATTGATTGGAAACTTCTTTCAATCCAAAACCTTCATGGAAATTGTGTAGTTCATGCGCTAAAGATCCACGTCTACACAACTCAATATAAACATTGCGGGAACAATGTACAGTCAGCTTCCTGGGAATCCTTCTTTTCGCGATGCGGCCATGCACGCCGTGGCCATCGTGCCCCTGACCATCCCTCTCCGCAATGATGCCACCAAAGACACGGAGGGCGACCCAGGAAGCAACACAACAACCAAAAGTCCGGGCGCTAACATGACGCACAGCGAAAAATCATTCTACAATCTGTTACAATCTCTGAAAGAATTCGCCTCGCAGAATCGACTGACACACCAGCGTTCTTCTGCACAGCAGAAACATCATGACTCTTCGTCGTCCCCGTCATCGCCTTCCCCTGTCAGCCAGTGGACAGAAGAATCCTCCCAAATAACTCTCATTTTACCACACTCTCAACTGACTCGTCCGGGGGATTGGAAGTACGAAAACACACCTCTCAAATCGCATGATTGGCGAAGCGGTTGTCAACGAGTCCGAATATTTGACGGCAGACCCGAGTTCGGGAGGATGGCACACGATCGTATAGGGAGGAAAGATCAAGACGATGGAACTATCACCTACTTCAACGATCCGTGGAAGGACTTGGAGCCGCATCGTTCCACCGCAGCGGTTATCGGTGTGCTCAACATGAAGGACTGTCGTGATACCGCTGATTTGTGGCGTGCGGAAGAAAATTTGATTCAATGGGCGAGAAGGTACTCTCATCCTCTGGATAGAGAAGACATTGCCATTGGGGCGGGAGATACTCGGAATGTCCTGTTTAGGTTATTCGTTTTTGACTCTTTTGAAGAAGCCATACAGCAAAGAGTGAATTTGAATCAAACTAGGTTTCAATCCAGTCAACTCGTAGCATTCCCTCCATTGGATGTGTCGGCACAGTCTCATTCGCACATGATGACTTTGCATTGGAATGTTGTCGTGAATGATTTGGCAGTAGCATTGTTTAGAAACGTCGAGAGGAGGATCCGAGAGAACGATGCTGCCGGGAAGAGTGTCTGGAAGGGTGGCGTCGGGAGCAGTGGACTTTCTGATAGCAAAACCATTAGTGATGGACTTTCTGCTTCAATTCGTTTTGGAAACGACGAAACTCCGACGACGGCTTCTATGATCGGGGCTGTTCCCAATGATGGCTTTGAAGATGCCACTCCCCGCGGGGTGGGAGGTCGGTTCAAGAACGCTCTCGATTTGACTCGAAAGGCCATTGTGAATCGTCAAGAATCAACCGGTGGCAAGGGGTCTGGTGGAGTTTCCGAAGGATCCACTTCAGGAAGTGAGAGAGGCGCTGATCGTCGCCTTGGGTTGTCTACGGGAAAACTGGTGACCCCCTTGGATTTGGATGCCAATGATGCTCTCACATTTTCTGCTCGAGATATGGAAGCTCTGAAGAGGAGGGACCTGGGAAGGAGAGAGAAGCGCAGTGCGGACCTCTCCCTCCTAGCTGGTTCTCCCATTGATGCGTATGAGCGATTTACTCGTGCCGCAGAATTGACTCGTCATTCTCATGACCCGCTGTGGTATGCCTCTGCTCTCGAAGGGTGTGCGGTGAGAACTCTTCATTGAACATTTCAGAATTCGCTCAAACTCTTATTAATCATTTGTTCGCCTTTGTCGAGACAGTGTGCTTTTATCGCAATGGCCGATGCCGGAGGCCATGGCGTGGATGAATATCTCGAATCTAATTTTCAGTTGCCCGAGGAGGTAAGAAACAGTTTTTGATAACAAGACCTGACCGGCGCTTGCGTTACCAACTGCGTCCTGTACCTTGCAGGTTATGGCTCTGGCGATTGCTCAGGGGGTTGCATCTGGTGCTGATCTGGGAGACGGGAGAGGCAAGACAATGACTGTAGACAGAACAAAAACCACCATGCCTCAAGCCGTGACTGCCCTAGTCGAAGAAGCGTTGGTACGATTTCGATGTTATTGCAACGTATATTTCTCATATCAGACTATAAACCTCTGCCTTGGTCCTGTTTGATAATATGTAGAGTGTACTTTGTCGTCACGAGAAGCTCGCTGCTCTACACGCAGGATTGCTGTTCAAGTTGGCTGCATACGTGCAAGATGATGAGGAGGGGCACCTGCGCTGTCGATGGGGAGAAGGAGAGTTTTGCTATGGGGGAGACTCTACTTCAAATTCCATATCAGGAGAATCAACAGTACCGAGGTTAGTGGACAGTTCGCACTATTTTGGATATCTTTTGCTGGTGTTTCTCATCACGTCCTCCTGAAACTACCATACGAAAATCACTTCATAGATGGGAACGGACAAGTGTTTCAAGACTGAATTTGCAGGGGACAGAAGTACGAGGCATGCTGGCGCTGGATTCAATTGAGCGAGGGCGCAAGTTCACAGAATTGCTACACCGCGCAGCCTCAGTGGGTGGTTTAGACGATAGAAGTCGGGCAGACGTTGCTTGTTTGTGTGCTCGGTCTTGCTTGGTTGGCATCAAGGTAATTATCTTCGGCTTCGCTAATCCCTGGAACCGTAAATCCATGCTGTAGTTTTGTAATGTCTCTGATTTTCTGACCAATCCAGGAGACTCAATGGGGCGGCTGTGACTCGTTAGAGAAGTCCCGCCTTCGGTTCCCTCGAAAAGCTGCATTCTTTACGATGATTGCTGCTGAGGCGATGTCACGGTGCTATGACCACGATGCTGGTAGTAGAGCGTCGAATTTGTACCTTGCGGCATCTCAACTTTATTCTCGTGTAGGAAATGAATTTGAGCATGGCGGTGACAAAATTACGCGTTATGGATGGGCAACGTTGAGGTCAGAAACTCTTCAAGGGCTCTCGTCGCAGCCATCTGACATGTTGGTAGCCGAGGCAGGTGAGCGTTATGCTTCTGATTGCATCTCTCATCTATGTTTACACATCAAAATCAATTGTGCCATCAACTCCTTCCTCATTCCATTGCAAGCAACTGAACTTTTGATGGCACTACTCAGTGAAATATCCCCGGAACAATTACATGGAAATCTCCTCCTGGGGCAATTGCCGGAAGAAGGCGAACAAGCTGTAGTTGAAAATTACCAAAATAGTTTCGAGCAAGAGAACAAAACTTTCCCAGATGATTCTTTTCACGGAAAAGATGGCACTCCATTAAATGTGACGAAGACAAAGCAGGTATCGAAGCCACTTGCATCTATGACAGCGAAGACCCCATTCTTCTCACAAGCTCCACCTTCTGCCCTGTCGCTGTCTCAATCGAAGTGGCTCGAAGAAGATCCCATCTCTCACGTTTATTTACCGTTGGGTCCTATGCCCGAGCCAGGTGTGGCGGTGGAGAAAGAGTTTGCTGCTAGAGTTGCTGCATTATCTTCGTCTGTAAATGCAATGAAGTGTGTAAGAACAATGACGCCTTTCAATCTGTGTGCGAGGATGCAGCAATTGTGCGTGGACCATATCCAAGATATCAGGCAGCAAATGGCTGCATCGTCTGCTGGTGAAGTAGGACCATGTTTTCTTCCGCCACCGCTCGTTGTCACATCGGCCAAAATTGTGAAGGCCGAGTCTCACCTCCTGTTAGAAAGAACAAAGGCACTAGGTTACTCTGCGAAGTTCGCAACGCATTCTATGTCGACCTTTTTCAATCCATATGCAAAGAATAAGAGCGACAAAGAAAAAAACAAATTTCTTCCTACGTTGATCGCTGAGGGCGAGGAACGTACGATCATGATTGAATTTAAAAATCGCCTTGCCGTTCCGTTAGAAGTGCCATCTTGCGTGCTGGAGTTTGACGGGAAAGGGTCTATTGAGGCGCCACCATTGTCCTTCACCGTCCCCGCCAAAACTAACAGCTTTGCTGTTCATTTTCCCTTCATCATATCCGTTGCCAAGTCAAACCGTGTGGCACATAGTGAAGGCACCAACTCGAAAGAAGTGGACACAAACACAGATCCCAATCTATTCGCTGTGTCAGGAGTCCGAGTTACCTGCCTCAACCGTACGTTTCCAATATATTTTCGCAAAGGTGAGGGGGATAACACAGCGGACGTTACTTCACATGAAACTCAATTGCCGGCGGAGGCCAGTAGATACCAGCGATCAAAGCATACACAGCCGGCCTACGACGAGCAGCAAATGGTTGTGCAGCTAGAATCTGTACCCGCACAACCGAACTTGCTCGTGTCGTTTGCAAATTCACAGTCTCCAATGGAAGAGGACGCTAACGTTCCTATCCACCTCAGTGACGGGGAAATATATACTATACCACCATTCAGGCTAGAGAACGACTTTGGCCGCAGCGGTATGGGTGAAATAGAGCGTCTTCAAGTTCTTGCAGTTGGGCTACCAGGTACGAGAAGTGTCGCATCTACATTGTTTTGCTTGGAAGCCTCTCGGAACCTAACACACTTTCATCATTGAAATAGGAATTCCCGATGAAACATTGTTCGACACCGATGCCCTTGCTGCATCTCTTGAGAAAGAAGAAGACGTTTTAACAGAATCGGATGAAGAACGCGTGGACGAAGAAGACTTCGAAGAAATGATGGAATGTGATGGATTACCTCCCCTCAAGATGAAGGTTATTGCTGAGGGCTTGAACCTTCGAAGCATAAATGACAAAAGTAAGAACAAAGGCGAAGGAAGCATTGTCACCTTTCAAATAGCAGCAACTCATGACATGGGAGACCAGTTGGCGAATGGCGGAAACGTACGGATTAGATTTCGATATCGTGGCCCAAGTTCAAACGCCGCTACTGAAATTTGGAGAAAGAGAGAAATCAGTTTGCGCATCATCAAGGTGAAGGGGCCTAGAATTTCCTCGTTGAGTACTTTTGCTTCTGTCAGCTTGCTTCTTTACCTTTAAATCTCATGACGTGCCCACTCAACACGACTTTTTTGTTTTTTTCGCAATTAGGCTGACATTTCGCTCAGATCTTGTAAGTATATTCATAAATATGTGATATTAATGCTAGTTTTCTTCACGAAAATTGTACTTCAACTATCATTTGTTATTTTCAGAGCTGGGGCAGCTCGTATTCAGAACTCTGTAAGTCTCTCTCGATCCAGCGCAGGCGTTTGGACGCAGCATCTAAGTGGGACAACAGCCACAGTAGGCATAGAGCGTTGTCTCGATCTCGATCATTTGGTTCTAAATCGGATATTGTTTCAGAATTAATCGAATCTGTTGATGAGTTAGGGGAATACTCAATCTTAAATCGAGTAGGAAAGGACTGTGGAGTGCATGTCTCCTCAGACGAAGTTGTTTTACTAGTGGCGGTGGCTAACGAAACCAATTCCACTATAATACTATCGAACCGGAAAGGTCTCGTAGGAGGTTTCGAAGGCAGTCCTATGCCAACTGTAAAAGTTACGTCTGGCGTTAGCGTGAAGATACCCGTAGTAATTCCACGCATTGATCGCATTGACGAAAATGGAGAAGTAACTGATATTGCTGCAGAGCTGGTCACAAGAACAGCTTTGCAATGGGAGTCTGAAGTTGTGGAGGGCGCTGACGGAACAGAGAAGATAAAACGAACAGGACGAGTCAGAATTCCATCCCGTTGCCTAAGAGAGATCATCGACGAGCACAAATCCTTTGCATCGCGCATATGCAAACCGCCAGTATCTGTCCGTGTAAGGATTGATAGTAGTGAAACTCAAACAGAGAATATTGTATCGATTGGATCAGCTATTCGGGTAGATGCCGATGTCTTTATCCAAGGTGCGCACTCTTTATTCGCCGACTTCCATTGGCAACTTGTAGTTCATTTCTCACAACACGGTGTTTTTTCAATTTCTTGTGACGTATGCGAAACGTAGACTGGGTGCCGCGCGATGTCCTGTCCAAATGCAAGGTCATGTTAGAATTTTGCTGCGCAGAAAAACAGCCCTCCAACACCTTGCACTCCACCAATGGGAGGATGCCATATGTTTGGTGTGGGCAGCTCCGAAGAACTGTTGACATTACCAACTCAAATGACAATAAAAGTCATTGCGCCAGAATAGCATTTTTTCATTCTGGTGTTTTTGTCGTGTCTGCTTGTGCTAAGGTGTCATCTCAGGATTCTGGAGGGAACGAAGAGTGCTGGTGGGCACCCCACGCAATCACTATCAGAGTAGAGGAAAAGGATCCAAGTTGTTCTAATTGAAACATCTAAATCCAACACACCAGGTTAACACAAGAGCTACCCCCCTAAAGATGAGAAATGATCTCCCCAGAATGTCATTTTTTAGAACTCTATCCACACCGATGATGTATCTGTACAACAAATCAAAAATATAAAAGATTTTTCAAATCGTAGTTGTACTGGAAAGTGAGCTGTCTTTTCTCCTCCTCCTCCCCTCCTCCTCCATCTATGTTGTCTACTTCAATGAGATACTTTTACCTCTGGAATAGATGGTAATTGGACAATGTGGTTACACTATTACCAACGAGAAATATCGATTAACCCTCCTCTGTATCATACAGGCGATGAGATGAGCTAAACACACTTTTTAATTTAATTACAATTACAATTAAAGTGATGGGTCAAATGGCTTACTACATAAGAAAACTACTTCATAATTAATTTTCGACAAATGAGACAATCTTCAAATATAAAGAAATAGTAGTGTTTCTTGCCAATAGTCCAAGAATAAGATGCAAATCTATGATGTAGGAACACGACCAGTTCACACAGCACTCAAATATAGGCTCATTTCTTGAAAATAGTCTTATTATAGTGTAATTTTCAAGAATGAGATTTATTCAGGAAGAAAGTCTCTTTTTCCGTTCATTGAATCACATTACAACAATTATATAACTAATTGATCAGTTCCCTGAACTTCAATTGTAGGTATGTTAAGAAACCAGATGACATTTGTCAGCTGGTTGATAACACCATCTCATTAGTATGGCAATTCCACGCATTTCTGGTCCCATTTGGTGTTGCAAATTGATTCCTCACTAATTTTGGCTGTAATAGATCTACATGACTTGTGGTCATCCTAGTTGTTATGGCTGCTGACACAATTCCCCAAAAAACCAATGATGCCTTAACCCACCCAACATCACCATGATGTTGTTCTTCAACTAGCACAAGATCTACCAGAAATTGTAACATAACCCTCCCATCACTTGCTCAGCCTCGCCCTTCCACTGGGGAATCCAAAACAAAATTATAAATGTGGTCAAGAACAAACTGTCCATTGTGGAAATGAACAGATAGCTCTAACTTTTGACCAGCTAGAAAGTTAACATGTGCAGGATTGCCACCTTTCCCATGTCCTCATACATTGACTTGTCTTGAGCATCTCCATTGCTGATGTCCTCATAGTGTTCCTTTTGAATGTTGTCATCTGTCACTTGATGCCAGGTATAAGTTCCATCTTCACTAAGACAGATTGAACAAACACACTCGCAGCACGTGCAGGAGGGCAAACCCTATTCCTCACACCACATGACACAATATTTGGTGAAAACAAAGCAATGAAAAAGACAATTATGCTTCTTGGTGCTACTCAACAAGCTGTCTAGAAATGACAGTTCATCAGCAAGAAACAATAAGCACAGTCACAGTCAAAACAGATCACCATACTATGAAATATGATGCATAAGCTAATAATTTCAATTGTAAGAAAGTGAACAGTTAGATTCTTTGACAAAAATGCACATGCAGTAGTCCATGTCAGGTGATTGTAGGTACTTGTTTGATGAGTGTGGTGAAGAATAGCATACTATAGTGAATTATCGGTATAACTAAAGTAATTAACAAACGGCCAACTACTATCTAGTTAAGTTAGCACTAATTTTTGGTTGAGAGTTCCTGGTGGACATTCTACTGATATTATCATTTTTCCTAACCTCTAAATGTCTGTTAGTTAATTGTGTTTTGCTATAAAGACTGTAAGGGGGTTAAGACATTCAATGGAAAGCATTGAGTTGTACAAAGTAACTACCAGCATCATAACTGATGACCATGATGGAACAGTGGGTGGGTGAGCTTTTGATGGAGAGGTTATGACTGAATTTGATCAGTAGAAAGGAATTCCACCATGATTTGAGGCATTCAAAGCAAATCCCAAGAACACAATGACAGAAAGATTCAACTGCAGTCATCTCTATGCAGCTGCGGTTGCCACAAGAGGTGGTAATTATGAAGAACTTGGCTACTCTATGACAGTGTAGCAAGGACTAAGTCATTCACATTGATACTTGTCCTAGCTTTGATCATCCCAGGCTGATAGTGGCTGGCCTACATCTTTTTGTTGCACTCAAATTTCAAATAGATGACTGATCTAGCACAGTGACCTCATGATGCATTTAAGCACATCTGTGCATCAATCTGTGCAAGAGAAGAGGACAACAATATTTAGTACATGAACATACAAATATGTAATTGAGGATGTAATAATGACCCGTGATTGTTGGGTTGCAACATCAGATTTTATTGATACCAACATTGAATTGTGTCAGTCTGGAAGACATGAACATTTCTTGTCATTGTCTCTGAAAAATTAAACTTTGATATGTCCAAGTGAACATTGAACATGACGAAGTATAGAGACACATATTTTTGGGTTTTCAGAAGAATGACACCCACTAAAAATCAATATTGCCTATCTTTTTGTCACACCAGAATGTGAGGATAAGGAGATCAAGACAAGATTTGCAAGGCCTGCTTGTTTGCTCTTTTTTATATCAGTTGCCAACTGCCAGCTTTAACATGGAACGTTTACTAGCCCTGTTGCGTCTCCAATATGAAATCAAATGACAAAAGAGATCTGGACCTATCTCTATGGCTAGATCAAATTTGGATTGAAAGCTCCAACACCTGCCAAAAAGTGATATAGAAGCTTGCTTGTTTACCATCAGCCAAGACAGAGCCATCATGCACATCAAGATTAACAATCCACCTGATACTTGGAAGAATTGTTGGACAGGAGCACACACACTTATCAGCTGCCATACCACATCTCAACCATTCTGTCACAACATAATAAAAAGTTTGATCTATTTTTATGATGTTTTTGAAACAACTGAAATACATCCTACTGTAACAACATAGTTGAATCTTGTGTCAGTTATGACACATTAACACTAATCCATGTCATTTGTAAACTTCATTCTAAGACCTCACAACAGTTTTGCTTGAAGTGTATTTGTGGATTCATTAAATGCCTCTGAGACAAAGATGATTGTTGAGACATCAAAAGTAATAGAATTCTAAATACTCAAGCAGTTGTATGCATTGTTCAACTTTTTCAAGCCTAAACTTGTTTAGTGGCTATCTTGCAGGTGGTGACAAGAAAATTCAACAAACAGAATGCAAAACATGGGCATAAATGTGTGGTGGTGGTGGGGCATTGAATGGACTCAGCCATCACAAATATGATACACCGTGGAGTAAGATAATAACCACCAGGCCGTGACTGGTAGTTGATCCATATTGAAGACATTCATGAGGTTCGAAGAGAATTTTGCCTCTCATGTCTCATAAAGGAGGACTGTCACAACAGTATTCCTTCTGTTATAAGTATTCTGTGTGACATCACCTCTTGTTTGAAATGATTGCCAAAGTGGAGAATGGACAAGAACAGCATTCTTAGAAATATGTTGTTGCCCTGTCACCGTCATCAATTCCACACAACCATTGCATGAATCTGATTAATCTGCCCATCAGACACAAGTGGCCAATCTAAACATGTCCAATCATGATCTCCCATCCCAATAGCAACAGGAAATAACAGGCTATATATACCCTTGACTCATTAGCAAGGATGATGGAAGAGATCAGTCTGTCACCTCAAGCTAAAGGTACAACCGAAAACAATTTCCCAGTCTACCAAAACCCCATGCTACACAGGAGGCATGCAGATTCCACACTAGCTTTGGAGGATGGCAAGGGAAGGATGGCAACATATTCGGTACTACAACATGTCATGTAGCAATCTTGATACCTCTTGATACACAACATCAGCTGAGGTGACCATTGATGCATACAGTGTGGAAGGAGTTGGAGGAGAATGGGAGGGCATGGAGTTAGAAGGGTGAGAGGTGGAAAAGGAAGAGGGAGGAGAGATGGCAAACACGTTATGTATCTCGGGGCAAATTTAAACATCATGTTTTGGAAACTGTCATTAGTACACAAGTTCTTACAATCCATAGCACTGCATATCCACCATCGGTGCTGCTTGAAAAGAAGCGTTTTTTGTGTAGAGGGAATGTTCGTCTATACAAACCTGAGTGTACCGTACATAAACCTCAATATCTGTTATATAAACCTTCGTGACAAATTTGGTCGAACTCACGTAGGAAACAGTACAAAAGTAAGGTTCCCCTCCACTTCGTCGCTAACCTTTTAGATCCTGTATGAGCCTGAGAGGTGTTACATTCTCGTTCCATCTTTATTCTCTTCTGAGATATCGCGCCAATCTCTGCTATCTCTATTTTCCGCGCTTGCAAGCTCTTCAAGCATTACATTATCGTACCCGGGTGAAACCTTTCATCATCGCCACTGCCCTGCCACTGCCTCTTACCTGAGACGAATACAAAAAATTACGGACAACTCATTTTGTCATAAAATACTCTTCACCAATCGGTTCGGTTCACTCAAGACACGATACAAGACAAAAGCTCAACATGATTTTCCCCACCTCCCTTTCCTTTCTGACCGGTGTTGTTCTCGTGGGAGAACTGACTGTTGCTGCTGCTAAAGGATCGCCGCAACTCAAGTCTCATTTTGTTCACGAGATGTCCTCTGAGACTGCCCACATGAAGGTTTCAAGTGGCAAATCTCCACTGGGACCGCCGACGCTTCGCAAGAAAATTATGGAGAAAGCGACTCTTTTGCCTCGAGATGGCCGTCAGCTTCAGGACAATAACCAAAATGGAAATCAAGCAAACGCTAATGCTCAAATCCAGGATGGCGCGGATGATTACTTTATGGCCTTTGGAGCCTGGAGCAATGCTTTTGGATTTGACCCAACGCAGTATGCTCTGTCATATCACCGATGTGCCGAAGTTCGTCAATTCGACGACGAGCTTGCTGCGCAGGAAGACTCTCTCTCTGTTTTCGCGACGAAGCACTTCGCTGTATTCCGCTTTTGTCCTGCCGAAACTTGCATGGGTATCAACGAGGAAGAAGAACTTAGCTGGTGGAATAGGACTTATGGACAGCAACAAGCAGAAGACGAGGAGCAAGCGGAAGAGGATCAAGCTGAATATGAATACGGACAAGAGCCCGACATTGTTGGTGCTCGTGGAGAAGGATGTCAGTCGAACTATGGAGAGTACATGAGTAAGTCATGGACAGCCGATGAAGTCCATTTATCATTCTCAGTGATGGTTTTGGTTGGAGCAATGTGATCTAACCAATGGATGCACTTATTCTTGGTTGCAGTTGAACTCAGCGACTACCTCGAAATCATGAGCGACTTTCGCGAGCAGCGTTTTGAGGCGTACTGCGAGTACTGTCAGGACTGCCTCTACAAGATGTATCAGCAGTGGATGAACAGGTGAGACAGTATTGACTATCAATTAGATATTGCAGCTGCTTTTGTCAATTCTCACCTCGCTCAACTTTGACCAGCCAAGGACGCTCCCGCGAACTCAAGGAATACAACGATCAGACCTGGAGAGACGACATTGAAGGAGTGGACTTCTCAGCACACAGAGACCTAGGTGGCTGCCCCGGCATCAATAGTTGTTGGAAGTATAAAAATATCTGCGGTAATGGAATCGAAACCGACTTCGAAACCTACTTCGAGTGCACTGAAGTTGAACGAAAGAACGGAATGGTCGTGTACGTCGGCCCACATTGTGCTGACGACGGATTCACGATCAAGTTGGGCGTATATGGCGATGAAGACTGTAACGAATACATCGGGAAAGGCGTCGACATTCAAAACGTCCTTGGTGAGAAGCTCGATGACAACTACTTGCAAGAATATGTCTCCGGCTCAGTCGACGCGATCAATCAGTTGGATGGCGTGTACCCTGAATTCGGTTGGTGCATCCCATGCAAAGCGGCGGTAAGTTTCTCGCAAGTCGACTTGAATAAGCTCTCTTGATACTTCACTCATCTCACATGACACTATCAAAATGCGTGTCTCTGTTTAAGGACCAACTGTATCCCTTTGAATATGGGTCTGACGACTACTCCGGGGATGAGGTCTCCGAGATCTGCGAGAATCTATACTTGGCCTCTGCAAGATGCGACAAGCACTACCGCAGTTGGACGAACAAGGCAAAGCAGAGCAAGCAACTCGCCGCAGCGATGAATCTCCAGTGCGACTTCATTGATAGTGTAGTCATGGGCAACTACGACGAAATGGGATTTGTGATTTTACAACAAGAAAACATCACCAATCCCTCGGCCTCTGGCTTGACGGGGTTGATCGCGAAGACCATGAGCTTCCGAACGAATCCTGATACGGCAAGCCGAGTCACCCCTCTTCAAGTGTTTGGCCTCTGTGCATCTATCTTCGCCTGCTGCATCCTCGGCGTCTGGGCAGCGGCTCTACACAAGGGCAAGTCGGTGTCCGTCACAGGATGGCGACCTAAACGCGGGCTCAGCGCTGCTAGACAATCAGCCATTGCCCGTCAGGATTCTGGAATTGTCATGGGACGCTCCGATGACTCTACATACTGTTCACCCAAGTAGAGTCGGATGCTTGTGAAGCAAAGCTTTGTACAAATTGGATAGTGGTTGAATCAAAAGCTTGTACAGATTCATCGTTGGTGCGTGTTAGCTCTGGGTTCTGATTTGTGTCGAGTGGTCTGTGCATCCATGTCGTAATATTATTTTCGGTGCATACCAAAATAAGGCTATTCAACGCCTCTCATTATTTGTGGTTAAGTGGTTTTAGCGAGGGTATAATTTGCGTAGAACGTTCTTGGGCGAAAAGACAAGGAATCAAAAAAATCTATAGTGTAAGGAACACTTGCGATCAAAAAGATTGTTCACTAGCGAACCTGTACCTGTCAATTTTAAACAATACATGTGCAATCGCAAAAAAATAGCTTACAGCGAGTGTTTGCATGTATGAATTGTACATACGACAAACTATTACTTAAGCTCTAACCGCCGAGTAACGGCCCCAGCGACGCCAAAGTCCTACGACACAACTTTGATGTGTGCCTCTCCCCAATGGAATCAGTAGTACGGACAATAATGCCGTCGGATGCGTCGGATTGCGATATATTCCGATACACTACAATACTATACTGAAATATTTGATAATAATATCATGATGTACATTACTACACTTAAAATTTTTTAGATGATTACTTTTCGAGATCATAATCTGCTCACTTTCTTCATCGCAACATCCACCGCATCCATTTGGACAAATCCAGCAGGAAGATGATGATTCATCAATTCGCCACGATTGCACTCCTCACAGGCGCATCAGCCGCTGCATCTACCGAAACGAAAACACGCTTCTCAGCCAAGCGCCGATCCGAATTTTTCGCTGCCATGAAGTCTGCCAACTTGGATGCCCATTCCTCAGGACGCAAACTCAAGAAAGATCAGACCCCAAGCTTCGAAACCTTCGCAGACTACGTGAATGGCGACTCTGACAAGTCGAGAAGTCTCCGGAAGAAGATGTTGACCAAGGCCAAGTACGTTTCACCTGAAGAAATCAAGTCTCGTGGAGAGCGTAACCTCGAGAACTCTTACGTCAATGGAAAGTACAACTACAACAACGGAGAGGGTGCCAGCTTGTACTCCCAGAAAGATGGCGCAGATGATTACTTCGTTGCTTCTGGTGCTTGGAATAACGCGTTTGGATTCGATGTGACTCAATATTCGTTCTCCTATCATCGCTGCGCCGAGGTTCGCCAGTTTGATGATGAATTGGCCGCTCAAGAAGACTCCACCAGTGTTTTTGCTACAAAACACTTTGCTGTTTTCCGCTTCTGCCCCGCCAAGACTTGTGAAGGTATGACAGAGGAGCAAATCGAGGCCGAGCGCGAAGCAGAGTACGCGGAGTACCTGAAGAACGTGAATACACAAAATGCTGAGAACCAAGCGGCTGCTTATGCCGAGGCCAGAAGTGGAAATCTCAATTCATATAATGCCTACAACGTTAACCAGTATATTCAGCAGCAGGCAGAGGCTGCTCGCCAAGCTGGAGAAGACTACGAGCCTCCTTCGTGGTACTTTGACAAGAGAGTCATTGGTGGTGCGAATGGGTCGGGGTGCTCTTCGAACTACGGAGAATATATGCTCGAACTTGAAGGTGAGGCTTACTGCATTTGGTTCACTTAATCTTCTTCGTGTCTTATCTCACTTAAAATTTTCCTGCACACCACATGCAGACTTTCTCCAAATCATGGCTGAATACCACGCTGAACGATTCGAAGTGTACTGTGACTACTGCGAAAATTGCATGTATGCTGCTTACAACAAGTGGGTGAACTCGTACAACCCCGACAACAAATATGGAGGACGCAAACTCGAAGCTAAGTCTATTGATGAAGATTGGAGGGAAGACTTTGAGCGCCACCTTGGCGAATATGAGATGGACTACTATGGAACATGTCCCGAGTACGATACTTGCAAGTCGTTCAAGGACGTCTGCAATGCTGGTATTGATGACACACTAGAACAGTACTTTGAGTGTACCGAAGTTCAGCGCAACAACGGAATGGTTGCCTACGTTGGACCTCACTGCAGTGACGATGGCAAGACTGTGACCCTTGGCGTGTACTCTGACGAAAACTGTGCAGAGTATATCGGAAAAGGAACCAACATCAATAACTTCCTTGGATTTCAACTTGACCAAGATGCATTGGAAGGATACGTTACGGGTTCATTGGCCCGAGACGTCATTCCTGATGATTACTATGAGCGATATTGGTCGGAAGAGCTTCAGGCCTACTACGATCCCCAGGAACAGCTGTGTGTGCCTTGTGCAGCCTCGGCTCAGATTTATGAGAACAAGGGCAACATTTATCAGGCAGGTAGCGATGATGACTATCTTAACAAGTATGATGATGAGGTGAAGTAAGTGTCCCTTTCGTGGTATCGCTTTGTTTCCAGTTATGCTAGATTGACATGTCTAACATATTCGTCAATTGGCGTTGAAGTGATTTGTGCCTCAACCTATACATGGCAAGTGCACGCTGTGACAAACACTTCCGCTCATACAGCACACAAGGAAGGAACTCCAAGATGGCAAATTACTACAGCCGCATGGATTTGAGCTGTGATTTCATCGAAAGTGTTGTTATGGGCAACTATGATGAGATGGGCTTTCTTGTCTTAGAGAACTCTACTGAAGTGGCAAGCAGTGGCAACTTCTTAAAAAGTGCAGCGAGTTCATACAACCAATTTAGTCAGCAAGTCACTCCTCTTCAAATTTTTGGGCTGTGTGCTTCTATTTTGGCATGTGCAATCTTTAGCATGTGGGCTCTGGTGCTTACCCGAAATATTTCACCCCCCAAATTCTGGAGGCAACGAAGAATGGGTGCCAGGAGCAACGCGCCAGCTTCCGGGCCAATTACAAGACAGGATTCTGGAATTGTCTTGGGACGTTCCGCCACAATGGAGCAAGGCTCTGCACCATACTACGCTGCTTCGTAAAACCTTCGTTAAACTGGTAGCGTTGTGATGTACAGAGGTGTCATATGGACTTGCATTGAATCATCTGAACAAAATTGATTTTGCGTGTATTTTGTGTTACGTTATCTAATAGGTGCTAAAAGGGATCTTGTACAGAAATAATTGAGAACCCGTAAAAGGTAACATCAAACTGTGGAACATGATAAAAAAATGTAGATAAAATGTTAGATACTTTTCACTCGTGAATATCATACCATCTTTTAATGATACGCATAATATCCCAGTACTTTTGAAATTCTGCCGGTACGGCAAAATTTCACGTGGCCGTGGTATATTTCTACGGGGCTTTCGAAATTCTGCCACCCCGGCAGAATTTCGTACACGATTCCTATGTTAAAATTCAGTAAAAATCCCTTGGGCCCAGAGGTTGTAGAGACAATATCGTGAAAAAGAGTTCGAGGCTATGTGCCATTTAAAACCAATGCCAACAACAGTTTCGTTTGAGCCACGTGAATTGATTCCAGTCTGCAAATGACCAACGATTATCCGTTTCTCACGAATTCGCAGCGCTTCGGACTATTTTTAAATAAAAATCTGATGTGACCGTTGAAAAAGTTTCATTACTAAGGTTATTCTGAGGTACCATATGATCTCAAATTCTGCCGGCCGGCAGAATTTCAATTAGTATGATATAGCACAAAACCAAATTCTGCTGATACGGCAGAATTTCAAAGTACTGGGATATGTCGGCTGTACCATAGCCGTTTGTAGACCCCCTCCCCTGCCTATACCCCCCCTTCACAGTCTATTAAAGCCAACCAGAACACGAATTTTTTAAGAACATGAATAGAGCACATCTGGCCTAGTCATATTCGAGGGTGCACGTCATTGGACTAGTCGTAACTGTTAACCCTCCGAGCTATAATTCTGCAAAAACAAGCAGTAGTATAGCTACTTCTTCTAAAACGAAGTATAGCCCGTTTTGTGAAATCTCGGTGTTCTCGTATTCGCCACATCAATCTGACCACACCGTTGAATTCCTCGCGAAAAAACGATCTCTAGACAAACCCTCATAACCACTCATATTCATGTTCATCGCGATTTGTCAAAGCACGTTGTCGGAAGACATTTTCCTTTCTCTCAAGATACATATACATGGACATTGTTACGTTCCGTTCTAATTATTAAAGTTAAAGATACTGGAGCGATCCTAATATTCCTATTTGCGGAATTCCTATTTGCCTAAAACCCTATTTCCATAAATAGGATAGAAATCGATTTCTTGCCTAATATTCCTATTTGAACACGTACCTAGAGACCCACATCTCTAGATTATTATATTACGAAGAATTGTCTCACTCTTCGATCGTAACATCAAGATGGTGGACGTCGATTCGTCAGACCCATCTTCCGAGGAGGATCTATCCAGTGTAACATCCTCCTCCTCATCTACTGGCAGCACCTCTTCCGCGAAAAGCACCAGAGACCCACCTGTCCCGACGGGTTCAGAAACACATCCTGTTGTAGCAGCTGCGTCCGCTGTTACTGCGATCGATGCTGCAGGAGGGAGAGGAAGGGGTGCAGGTCGTGGCAAAGCTGGTCGAGCCGGCGGACGTGGTGGAGGTCGTACTGTAGGACGCGGCGGCTGTGGGTGCTGTCGCGGCCGGGGGCGGGGCGAGGGAGGACGTCCAGTGGGACGAACAAATTATTCCCAAACTGAAGTTTGGAATCTCCTTGAGGCCGTCCGCCATTATCTAGCAATTTCTGGTTTGGAATGGGATCTCGTGGCTCAACGCCACTCGGCCTATCATCCTGATGAAGGACGTAGTGGGGATCAATTGAAGAAAAAGTTCAACAAGATCTCCAAGACAAAGATGGGTACAGGGGATCCCAACATTCCTGCTGAGGTGAGAGAGGCAAAAGAAATTTGCCGCTTGATCATCGAGAAAACAGAAGGAGTCACAGGTTCAGAAGAGGAGCTGTTTGCTCCAGATGATGAAGAGGATGTTGATTTGAACCAAGATGAGGCAAGCAATATTGATGTGGGAGGAGGAGAAGAACTTGAGACCAAAGAAAACAATGACATTGTAGGTGTCGGTCAGCACAGGGGAGCTGAAGGTGTTGCTCGAGGTGTTGCTCGAGGTGTTGCTCGTGCAAGTGCAACTCCTTCAGTTGCTGGATTACAGGGAGGAGATGATAGCTCATCTGGAAATCACCAAGGAACTCCACGTCCACGAGTGAGTCCATTGTCATGAATTTATTTTTATTCTGACGTGACTATTGTTTCATGTTTGCTCACATGCTCTTCTAGAGAACTACTGCTTTGACACCAGTCACCAGGAGGCAGAACAAACGAGGTCGTTACACGGAGGATGAACCGAGTTTCAGCGAATTGATGATGATGATGACCTCTCAACAGATGCAGGAGATGTGCAATCGTGAGGCAGATCGTGGAGGATGAAAGAGAGGAACGAAGAATTAGGATGGAGGAACAGAGGGAGGACAGGCGTATGCAGATGCAGATGCAGATGCAGATGCAGCAGCAGTTTATGGGAGCTATGATGATGATGATGATGATGGGAGAGAATGTTCACAATCAGCCTTTGTCTCGGCGTATCAAGCCAACATGCCTCCTCCTCCAGCAAACATGCCTCCTCCTCCAACAATCCCTCCCATGGACATGAATCAAACAAATACCAACGAAGACAACTTTCATTCGACCAAGGCAAATCCCCAGAAGAATAGAACTAATTATTATGTTATTAACATCTATTTTAAGTGTTTTGAATTATCTTTGACAAAAAGTAATTGCATTGGTAATATATGCATTTATCTTTAACCAAGGTACTCTATGTTTGCATGAATGTCCAGAGTTGGCAAGTATACCGCAGTTATTTGATTTATCCCAACAAGACGTGAGCGCATGTTAAACAGGTGAAATAAGCAATCAAATGTAATTCTCCGTTCCCCATATTCCTCATATATCATTGTGTCCTTTAGCCTGGGGAATGATGCCTGTACTGCTCTCATTCCCCATTCCGCTGACTGACGATGCTCGTAGCCTCCCTCTTCATGGCAATATTAGTGATTTGATCGTCGATGTTTTCGTACTGTGCATCTGCTGTTAAATCGTCCTGAAATGACTTGATAAGGAATTCATGGTTCAATGATGAAAAAGCAGAGTCAATAACAAATTTCAAACCCCTCATCATATACACCTTTTCCAATTTTTCGTAAAGGTTTCCCCAGTCGGCAACTGTACTATTGTGGCAGCATCCTGGTACGTTGTAAAGGCCAAAGCGATTGTACCGTCTGGTGCAAATCCTAACACACCGTCACAAAATGATCCGATTTCCATCCGTTCATAAAACCGCGACTGAACAATTTCATCTGGGGCTACTTCTATTTGAACTTTGATCCCATCCATAGTGCCCCACACGTTGTCCAGTACAGGATGACGAGAATGAATCATAGACCTATACTCCTCTAATTTTTGTGCATCTGGTAGTTGAATCCTACCCATCGGATGTGCTTTGAGAATCTTCACAAGAATTCGTCTGGCAAACTGAAGATATTTCCCGACAGGTGTCATGGTCAATCCAAAAATTAACTGCAGCACCATTAACGAACCACGAGTACGACTCCAAGACAAAACAAGGCCTAAACAGTCTGCTGGATGCATCATTCGTGGACGTCCTTTGGTCATGCTTTTTTTCGAACAATGAAGCCATCAAGATCAACAAAAGAAGTGTACTCTTCGTACACAGGAGCAAACAGAGACAAGAGATAGTGGAATGAATCGAAGTCGAAACCAGTCAGTGTGATGAAGTCCTGGTCGTCACCCTGCATGTACACTCGACGCCACGGACTTTTAAGGCTAAGCAAAGAGCCTCTGGGAATACGCTGTCTGATGTAGCCTCTCTTGCATCCATCTGGTGCCACATCACCTTCCAATTTTGAGAGAAAACGAATCTTCTACTCTTACGGGACATGACTTTTTTACAAGCAGAAGATTTAACCAGTAGTTGATCGTCATGATTACAGGAAGGAGGTTTTGTGGGAAGAACAACATATAACGCACAGTCACTGCGCTTCAGATCATAGACGTCGTGGAAAATAAATGGTGAAAATGGGACGAAGCGTGATAATTATAAATAGGAAAATAGGATAGAATTTTCAGTCCGTGGGAAGGGACCAACCCTTCCCAAGGCCCCCATTGAAATCGGTTTAGAAATAGCTAAACTGATTTTTTTTTGTTGTTGGAGTACAGAAGGTCGAAGATCTAGCTAAATCTCATGGTTAACTCTGTTCACGTTAATTATGAGTTTAGCTATATAATCGATCTCTGTGAGCTCTGACTGTGTGGCTCTTGTGTGAATGCACACGTGCATGTGGCATGATTAGCTTACACGTGTAAGCAAGATCATCACACCCTTGCAAGAGCCGAAAGGCTGTGCTCATGCAGCCGCTGCTTGGGTGTGGCTTTGTTGTTGGAAGCGTAGCATTTCCACAGCTAAGATAGGAGTGATGAAATCCCGGCGGACTTTTTGGTGGTGCTTGGCTGGATGATGTTTCGTCCAATAGTCTGCGTAATTTAATTTGCCGGGTCGCCAATAAATGTGAAATTGTTCTTGGCATTCGCGATCGCAAAGCCAATGGAAACGCATGTCCATTGCTTTGGTTCTTTTGGGTTGGATCTTACCATTGCAAACAGCTTCGGCGGTGGAGTTGTCTGTTTGCAGTGGGGTAGCTGGTTGCTTGTGCCCGAGCTCTTCGAGTATGATGCGGATGTAGACAGCTTCCCGCGCGACGATGTATAAAGCTGCCAATTCGGCTTCGGTTGCTGACGCCATGACATGCTTGATGATGTGTGCTATGTTTAAAATGGCACCATTGTTTGGCAGTGTTGCTGTTGCAGAGGAAAGAAAGAAATGTCCGCCAGCTCGGCTTCTAGCTTTAGGCTCACTCAGATAGCTGGCGTCCCTATGGACGGCGAGGACCATGTCACTTGCATGATATGTGATGACGGCATCATCTTGAGTTGCAATGTAGTCAAGGAGCTGTTTTGTTTGTTCCATTGTGTCGGTGGTAGGGTTGGCTGACTGGGATGCAATGGCGCTGATGGGGCATAATAAGGTAGGATCGACTGCCCGTGCCAGGTAAAGAAATTTACCACAGACTTGTTGGATGAACTTCTTGTCGGCTTTGTTGAGGGGCGCCGCGGTTGATGGCATGACGGCAAACTGCTTCTTGGCCCCGTACTTGATAGGTTTGCATTGGAAAGGTGAGTGCTGAGTCTCGGTGGAAAGATGTTGGAACTGTTTGAGTGCCTTGTCCTTGTAGCCTGGCATGGATAGGTGCACCTTGCGCTGAGTGTAGTCCCAATCAATTGTGATGCCGATGTAACGGTTCCCCGACCAATCTGTGCTGCATTTGTAGTGCTGTTCGATGACGGATTGCAGGTGCAGTGCATGCTCCTTACCTATGTATTTCACCCCAAAATCATCCACTACTAGGGTGAAAGAGATGGGTCTGGTTTTGTGTGACCATAGGCCAGGCACTAGTTTTGATTGGAAATACCCCGCCTTGTTGAGGCGTTTTGCAAGGAGCACATTTGCAATGAGGCCTCCGTGCGGAAGCCCGTACATACCTTTGTTGGCTTGTAAGTATATGGAACCGTCGGGTTCGGCTATGTCCTTGAGTTTGTACTCGTCTATGATTTCCTGTGGGATGTCCCTGATGTTTAATCGAATGAACTCGGGCGTTTTAGCGGAGTGTTAAGATAAAAGTTGGAAATATCCATGGTCATAAACCTTGCCCCACGTGAAGAGATGACACTGTTGAAGAGCATTTTGGCGACCAGCATGTCGGCTGTAGGGGTGGCTACTTCCCCGGGGTAGTTGATGCGATCCCCCCCAACCACAAATCGGGTTCTGTTTGGTTCCTTTTTCTCGGGTCGGACGGTGCATACGAACGTTCCGTAAGTGACATCTTTTCGTCGGTTGGGAGGAACCGCTGCTTTGGGGATGAAAGTGATGGTTTTAGTGCCTTTGACTCTTCCCCCTACTCCATTTGCTAGACGACCAAATTCGTTGGCAGAAGAGAGGGTCCAATCCGCGTTGTAATTGGGATGGCGGATGAGTTGGCGGTAATTGAGCATCTTACCGGTGGCTTTGTCCATCACTGCTAAGGCTCGTTCGACATCATTCTGGACTCTGGTGATTCTCTGTCTCAGTGTGGTGGCAGCCGGTGTGGGCTGGCGGAGTCTGGATGTCCTGGCGCGGGTGTTCAAAGCCGGAGGCGCGGACAACGATGCTTTGGCTGCTGTTTTCGCACGTGTGTTCATGGCTGGCGTAGTGTGGGCAGGCGTGGGGGTTGGAGTCGGAACGCGTCGTCGCTTTTTTCGGCTTGGAATTGGGGGCGGCGGACGGCTGACTGGGTGCGCAGCAGTTGACAGTTGCTTTGCGAGTGCACGCGTTACGCGTTGGTTGTCTGCTGCTACAGGTGTGGTCTGTGGGATGATGGCCACCCTTGGAAGTGGTTGCTGCTGCTGTTGCCTGCTTTGTTGGATCAATGTTTGCAGTTGGGCTGGGTGTGCCGAGGCGTCTTGTAGCACGGTGTGTAATTGCTGCAACTCGTGGTTTGATTGAAAGGCGGGGAGGCCTTTAAGTGTCTCGATACAAGAAGAGATGGCCGTCATAATCTTGTCTTCGGGCTTGACGGTAGGGTTCGTGATTCGTTTGTGTTGGAACTCCACAGTGTCACTGAAACGGTCACTGTTGGTTGCCTTGATGTGGCACTTGTGTGTCCTGTAATGTTCGGGAGAGGTGCCGATATACCAACCATCCACTGAGTGGAACGCCCAGGTCCCGCGGGCATCAGTCTTTTCGTGGACTTGGACATTACATCCCATGGGGCGGCGGCATTTTGTTGTAATCGAAGGGGCCGTTGAGATGTGCATAAGCTGAGACGGTGGGAGTGGCGTTGGATTGTCGGAGGAGGTTGATAGTGATCTCAGCCTGTGGCAGTAGTTTGTCCCAGTACCGTAGAGGGAAGTCGTCAGCTGTACCAGCCAGGATACTTAAGAAGTGCGATTTGAAGTTTCTGATGGCCACTTCGGCTGCATTGCGTCGGTGACATCCGGGTGGAACAAGCTCATAAGCCATGCGATACTTGGTAGTGATGAGGTCCTTCATGGCTGCCGAAATCTCATTATCTAAGACGTGCTTTTTTGGTACAATACCGGCGAGTTTGAGCCGTAGGAGAAGTTTTTCATAGGCTCTCGTCAATTCGGGATCGGTTCTGTTCTTGATGGGTTCGACGAGGATGCCGCTGCTGTCGATGTCTACTAAAACCATAACGTATTTGTGGCCTGATTGTGAACGGGTGGGGAATTGTCCCGTTTGGTCTGTAAAGACGGTTTCCCGCACATCATAGACATTGACAAAGACGTCCTTCACCTTCTTGCCACGTAATTGGTTGGAGTGGCTTTCTTCGAATGGCTTGGCCTTGGTTGAGCGTACGTTCTTCCGCGTTTGATTGAGGTGCCCCTTAGGGGTTTCTGTGGTCTCGGGGTAATATTTCTTTACGTTGGCTTCAGTGAGGAGGGGCCACCCAACAAAGTTTCCTGCTTTGATGGCCTTGAGCCAAGTTGACTTGACTGGGTACCCGCAGACGGCGTGCATCCACTTGATTGCTTGCTCTGTAGATGGCAGGTCGTACACGCTATTTGCCTGTTGAAGCGCTTGTTTGGCTCGTTTGGAGGGCCGGCGTGGTTGCCAAGTGCCCTTGTGTTGTGTGAGCGGGATGCAATACTGGCCATGGTCGTCACGGACTCCAATTAAGATGGGTGCACCCTTGCACGTGATTAACACGTCTTCTTCTTTGTGTGAACGGTCACCCCATCCTTGGTGAAAATGGACAACGTGCCATCGTCTGATACCTTGCCGACACTCATGAGGGATTGTGGAAAGTCGTGAAATGTGTCGGCCTTGGTTGCTGTTTTGGAGAGGCCAGGGAAGGGCAGCCGTGATACGTGAGTGGCGGCGCTGATGTGACCGTTGGCTACCGCTACTTGTTTGGAAGACGAGCGAAGGATAGGCAGACGGGCTGCTTTGCGGTCAGCCTCGTTGAGGTAATGGCCATCTGCACCTGAGTCGTAAGTGATGGATGGCACTGCCTCATGTGAGAAGAAACGTGTCTGCGATATGTCGTTCTGGAAGTGGACGTGGTTGGCTTGTTGGAGGGAGTGGAGAGTGCGGCGTACTGATGCGACGAGAGCGTGTCCAGTGTTGCGCCCGTTCTGTAGGATGGACAGGAGGGGTTTGGGTCTGGTGTGGCGTGTTTGGACCGCCAAACTCTGCCGGGAGGGATTGGCTTTAGCCATGGCGGTCCGCTCGTCCTCTGCCCAAGTGATGTGGTGGTCGAGGATGGCGTGGTCGGCCAGTTGGGTCTGTCGTGCCAGTTGGCGGGCGGCGAAGCGTTTAAGGGCTTTGCATTTGTGTTGGCTGGGGATACGAGGAGTACTAACAGCATCGCTGTGAGAGGTAGTAGCTGTGGGAGTGTTGGGTGGGTCTGCAGCGTATTCAGGATGAGTTGAATATAGTTTACTAAGTGTGGAATAAAATTGGGCTGGGTTAGTTTTTTGCCCTGGTTTAACTTCTATCCAAATGTCGTTCGTCGCCGACCCACCCCGTCATTTCCTGTCCTTCTTCTCTTCCTTGTCCTCGAAGTGCTTCTTCTCCACATAATCTATCCCTAATTTACGACAGTGAAACTCCGGCCGCCATCCTTTGCGCTTGGGATTTAAAAAACACTTTTCAGGGGGAATGCCAAAATGGCGGGAACGAACCTCGTGCTTATCGCAATGCGGGCAATCCAAACTCTCGCTGCGGGAACGATTCTTGCCACGGCTTCTCCCCCGGTGCCTACTGTTGCTGCGTCCTCTACCGCGTTTACCGTCTTTCTCCTTACGTTGGCGGGAGCGGCGTGATGTGCCACTCTCAGTGGATGCAGCTGATGCTTGTTTGGTGGTATCGTCGTCGCTGTAGACTTCGCGTTCGTTGAGGAGTTGAGTTACTAGGTCGACGGCCAGCGCCGATTCGGTGAGTTTAGGTGGCGCCTGTGAAAGGTTGCGGACGGCGTCGGCTCCTGCAAAAAGTGAAAGCATCTCCGCAATACTCACCGCGTCATGCACATGGTTGTAATGGTACTTCTGACGGATGGTTTGGATGGCTGGGCGAAGGTCTCTGCCCCATTGGTGCGTAGATGCCTGTTCCACTTGGCAAAAAAGGAGGAAACCGAGGATGGAGGGGCCGATGGTGATGCCGAAGTGCTTGAGCTGCCCTGCCTTTGCGTTGAGGGAATCGTAGTTGGTTTGTATTTTGGCTTGGAAGTTGAAGGCAGTTTGGAAGACTTGGAGGGCTTTGGCGAAAGTGTCGTCGTTGGTGGGTCGATCGGCGCCCTGTCGGATGGCTTCGAGGAGCTCCTCGACGGTCCAGTCATTGATTGACTTGAAGTCGGATCCGTCGGCGTTGCGAAGAACTGGATCGGTGATGTTTTTTCCAAATCTTTTGGTGGCAACCTTGGAGATGGCTTCCTTGACCCCGATGATGAACTGGGCGCGAGTGTTCAGCCTTTCGGCTTCGTCGTTGGCGTCGGCCCGTGCGGTGATCTCGGGGGCGTACACTTGTTGTGTTGGGTCGGCTGCTGTTTTGGCTGCAGCGATGTCCTTGAACAGTGTGAGGACAGTGGCGGCGGTGTGCATGTCCGTCGATTTGATGTTGGCAAGGTCAGTGCCGGCGTTGCAGATTTGGAGGGCGCCGTCGTTGTTGGCGCTACCTCCGGGGACGTAGAGTTCCTTGAGACGGTTCTCTAACCCCCCCAGCCATTTCGTTCCGGCGTCGACGTTGTAGGCTCCAGTCGATGTCGTGGAGAGCTCGATTTCTTCGAGCTGTTTCGTGACCAGCTTCGAGGGCAGCATATCTTGCGGTGACTGCTGCGTCGGTCATGGCGGTGCGTTGGTTATAAAACGAAGTAACGGTGACGGCGCGCAGCAGATAATGCAAAGAGTGGCTGCGGCTGCAGAGTGGTGATGGCCGTGTCGATGTGATTTCGGTCGCGATGGCAGCGTAGTTGCGGTGCCGTCGGCGATGGCGCGATTCCTGTCGGTGTAACGTTGTGGTGGAGGCGTCGTTGATGGCGGCGTTGTTGTTGTGTTGCCGGCTTGGTGCTTGTTGATGCAGCGGCAGCGAAAGAGCGGCTGCGGCTGCTATTAACGTGAACTACAGAGGGTCGAAGATCTAGCTAAATCTCATGGTTAACTCTGTTCACGTTAATTATGAGTTTAGCTATATAATCGATCTCTGTGAGCTCTGACTGTGTGGCTCTTGTGTGAATGCACACGTGCGTGTGGCATGATTAGCTTACACGTGTAAGCAAGATCATCAATGAGGGAAAATCGAAAAAAAGGGAATTGGGAAATAGGTATTTAAGAATCTAGGAATATTAGGATCGCTCCACTATCGAGTATAGTGCTTGATAAATAATTATCACAAAAAAACATAAATTTAGTTCCCTTAACCCCCGGCTTACGTGCACTCCTTTCGTGCGCTCACGTGAGCACATCCTCGTAAAATAACCTTAAAACTGGCTATACTTCTGCGAAACTAGCAGAAGTACACCGTATACTTCTTTTTTTAAGCAGTAGTATTGAGATTTAAGACGAATCTCGCTTGGAGGGTTAAGGACGGGTATTTCCGTATTTTTTTGTGTTGAGGCATGTATCCCCACATTCCTAGTTTTCAAGAACCACCAATCCATCAGAATTTTCGTCACGTGCGTGAGCCATCAACACATCAACATAACACAAGTGATTTGCCATGATGCACTGCCTCCATTGTGAATCGGTCCCATGCCATCGTGTCATGTATGAAGAGCATTTGCGTGGATCGAGCTATGCCCTTCCTTCCGGATTGAGCCCTAACGCAGCACGTAAATCCCTCTACCGGACCTATGCCATGACTGTCCATGGTCCTCAAGGCCGTGGGAATTGTATTGAGATTCCATCTTGTATTCTGGCCTTGATTCAGGAGATGCACCCTGACCCCCAAAAAGAATACACTGGGCACAAGCCTAGTGCCACGGAGGAGTAAACAAATGACGATCAATTGCAAAACAATTGTGACCAATGGATTCAGACCTTTTTATCAGGAAGATCCGGTAAATTGTGAACCGAGGAAGTATTAAGAAGAAAATTGTGTGAACGCAGTAGAGTAAAGTAGTAGGCTATTATGTACCATAAGCAAAAGTATACTTCCAATTTTTTGTCTTTCTTAGGAATGAATGTATGTGATGGAAAATAGGCGAGTGTCGCAAGAAAGAAGTGCATTCAAACAAGTGAATACGTGCGTTAAATGTTTTAAGAGCAACCTTAATTGGCGACAACAATGAATTGTAGCCAATGTCCTCTTGAAAATTTTTGAACATTATTGAACACTTTTGAACATTTTTGAACATGTTCAAAAATGTTCAGTACAACTCAGAATTCAATTTGGCCCATTAACTGGACTTTGAACCATTATGGACGTGGCGTATTATTCCTAAGTACAAATCTACGTGTTTCGACAAAAAATTGATGGACACGAAGTGTCCGTTAGTCTGTCTGTACTTTACTACATAGTATTGTACAGCTATTGTTTGGTGTGTTAGAACGAGAACTGTGTGTGCTGGCTGATTTTTCGTGTGTTCTGAGGGCTCTCAATATGCCGGAGTATACGAGTACCAAATTATGGCTACCGATCAATGTCATGCAGCCACGGTTATCATTTTTCACTTTGCAAAACTCACAGTTACTAAATAATAGCCAACCATGCTTTCATGTGGAGCCTAGGGTTTTGGCCAAACCATTTTGACCCATGGTGAGTTTAAAACTACTAGTGTGCTCAAAACAGATGCTGCTCACAGCTGCAGCATCACTGGTTAACTAAATTATAAAGTCAATTAATCATTTTTTAATATCAAGCAAGCATTTATAACATGAAAATGCCCCCGCTTCTCTCTTTAGAAAAAATAATTGTAAATTCAACTAATCATTTTTGCATTCCACATGAACTGCTCCGGCTCTTCTTTCTTTCCAAATAGAACTGTGATTCTGTTTTTTTGCTTATTATGTCCCTATGTATTCTGGTTTATTGTTACATCCAATGTAGCATCCGAAAACTCATCCGCCAACCTCAAAACAACCCTAACTTGTGTATCTCTCTCCTTATCCTATCGCATACTCATTCTTTCCCTCCAGAGAGAGAAGTGATTGGGGCAGTATGGTAGACTGTTTGCAACTGATGCATTATTATCTGAGTGGATCTCCCCAAGAATTCCACTAGAAATACTAGCTCCCACGACGTGACAAATACCACCAGCCCATCAACAGTAATGTATGGACAGCAGCCAAGGAAACGTTTGTATCCGAGTTGCGTACTGCACGAAAGTGCGTATTCCCCAACCATGAATACCAACAATAATGACCCACAACAACAACAGCAACAATAACCGGCAATACGCCCCCACACTCCTGGTAGACGCGCTAAACGGCCACGAAAACGGCCTCCTGGCCATAGCCGAACACTTCATGCTCTCCTAGGACTCAGGCTAAGGTGCCATGGGCAAAGCCATCGTCGACGCCTTCGCTGACATCCAACATCTTGTCCAGCACATGGTAGAAGCGGTGCACATGGAGGGGGCAATGTTCGAAAGCACCAGACGGGAGGAGGAGTGGAGGGAAGTGGCCGAGAGGGTGGAGAGGGAGAGGGGGGGGGTGAAGATATTTGACAAGTTGGGGTTGGCATGAGACGCGGAGATTGATGCCGGTGGGAAAAAAGAGGGGGACAGTGGGAATCTGCCGCATAGACATGAAGAACTCATTGATCATGATGTGCGGGATGTTCTTTTGTCGGCCATTCGGAAGTCTCATTTGTTGCTCAGTTTGAATCGAAAGACAAGATTCGACATCACGGGGGCAACGCGGGGGAAAGCACTCCTTTCGAAGTTCCTTCCAAACCTACCATATTGTTCCCCCGTTCGTCTAACTCGTTGACTAGAGACGACGACTCCCATTGGCCACCATCATTGCTGGTTGATGGTTGGGGAATTGCTTGTTGGGAGTATGTTGGGAGGGACCTCATGGAGCCTGGAGGGGCATTGTGGTGGGGACATAGGAACACCAAATATCTGAGTTTGCAAAAATTTAAGTGGTCATGTTCACTAGATACGGTTCAAAAATGAACCCGTTGCAAAAAAATACATTGGCCATTTTTTGGCAACTACAACGAATTCTTACCGTGGCTGCACCAGCAAAGTTGGGGGTCTAGAGTTACCATTTTGGCGAAGTAGGTGCCAAAATAGTGACTAGAGGGTAAATTAGCAACCGTGGCTGCAACCAGTCTCAGATCCTGTACTATTCCTACGTGAGACTCTGATAGATTTCTGGAGGATTGGAGGATTTCTAGCGGATTCGTAGATAATATGTACTATTGCAGATAATTCCTACAATTGCGGATACTTTGCGCAATTGTAGATTTTTGGCGCATGTGCAAAGCAGTTGTGAGAGTCTAAAAATACATGTGCATACACATGAATTTGATGATTTTCCCGCAAAATCAAGGATTTCCTTAGCCTTGTATAGACCCTCCCCTCTAAAAATGATTTGGCGGGAAATATTGAACTGCCCTTTTGACAGTCATGGCAGGAGTCACGATTCCAAATATATCATTTTTTTCAAAATCTTAGTTGTATTGGAAACTGAGCCACTTTTCTTCTTCTCCTTCTTCTTCTTCTCCTCCTCCTCCTCCTCCAATGAGACAGTTTTTCACTTTTTGCCAAAACAGGCACTTACCAATTAGTTGATGATATTTTAACTTTAAATAATTAATTTTTCGGGGGACGTACATGGGTAGTCATGATGTTTGACTCTCTGATTACCTTTAAAATTATATCTTATTTCAAAAATGGGCGTGTTCGCGTGCAAGGTGCGTGAAGCGCACGCACCCATTTATAACTATGCATAGCCAAGCCACTTTATGTTTAAACCTACGGCTTCCTCTGTTTCTACAAATTGCATTAAGTTTAGCTCACTAGAAAAAATCTTGCAGCGGCTGCTGGTAATTATTTGGATGGTAGTGTCTGGAATGTCTTGATAGAGTCTATAGACTTATTGTCTAAAATTATACGGTAGAGTCTATAGACTTGTATTTTTTTGATCAAAGAGTCTATAGACTATTACCAGAAGTCTATAAACTAGTCAACAATTTGTAACGTAGAGTCTATAGACCAACACAATAAAAAATACAAAGGTCTATAGACTAGCACCTATTATTTTTAAGTCTATAGACTATCACCCTCGCGAACATAGTCCATAGACTAGTGAGAAATTTTTAAAACAAAGTCTAGAGACCCTTCCTCTATTCACAAGTGTCAGTCACGAAAAGTCTATAGACTCATTGCTCATCGAAAAGGGAGGTGGGGGTCTATAGACTAGTTGTAGTAGTCTATAGACCACACCCCTTTTTCGATAAGGCTACAGACTGTCATGGGAGGGTCTATAGACTCTCGGGCAATAGTCTATAGACCCCCCATCACAGTCTATAGACGGGGGGCCTACAAACGGTTTTTTGCCAAATTTCTTGGAGTCTATAGACTAGGGGGGGGGGGTCTATAGACTGTGAGGTGGGAGGGGGGGTCTATTGGAGGGGGTCTACAAACGGCTACTAACACATATACCTATAAATCATATATTAATATATTGAAAAACTCATGTGATTGAGCTCAAAGTTTGGAGGTCATACAAAGAAGCATGTAAAAACAATTTTAGTTATTACCTATCCAAAACTGATACATAAACATGACGAACTATAAAAATATGAAA
>JABMIG010000639.1:0-10487 GCA_013187285.1 Cyclotella cryptica
AGAAGGAGAAGGAGAAGGAGAAGGAGAAGGAGAAGGATGAAGGACAAGGCGACGGGCGACAAGGACAAGGACAAGGATTAAGGACAAGGACCAAGGACAAGGACAAGGATGGGGACGGGACGACAAGACAAGGACAAGGACAAGGATTGGCGATTGGCGACAGGCAAGGGATTGCGCTGGCGTTGGACAAGGACAAGGAGAAGGAAGGAAGGGAGGACAAGGCCAAGGGCAACTGGCCAGAGGACTAAGGACGCGATAGCGACAAGGCGAAGGGCAGGGACGCGATCGCCGACGGGCGATCGGGCGATCGGGCGATCGCGATCGCGACGCTGAACGAGCGATCGGGCGATCGCGATCAGCGACGGGGGCGATCGCGATCGCTGACGCGAGCGACGGCGATCGGGCGATCGGGCGATCGCGATCGATCGGGCGACGCGATCGGCCGATCGCGATCGGGCGATCGCGATCGCTGATCGGGCGATCGCGACGCGATCGCGACGCGATCGCGATCGGGCGATCGGGCGATCGGGGCGGATCGGGCGATCGCGATCGCGGCGATCGGGCGATCGGGCGGATCGCCGACGCGGATCGGGCGATCGGGGATCGCGATCGGGCGACGATCGCGATCGCTGATCGCGATCAGGGATCGCTGATCGCGATCGCGACAAGGATCGGGCGATCACGGCGCGATCGAAGGAGAAGGACAAGGACAAGGATCAAGGACAAGGAGCGAAGGACAAGGAGCAAGGAGAAGGAGAAGGAGAAGGAGAAGGAGAAGGAGAAGGAGAAGGAGAAGGAGAAGGAGAAGGAGAAGGAGGAAGGAGAAGGAGGAAGGAGAAGGAGAAGGAGAAGGAGCGGAGAAGGAGAGGGAGAGAAAGGAGAAGGAGAAGGAGAAGGAGAAGGAAAGGACAAGGAGGAAGGAGAAGGAGAAGGAAAGGACAAGGACAAGGACAAGGACAAGGACAAGGAGAAGGACAAGGAGAAGGAGAAGGACAAGGAGAAGGAGAAGGAGAAGGAGAAGGAGAAGGAGAAGGAGAAGGAGAAGGAGAAGGAGAAGGAGAAGGAGAAGGAGAAGGAGAAGGAGAAGGAGAAGGAGAAGGAGAAGGAGAAGGAGAAGGAGAAGGAGAAGGAGAAGGAGAAGGAGAAGGAGAAGGAGAAGGAGAAAACGGCTCATTTTCCAACACAACTAAGATTTTGAAAAATCTTGATAATTAATACAAATTATTCAGTTAAAACATGCAACGGTTCATGATGTCTGTCATGGATTCGATTGAGAATAGTCACACACCATCTTGCACATGCACTCCACACTGGACATATAATACCATACCGTAATATCCTTACCTTTACATGAGTACATGTGACATCTATTAACCGTCCAACCGCAACTTGTGCAGGATTCGACATAAGTTAATCAACATGTGCAGGATCCTGCATAAGTTAACTAACATGACCTCGTTTCATCATGTTCTGGTAAGTTTTGTGACATTCTGATGTGTCAGCTGAATTCCTTGCAAAAAATGGCCCTAGAGACCACCATATCAGCTAAGATTACTTTATCATTGATCTAGCGCAGCCATCTCATCATCTAGCACAGCCATCACGTCATCTATCAAGAACGCATTTGCCATCAAAGAGCCATCGGATGACAGCAAGTCATCTTTCTTGATTCCCATGCATGTTCGGCCATTTTGTACTGCCTAACATTCCCTCCGTTTCCCAAGAGTTTTTGGTAGTCTCGGGATGGTGCGCCTGTTCGTGCTAACAAACATCCCATCGCCTTCCAAATCACAAGTGTGGAATTCTGTTACTGAAAAAATATGTGTCATCATTGTGCGCTTAAACGTCTTAAATCTTGTGCAAGATCCTGCACAAGTTAAAAAACAACTTGTGCAGGATCTTGCACAAGTTAAGGTACTTTAAGGGGAAACTCTGTTGGAGGGTTAATATACCGATTTCCCAAAAGTCCTAAATCAAAGTTCGGTACAAAGTGCCACTGAAAGTACATTTTGGTACTTTCGGAGGAACTTTGTACTTTCGGGGGTACTGTGTACTTTCAAATGTTCGCTCAATGTCCGTCCTTGGTACTCTTTTACGTACATTTTACCTTTCTTCACCATGTATTCATTGAGAAATGGATCGACTGTAGAATGAAATAAATTATGCTGAAATGAATCCCAAACATAAATAAACATGCCCCTTTAAGGTAGACATAATAGCATCCCCGCGAAATGATTAACCCTCTTCAGAACTTTTGGCCAATAGTGGGTTAACATGTCGACAATTGGCAACGCTCTACCCTTAACAACGTGACATTTGTGCAGAAGTACCGTTTTTCACTTTTGGCCCAATATCGCCACATATCGACGATTGTCTTCTCGATAACGTTATTTTCTTGACAATTGTCTTCTAGATAGGACCCTCTATTTTGCACTTTTACCTTTTGTCAAAATTGCATTCTTTGGTGAAGCAAGACAGAAAATTTTCAACTTTGGCGATAAATATCACCAGAACGACTACTATGACAAAATTAATTATGGGGTGATATGAGGATCTGCTAGGGCCAATTTTTCATCAGGAATCGATCTAGACCATCAGATTGACTATAGGGCAGTCCTAGGGGGTGAATTGAAAGGATTCTGTTAACATGTCGACCATTGTCTGCATGTTTCTAAACATGTCGACGATTGTCTGCTCCTTAGGTAAGAGGGTTAAAATCAGTACCTCTATAATCTCTTTACAACATTGAGGTTGAGGGAACGTGCACTATGAGATAAATTGCCAGTAAACTGATTGGTATCAAATAGTACAATCGCAAACTAGATTAGAAAGTACATACAGTGAAAATAATTGATTCCGAATAGTATAAGACTATCTCGGAGAGATAAGACTACTTCCGAATCTCGGTAATAGTCTTAATCTCGGCGATAGTCTTATCTGTCGGAAAAGGCTTATTTTTCGGAAATGAGAGGCATCTCTGCATAGGAATAGTACATGTTCACGTAGCTCTTGGATATAGGCTTATTTCTCGGTAATAGTGAGGTTGAGGGAACTTGCCCATTCATAAATAATAGTATAATAATGGAAACTACTAATAAGTGCAATAAATCTATAATAGACTATTATTTTGATGCAATTATGCGTCAATAGCATGATAGTGAGTGTTTCAGAACTTAATAAATGAATATTAACATGACCAACATTGACGGAATACTCATCTTCATGCAGAAATGGCTTAATAAATTCAATACACAACAAATAAGACAATCACCGCAAGATAAGACAATGCCGAGAAATAAGACTTTACCGAGTCTCGAAATAATATTATTTCTCGGCAATAGTCTTATTTCTCGGAGAAGGCTTATTTTTCGAAATATGAGGCATGTCTACGTAGGAATAATAAATATTCACATAGCACTTCGAATAGGCTTATTCCTCGGAATAGTTTTATTCCTCGGAAAAGGCTTATATCTCGGAAATGGTCTTATTTATATTGCTATTGCCAAGATATAAGCCTTTTCCGAGAAATAAGACTATTTCCGAGGTAGCACGACTTACTTTCAACAAGTACGTTGCAGCATAAAACACAATAAAAAGGTACTGTCACACAGAAGACAAGAAAAAATTTCATCAGATAACGTACCATAACCTGTCTGATCATGTAATGCCATCTCTTTAGTGCGATTAAATTAAATAATATAAGTACTTCCTACTAAGTTTTTATGCTTGCTTTAGGTCCCTTTACATAGACAAGTTCCCTCAACCTCAGTCTTATTTGTCCGAGATGGCTTATTTCTCGGAAATAGTCTTATTTATAATGCTATTTCCGAGAAATAAGCCTTCCACGAGAAAAAATAAGACTATTATTTTCGTGAAAGAGATGACTGAAATTATGTTTCGGGATCAATCAATATTGAATTACAACTTTAGGTATTATATCTGTATAAATAAATACCGTAATTACCGGTGTATAAGAACCACTGGTGGCATAAGATCCACCACTGCAAAATGACCCATTCTTCCCGGACATTTATCGTTTTCGGCCAGTTAACACACCTCTGTTGACTATAAACCTTGGTCATTTAGATTCTCCTCATTGGGAGCAATACGCCCATATGTATTGGTCCACGTGGGTTCCATTATTCGCTGAGTTACAGCACTATGACTGAAAACTCACCACACATCACTCACACAACAACCACACACATCACACAACATCTCTCGCACACAACAATCAACCTTCGGCGGGAAGAGAGTCATACAGTACTTGTACCTTACATGACAAGTAAATAGGGGACTTACTTCAGATACATTTATTTATTCATCGCGATAGGGACACTAGCTGAGTCGTAGTATAAGAACCACATATTGTATCTTTTGTAAATGACCCGACATTTTCCGGTTCTTATACACCGGTAATTACAGTAGACAAGTTCCCTCAACCTCATAAGACATACTAGAATTGCTCGGTCCTTGTTTTTCATGCAAATTTCCTTGAAGTCCTTACTCTACTTCAGTAAAAAATGTCCCCGAGTGAGCACACAGGCTCGACCAATTCAGAATCGCCACGACGGGGACAAATTCGCCCAGTGCCCGCACATGGGACTTTATAAAGGGACGGTGCCAGGATGGGTCCCACAATACCATAAAAATTACTCTTACCCGGTCTAACCAACATGAGACGCATAAATGATGGTGGATCCAGTGTATTGGTCCTGTTGCTCATCGGAGCCGCCAATTTGTTCGCTGTCTTCCAGCTGCTGGCACGTCAGGGAGGAGAAGAGCTGCAGACAACCGCGAAAGCGCTCGAGGCCGTCACTGCTACTCTGAAGATTAAGAAGACGCTCGAGGATGCTGTCATATCAACCGCAACTGCAGGTGTCGAGCTGAAGGCTGCTACTGCTGCTTTGATACAGGCTAAAGAGGAACTCGCTGCAACACAAGGTTCTTCGTCTGATTGCGAATCGGTATTAGACAAACTTGACACGCAGTTCGATGCACGGCGTAAGGCTCGTCAAGAACTTCCATTTACAGCTAATCCTGACTATCCTCAGGGAACGTTTGATAAGTGGGAACCAGAGGCAATATGTTTTGCCGATGAGCGCTTTGGTAATACTGTACGTTACAAGGCACTGGGGGACGGCCCCAAGTTTGTTTGTGGTGTGGACTTTCTGGCGAAAAAATCAAAGAATGAAGGTTGCTTGGTGTATTCTGTCGGGAGCAACAACGATATTTCGTTCGAACAAGCGGTCCATTCAATTATGGGGTGCGAGATTCATACGTTCGATCCCTACATTCCCAAGGATAAGTTTGTTGGAAACGACATTGTCACATTTCATCAGTGGGGGTTTGGCGAAGACAACAGTACACAAGGTCCGACATTCAAAAGTGCCGCGACTGTGATGAAGGAATTACATCACACTCATCGCGCAATTGATATTTTTAAGATTGACTGTGAAGGGTGTGAGTTTGCAGTAATGCCTCCACTGCTTGAAAGTATATCAAAGGGAATTGTAAATGTTAATCAACTTCAAATTGAGATTCATCGGGATGCTGTGAAGGAAAATACAACTTTGTTAGAAGCTTTTTTTGCTGCTGCAGACAAAGCCAATCTTCGAATCTTCCACAAGGAACGGAATCAATGGGGTTGTATGGGATATTTGTGTGTAGAGTATGCATTCGTGAATGAGAAATTTTTACGTGACGTTAATGGTGAATATGTTTGCCACAAAGTCTGAGTTGACAAGAACTCACCAACTCATAATTCTTCAGAGAGGATTGTCAGATTTGTAAGCGCGAAAACGAAACTTGTGGTGGGAAAAAATCTTGGTACATAGTTGCAGGAGTCCCCAGATGTTTTTCTTTAAGTATTATCTCCATTACTCCTTACATAGGCGTTCAGGGAATTCAAGTGTTGTGTGAAAATAGCACAATTTTTACTAGACACTAAAAATTACTGTGATAGGGCTTACACAGTTTTAGAGGTACTATTTAATTTCTCTACAAACATTCAAGTTCTCAACAAATCATACCACTACCCACGGAATAAAATCATCAACATCCACCAACTGTGACACAGCAGTGGTGAGCCAGCTTTCACCTTGTTCACTATGGTACCGTGCCCAGCAGGTGGTGCTTTGCTTGGCAGCACCATTTTTAGTCACATGGTGTTGTCAGTTGTGTTGGTGTGACTGAATTGGTGCGTCAGCGAAAAGAATCCGTTATTTTCACATCATGTGGTTATTTTCACATTTTGAAAATAACGTTATCTATAAAATAAGCAGTAGTCGTAGGAATATAGCGTAATAATTTATGTTATTTTCTCACGCGACTCACGTTATTTTCTCCGCGACTACGTTATTTTCACAACACCATAGTAAATAAGATGGTAAAATATTGTTATTTTCTCGACTAGGTTATTTTCTCACGACTTCACGTTATTTTCAAATTGTGAAAATGGCGAGCTTGTGAAAATAGCTGAGCTCAATGAAAATAACAGCCTAGATGACGTTATTTTCACAAGCTAGTGTTATTTTCACAAGAAAGAGTCATTCACGAAGGTAACATCTGTTTCCAAAGGACTCCCTAGCACGCTCATGATCTCAGTCGCACCTTCAGCGTGTCAAAACTTATCCATTTTGGTCACGACCTCACACAGCATAATATATTATGTCTTTGGAGCTTGTCCCTCCCTGATTCAACTTTCAATTGAACATTGAGGTCCACTATTTCCTGTGAATCATATCCCTATGTGGTATAGTTTTCTATGTGATTTTTGGACTCTAGTAATTGTGACTCAAACAGTACTATGTGAAAATTATGTTAGGAATAACAATTTTCCCCCAACCCCATACCTTGATATCATCGGCCTTCACAAGTAGCATGTCAAATCAAGGTCATGTAACTCAAGCAGAACAATTATCTTGGTAACATCAAAAACCGTCATTGCTTGAATTTTGGATTTGATGCAATTCAGTGATGCCCCCCACCATGCAGTACTATAATGCCTAGCTACAACAAGCTCCTTTAATTAGGACATCTTCTATGTCCTCCATAATAATCACAAACAAGTATCGTGGCGTGGATAAAGATTACTACATATATGTTATGATTATCCAGATGACACAATCAATTTACCATGAGGTGGCAAAGGATGTTGTTCTTGTTGTTTGTCATAGTTTGATTTTGACAGTTGTTGTTTCTTGTTCTTCTTCTCATTGATCTTCTTCTTGTTGTTGTTCCTGCTGTTGTTGATTTTCTTCTTCATGTTGTTGTTTTGTGTTGTTGTTCATTGTTGTGTATTTTGGTGTATCATTGTTGTTGCGTGGGTGTTATGAGTTGTTGTGTGTTGCTGTTTGTTGTCTTGGGTTTCTTTGGTTGTTGTTGTGTGTTGATGTGAGGTGTGGGTCCAATTTTACCTTTAGGTACAGGTGCCTATAGCTCATTTTTTGGATTGAAATCACAGAACTATATTCACAACTATTGGTGAGAGAAGTAAATTATATATACATGGTCATAATTGGTCACATTTGTATTCTGGTCACAAGGAGTTCAGCATAAATAAATAGTTAGCCACATCCATGATAAAGCCCTGTAAGGATTGCAAACATTTTTGGGCTGACTTCAAGAGGAAGTTTGTGAAAGATAGAGAGTTTGATGACAAGAAAATTATTTGGGTGGCATGTTGTGAAAGGAAAGTGGTACATATTTTGTGCACCCAAGTTGGTGCGTCATCACATCTCTCAGGATCAGAGCACTGTGTAGGACAGATGACTGAAGTCCTGTGTGTGCTCTTAATGGCCTGCAGCATCACATGAAGGCAGCCCATGTGAAGGGAGAGTATACTCTTTGGGAACTTGAGTTCCTGGACGCAGACAGCTTGTAATGAAGGGAGGTAACTCAGAACACAAGAAAGCAGAAGATAACAGCAACAACAAGGATGGAGTGCAAGAAGATCAGGAGGAGGACAATGAAGATGAGAAGGAAGATAACGACAGCAAGGGAGGTGACATGGAGAATTCAATCAGGCAATTGGCCAGCTCATCCTTGAGGATGATTTTGAATCACATCATCCACATTGGGGGGGGGCTTCTGATGAGTCTACAGGCAGTGAGGATGAGAGAGAGAATGCAGCTGGCTGGAATGGTATTGATCCAGAAAAAGAATGACATGATTCTTTGCACTGGTGATGGTTCACAGAATATTGGTCCCAAGAATGTGGTGGGAGATTCTCTTATTGTTGAGACAGCCATAGAGGAGAAAGGTGATATAGAATCAAAGGACATGCTTGTGGAAGACGAAGGGGAGACAGCAGGATTGGTAAAGAATTCAAAGGCAAAAAAAGTAAGAGAGAAACTTCACTGAGGAAGAGCACAATGAAGAGAGCTGCACCAAAGAGATATTGATATACAAATATTGCAAATGTGGGAGGTTTCTTTCATCTAATATGTTCCCAATAAAATAACTTTCGCTGGACAGTTCTGAACATTCATTAATGCAACATCCTTCTATCAATCACCACAGCTGCAGTGCAATTTTGGGGATATGTTTGTTACACATGTAACAGCACTACATATGTATCTTTGGCAGCACAGATGAGACAATTTTCGTGCATGGGCACCAGTGATAGGAACCTCTGGCTTTTTTTGAACAGAGTGCTTAAATTAATTAGCTGGAGGTCCCCGAGGCCTTCTTGTTTTTTGTATCTTTTGTCATTTTTGATCCTAGTGTATATTTGTTCCGTACTATTAATATGAATCCATGATTTTCTTTTGTTACTGTTTTGCAGGATGGTGACAATATGCTTCCAAGCTGCAATGACTTATTTTAGAATAATTTCTGTACATATGTACCAGTGTTATATGTGTAATGCATTTTTGTCTGTTGCTTTTTGTTCTCATTGGTTACAGCTTTCATTCCAAAACTTCTGTAACATTCTGCACATCTTTGATGGATAGGGACCATAATGGGCAATGATGATAGAGGTGAGATGCAAGTATATTTTTGCCAACTAATTTCTTTTTGCATGTACTGGTTTAACAACATGCTCATCCCTGTTTTTGGTATTGTTCATTTTTCAAAACAGAAGGACAAGGAAGTGAAACTGTGATGTACATTGGGGGACTTCGAAACCTGCTTTGGCAGTGGGTGGTCCAATGGTGCGGGCTGCAATTGCTATTGCAAATCAGTTCATGTCTTCCAGGCAGACCAGATGGGCCGGTCCTCCTGTGACAGCAAGACCAGGGAATATCATGTGTTGTGTGGCTGCAGTCGGCAAAAAAACAATAGTGTGTAACCCATATGTGACGACACAACAACATAGTGTTGAAGCTAGAGCTAGACTGTGCATCTCAGGTGCTTCTGTACCTACTTTGGGTGTGAGTTTTGAGAGAGCTGCTTACCAGTTTTGCATCATATGTACTTACCAGCCTAATTTACTTGCCTGGTGCAGCTTTACTCTTTGTATCATATACTGCTTGAACTTTGTATGTGAGTGCCAGCATTGTTCATCCCCTTTCATTTCTGTTTCATAAGGAACTCAATTATGTTTGTAACATGTGTTCATCGAACAACATAGTCAACCTGCAAAAGTCATAAAGGAAGACATGAATGCTGCCATTGAGTGTTCCCTCAAACCAAGATGGACCAAATTCTGGGAGTAAATATTAGGTTCCGCTTCACTTTTTGGTTCCATATGAAATCCGAACTCTGTTATCAAGTGCTCTGTACTCTTCACCTACCTAGCTCCCTTTCTAAGCTATTCTCTATCTGTAACCTGGAGCAGCCCAATTTCAAAACTCATTGCTCAGTCATATTTTTTGTCTATGGGTATCTGAACAGTGGATGGGCACATCCACAAATATGGGTGTTTAAGTCACATAAAAACATTAATCATTATGGTCATTATGTTAGGCACAGTACACAGTAAATATGTTAAATGCAGAAATTTAATTGTCCAGAGAGCGGGGTCCATTAAGGTCTCAAAAATATTCGACAAACATACAGAACACATCTTGTTAAAATGATATTTTACATGTTGAACAAAGTTATCTCAGAATTCTTGTGAGTGGCCCGAATTGCGAGTGAACTATACCATTGCAAACAAACAGTTACTAAGTTGCTAGTTAAAATAATGAGGCCTACAAACAAAAGTATCGTTGTTTTACACTCTGTCTAAGATCATATGGACTCCTAGCAGATAGACTGATTTTTGCTGTCTTTCTTACAATCTTACTAATAAGGTCTGTTTTTGCTAACAGTTCAGCACAATATCTCAAACAAAATATCATCTTTGACTCCCACTTATTTTCTAACAACATTACGAACACCAGTGTACTACTCCACCTTTGATATGATGGAGTATCATTGAGACTTCAATTTTTCCTCTGTCTGCACTAAACTCATTATAGGAGGTAGTACAATACAATTTAAAATTATTTCTCACAACTAGAATTGGAGGCATGCACAGTAATAAGTGATGGTTGGGG